>JAGDYQ010000276.1:971500-983202 GCA_021962125.1 Bulinus truncatus | reverse complement strand
ATGCAAAGAATTGTTGATGTTTTTTCATGCTCTCTGATGTGTACAGTTCGAGGAAGGTAAAGGAATGAATAAGGATTTTAGAAGAAGTGTGAAACCATAATAATAAGTATATATATATATATATATATAGAGAGAGAGAGAAGGAAGAGATAAAGAGAATAATAAGGTATATATATATATATATATATAGAGAGAGAGAGAGAGAGAGAGAGAGGGAGAGAGATAAAGAGAGAGAGAGAGATAAAGAGAGAGAGAGAGGGGCAGGGGGAGAGAGAGAGGAAGAAAAGGAAAGGAGGGGGTAGGGAAGGAGAGAGATAAAGATTAGGGGCAGGGGAGAGAGAGGGGGTAGGGAGGGGGACAAATGGGAGGAGAAAGAGAAAGAGGGGGCAGGGAGGGAGAGAGAGGGAAGGAGGATGGACAGGGGAGAGAGGAGATGGGAGAGAGGGACAGAGAGAGATTTGAGAGAGGTAGGAGAGAGGGGGTAGGAGGATAAACAGAAAACCTTATTTTAAACCCGGGCAAAGCCGGGTACTTGCAGCTATTATATTATAAAACAAGCAATTAAGCCTGTTCAACATTTCATTCTGGACACAGGACGTGTGCTTAATACATTTTTCTTATTATGTATATCTTTGACACATGTTTTTTTCAGTAAATATTTGGAAATGTTTAAAATTCAATTGTGTAATGCATATATCTACTTAAAAAAAAAATCTTTCTGAAGCCATTTCTTCTTTCCAAAGCATCAATGTCTCCAAAATCTAACTACAAGTGGTTTGTTTGGTTACTGAAATAGGACTCATAATGGAAAACATTCCAAGAAATTATAGCCATTTAATCGTCCGAAAACTCCGTCAATTGTTGCATACGCTCTCGATACTTTCAATCTCAAACTCAGAACACAACCCTACCATTCCATTTTGATGAGCTTCCCAATAAATCTTGGTGAAACTACGTGCTGCAGTATTTTGCACCAAATGAATGGGTTATTGAACGTACAAGGTGTATATATAATATATAAGCCCCTCTTTGAGCTTCTAAAGCCCGGCCCTCAGAGGTCCTATCGCGAAATGGACTTTTGATGTACACTTGGCAGGCCAAGACCTACAAAATGATATATACATCATGGGTCTAGGACTTCTTATGGTTGTTGAGATATAGGCGCTCTTTATTAATATAGCTTATATAGCAAAAAACGTACTAAGGCCCCTTTTACGGCCCTGAGAGGTCAGATCGCGAAATGGAAAAAGGTCATTTCTTGGCAGGCCAAGACCTACAAAATGATATATATATACATCATGGGTCTAGGACTTATGGTTGTTGAGATCTAGGGTGATGACGGACAGACAGACAGACTGATAACAGCGGGGACAATAGAGCATTTTTTTTAGAAAATGCTCAAAAAATGAATGTAGTGATGAGTGTATGTAGGCCTATGTTTGTTTTGGCAACTTAGAAATCCACATCGTCGAACAGAGATCCAACCAAACTTACAATACCACTCCAGTTATGAACCATTTAATGCACATTGCTAATTTTTTTTTTTTTTTTTTAATGGTCGGGATGTAGACATTAAAGAGTTTTAATTTTCAATATTGACATTATCTCGATTCATTAAGGCGACCTACTTTCTTGCTGATTTATCCAGAGCGCGAAAATTAAAGTAAGTTGAAAAAAAAAAACACTTCTGTGTTAGAGAGTATGCCTATATTTAGTGTGCATTTTTTTTTTCATCAAATGATACTTTTCTTGAATATAATGAAAACAAGAGTAAATAAAGTACTTCAAAGCAACTGGTGATATGTTAATTTTGTTAATATAAAAATCTTCAAAGCAATTGATATGTTAATTTTGTTGATATTAAAAATAAATCTTAAAAAAGTAGGAATTTATATTTATAACAAAATAAAACAAAATGACAAACCTGATATTTTTAATAAGACGTTACACAATATGCAGAAATTTCACAGAATTAAAAAAAACCATTTAAAAATAATTTGCAACTGTTATGTTTTTGCTTGGTTTTCAGTGGTAAGTGAGTGATAGGTGCGGGGTAAAAACATAGGGGTGCTGGACCCGCAGGTCAAGGTGTTAATCCCACAACGACTGATGATTCGTTCAGTTTACCTCAAAGTAAAAGGGACTGCAGACTATTTATGGGAAAAGTGTCCCCAATCCCCTGGCGTCAAATCCGTGCTAAAAAAGCTTTCATACATTAACTAGTATTCTAATAAATATTGGATACATTCATAGTTTACATTGGGTTGTTTCATAGTATGTAAGAAATATACATAATAAATCAACTGCATGGTCAAAAACGATTGATAATTCAGTTTTGATCATAGCACACACCTAGACTTTACATCTGTAGTCCGTGGGGATAAAACTTTGGTGGTCCGCTAGTCTCGAAATGTTGCATTTCATTGGTTAGATTCGGTACTGGGTGCAAGATGGTATGTCAACTGTATTATTAGGTTGCAGATAATTATTATTAGTAAGTTGAAGAATAATATTAATATCACTTTAATTACACTATTCGACTTCAATTACTTAGCCCATTTTTGGCATTTGTTTGCAGATTATTATTAATTTCATTTCGGGATCCTGGTTGCTTGCCTTTTATCAAAAATTCAGTAAAATTATTCGTTTCCTAACAAATTCATTTATATGGGTGTAGTTTTTTTATTCAACATCTGTATTTGATCTCAGCCTTATCAGCCTTCACCTATACTCTCTCAACAGCTTACTTTACCCTTCTACTCTGTGTTTGAATGCAAGACAGCACAGCATCCGTGTCTGACTCTGGCAATCAGCCCAAACATCTCTGCCTTCTGTTTTTGTGGAACAAATAGCCAGCATCAGTGTTTGATTGTAGCCCGAGCGCCGAAATTTTAAATCCACCGGCTCTCTGAGCAACAATCAAAAAATGAGCCGACCTTTAGATCTCACAGGAAAAAAAAAACGACTTCTGTTCCTCGCTAAAACGGAAGTGACCGTATCCTCGATACTTACCGGTAATTTCCACGCGCTTCGCTTACCTTTTTCAAACCGCTTGTTTAAACTCAATGATTAGAGATTATCTGTCAATCTGCCATATTTTTGCCTACATAGTGGGTTCGGAATAAAAGTTTCTGTCGTTGATATTCATATCACTGACCTACAAAAGAGATTTATATCATAGAGGGAGTTTAATTTAGTTTTGCATGTGCATTGGCGTGTCTAACAGTTCACGTTGTAAAATGGGGTGAAGCTCAGGAATGTCCAGCCCCATTTAACTGGTATGCAAAAAAAAGTACTTAAGTGGTAAAATCCGCGCCACAGACAGGCAGCAAAGTTTGATAAAAATCGGCTGATTGAAAATTTTCAACAATTACTATCTGCATCATTCAATGCTCCACCAACTGACTTAAAGGTTTTTTTTTTTTATTCTGAATTATATGTACGGTATATAATACAATTTAAGCTTTTGCCAGTCTATGTTATGATATAGGTTAGTGAAGTTGACGTCATATATGATACAGACACGTCACGCGTGCAACGTTTAGATAAAATAACTAGGAAAAGGCGCTTTCTTCTAAATGATAAAATTAGAAGCAGCGAAACTTGAAATAGAAAGAAGATATATTGAGGGAGGCGATTTACGAAATAAATGTCTATTAATAAATAGCAAGAAGGGAAGTACTGGATCGATTCGGTTGAATGAACCGAATAAAGGTTTTGTCTTGATGAAACAAAATATACCGGACCGCGATAAGAATGTCGAGGGAGGAAAACACGGGTCAATGCTCTTTGTCAACATCCCCGATAGTTTTTTTTTGGCTAATAACTTTACCTGTGGCCAATCAGAATGCAGAAATGAATAAAAAAAAATCCAGAGCTACACGTCACTCTTATTTTTCTTCTTCCTTCAAAACTAATTGAACACAAGAGCGTATTATTATTTAAAAAAAAATGAAAATTATTCACTGTGGTTTTTTTTCATGCTGGTTCAATCTATGGCTGTGTAGTCCACGCATGCGCAACAGTCCTCACCACGTGTTGTCGTCCACTTCACTTCACTTCCCCCCCCACCCTTTGTTGTTCATCAGTATGAAAGCCAAAAGCACGGCAAGCTGTCGACCGTCAGATACATATAATTAGAAGTATTATAATGGTTGATTAAGTCAATGATTATTACCTCTGTCTCTCTCTCTCTCTCTCTCCTTTGCTCTCCCATTGTGTGGTGTAGGGGGTTGAGGGAGAGGGGGAACTATATGTGTCATTTATATTTTGGGATTTATCATCACCGCAGCTAATAATATGACTGCCCCCACATATTTTAGAGAAAAGAGAGAGAACATTTCAGTTGGTTTTGAGACAGTTTTGGTGTCAGCTGGCTATCACCACCCCACCCACCCACCCCTAATGACGCCACTGTCCACCTGGTAGTTTGTTAATCTTTGTTTCGTTTTTTTTTTTAATTTTTCAGCTCAAGTTTTGTTGTGTTTTTTTTTTGGTCGCGTGAACAATAACAGGACTTTATAACTATAAGTCGGATAAAAAGGGGGGATATAACATAATATCAACCCTTATAAACAATGTTTCAAGCTAATCATTTTAAATCCCTTCTTGGGGGGAGGGTGAAAGATGCGACATGGGTGACCGCCTCTGAACTACGAGCATGTAACTGCGGGGGGTTGGGGGAGGGAATTGCTCCCCATTCTATACACGCCCCTGATGTCAATGGTATTCTCAGAGTGAGGCAGGTGCAGAAAGAAACAAAATAATTTACATAACATTTCAAATTTAAAGAATAACTAACTGAACATGTTTTTTTTTTTTAAATAACATTTTGCCGTTTATTTAGAATATTGTAACATTTTTTGTGATTAAGTTTCTTGTTAGAAATGGCTTTTTAACCCAATCCAGACAGGTTATGTATGTACTCTCCATTCGGCCTCACCTTTTCGCGAGCACAAGATACAAATTTAGGTCAGTGACTTTTTTTTTTGTTTTAAATCGTTGTTAGAATGTGTTTATCCAGCTAACTCACCGAATATATTATCATGTGGGCTACTTCCCCCCCCCTTTTTTTAAACGCATCCACCGGTCACACTCTGCTCATAAAATGGTAGCTAAATATTCCAAATGAGAATCATTTACGCTGACACAGAACTAATAACACCCACCCCCCTTCTCCGTTCGTGAAAATTAACATAGCAGACGAATTAAACACGTGACATTATGGCGCGTGCGTGCGCTCATGTGGGTGTGTGTGTGAGTGTGTATGTGTTACGTATATACCGGTTGCCTCTCTTTTTTTTTTATTTCTTAACATAATGGGCTTGCATTAATTACCAATGCCTTTTTTTCCCTCCCTTTATTTTCGAGCAGCACGTTACAATCCACAATTAGGTTATAACCAAAGCGCGTGTGCTTGTGTGCTAACGGAAGGCTGAATCAGGCCCTTGATTGATATCAGGACCGTTCTTGTAGTGTGTAGGTGGGCAAACTACGCGACCCCCGAGCACCCCGCTGCCCAGAAGCCCCCACCGCCACCACATATCCAGTACTTTAATATAAAGCCCCAATATATTCTCAAACCGACTGCCTACGACTCCGGAAATCGTAAGAGACGTATTTTTAAAACAAAGCGTTTCAACATTATAATGTTGACCGGGCCGGATGGTCGTGTGGTAGAGCGGTCTCGACTCTCGACCTGAGAGGTCACAACAGTTCGATCTTCCGGTGAGGACCAATGGATTATTTCATGGTCATGGCTTAAGTCCCCGCTATGTTTCCCGTGGTGCCTCCATGGCCATTGCACCATCGTCAATGGTGAGGATGAAGAGGAATTGCCAAAAAACCGTCCGATTTAGTGTTTTGTAGGGATCTAAAGAGATTGCATCTCATCCTTACAGGGGACATCACTCACAATATACTGTTATGGGCATCCATGTCATTTAATTGTATGTTTTCATTTATCGCCGGTTTATTAATTCCAGGGCTTGAGGTATTTTCATGGTTACATGAAATTTCAAGTCCGACATCCTACAACCCCAAAAGCGGTTTTATTCGTAAAGCTACTCTTAAATATATGAGGAAGTCGAAACTTGGCCACTATGTAAAATAAAAAAGCATACTCTGAGAACTTCGCATGAGTCCGGCTCCCCCCCTCCCACTCACACACATAGCTTTTACGCAGTCTTTCCTTTCTTTAACATTTCCGTCCAACACTGAGTTGGTTCTTTTTTTTTCTACTCAGGATATGTCATTTGTCATTTGAGCCCCTAGTCGTTGTCATTTGAGCCCTCAGTCGTTGTCATTTGAGCCCTCAGTCGTTGTCATTTGAGCCCTCAGTCGTTGTCATTTGAACCCCTCAGTCGTTGTCATTTGAGCCCTCAGTCGTTTTCATTTGAGTCCTCAGTCGTTGTCATTTGAGCCCTCAGTCGTTGTCATTTAAACCCTCATTCATTGTCATTTAAACCCTCAGCTTTAGTTGTACTTATCAATACCCGAAACAAAGTCAATTTTAGGGGACTTTTGAAATTCATGTAAGGGGAGCTGCAGATGATGTGGTGGTGGGAAGGAAGAGGAGTGATGGTGTCACATGGTTTGTCTAGGTTTGTATACCCCTCAATGTTGTTCGTTTAAACTGACCCATGGCCGCTGTCGGTCATCGCCCCCATCCGATCCCCCCTTTAGCAAGTTTTTCCCTGTAAGACTATGAAAAACAAGCCCCCCCTTCCTCCAACCCTCCAAACACACACACACACAACCGGTTGAGACAGATAATTCTAATAACAATAGCAACACATCATCAAACGAATGCTTGATAACCCACGACATGGGTCATTTCTTAATCTATCAGAACGGGAGGGGGGGGGAGAGTTTGCATATTTCAAAGGTAAATCTCTAAAACAAAAAAAAATGTTTCTGCCCATGATTGCCATAGATCTTAAATTTACTCTGGTTGAAGGGAGTGGGCTTATTATGTCCTCATCGCCAGAGGCGTTGCGAGGGAATTGGGCGAAGGAGGAGGGGCATCATGCTACTCGGGCGGTACTCACAAGGGCGCCAAATGGTATATTTCTACACTGCAATATCCTCTGGTTTTCGAATGGGGGGCGCTAAAAAGGTGCACAGTTAAACTCGATATACTACTACTCTTCGCAAAGTCGTCGGCCCATTGTTGGTCCATTATTACATAATATTACTACTATTGTTTAGTGTGTGCGTGTATATCAACATATAAAAGAGTAGATCAGATTGAGATATGAAATGTAGATTGAATACATTAACAGCGGGCCACCTTGTCATACCTGCAATATTAATCAGCACATTGTCATATACATACAGAGTGGTTCTATAAGGATAAACGAGGGCAGGGAAAGAGAGAAAATGGAAGAGGAGAAAGCAGAGAGAGAGAGAGAGAGAGAGAGAGTAAAAAATAGAGCAGAATGATGATTTTTTTTAAAAAATACTTTTCCAGTTACCTAAAAAACGTTAAATTTTCTTATCAAACGATAATTTAAAAAAGCAAAAAACAAAAAAATGTCTATCTGTTCTCACCTTACCTTCTTTTTCCCCTCTCTGTTACATTTACTTTTTTTTTTTGTTTTATTAACCAACTTCGGCACCTGGCGAATAGACGTGTTACATTCAGTTCCACCCCGTAACAGGCTACAAATGAATCTACTAACCAGCAAATATGAATGCGACAGACCAAAGAAAGAAAACGTATCATCAGTACCTCCACAATTAAATGTTTCCCTACCTCTGTCTGCTTTCCCCCTTCCCCCCATCTTCTGTCTTTCCTCATTTCCTCTTCTAGGTGTACCATACTACTGACCACCACCACCCCCAGAACTGTCCCCCTACCCCCCCCCCCACACACATTACATTCTCAAATATAACAGAGTCAATATAATATATGGGTAATAATAAAAAGCAAAGTCAACGGGACATGCCAGTCAGACAGTGGAGGCGAATCCAGGAACGGGCCACATGGAGGGTTCGAAGAGGGGTGGGGTCGCGTTTTGGGTCTGTGGGCAAGGATGAGGGCAACTGGTAAGCAATATCCACTTTCCCACAATGTTTTTGTTATGTGATCAACAACAAAATATTTTGTTTGTTATTCCCGCATCTTTTATTTATAGTTACCGTTTTCCAAGGTTCTCTGTAACAGTGACACCCTACCCTGCCCATAAACTGATGTGCAGTGACCCCAATGAAATGTAACCCATGATATCCATTGATGCCCGCCTGCCAAGTGTGTGTGTGTGTGTGTGTAGGTGTTTGTTTACCAAGGTTTCCCGCTTACCAATATGTGGTGTTGACAGTTGGTGGTGGTAGGGAGGAGGGGGGAGGTCCACAGGGTAAAGACGGGACAACACCTGTTCCTTACGGTAGCGTTGTAAAGCTGTGTATGTTTTCTCGACCATCCGGCCTAATGTGCATGGCGGATAACGTAAAAGCCGGATACCCTAAAAAACCGGATACCGTAAAAGCCGAACAGGGACGCAATATTCATAACAAAAAAAAAAATCGTTTTTTCATCCCCGACATTGGCGTTACCGGCGTTAGTGTCACAGACTCTAAAAAAAAATGAATGTTCATCCTATTCCCAAAAGCCCAAAAAAAAATACCGAGGTGGTGAGAAACACCTTTGCTGGTGGCAAATCGTACGTGCCGCCCTGTGTGTGGATCACCTTTTCCATCTCCTCCCTAGACTACGCCGCCGGCTGCTGCCCCACCTATACCTTTTTAAAACGTATCCCTTTGGTGGCCGAAATGCCTGAATTTATTCTCGATGACGATTATTTTTATTTTTTTTTAAACTGAAGGCCAGGTTGGTTAACGATCCTTTTGATTTATAAAATAGTTCACCCACAACATAATAATAATAATATAATAATAATAATACATGTGCTAATGCTAATCTCACTGAGCTGGTAGGTGACCTCTCACCTCCCTCCCCCCCACACGCCCACGTACCAACTTGCATTCACTCTTAAGAGATGTTCACAAATCCCCCACCCACCCCCTATACCATTTTAAAAAATTCAATAAAAAAGCAAAGGGATCCGCCTATGGATGAGAAGTTGCCAACATTAATATGTGAACAGCTGTGGGGGCCAGGATATGAGATATTTCGCCTCGATGGAATGGCTTTGAGGAGCCAGGCAGAACAATACAATCACTTGGGGTGTGGGGAGGTGTGGGGAGGGATGCATTACACGGAGAGATATTAAAGATAAAATGGCCGATGTGTTTGTTTTTTTTTTCCTTTTACCTTCGTGGAAGCAATTACTGATTGACATTTTTATTGGTAAAATCATGTGATTATTTTACTCTATAAATGCGTTACATGAATTTTGTTTTTTTGAATTCGAGCATTTTGCATTATCAATTTTGTGAATTCGAGATAATAATAGATCTAGGTATTTTAATGATATGATGTGTTATTTGATTATTGGTTGTTTTTTTTTTTTTTGTTTGTTTGTTTGTTTTTTAATAAAACTTTTAATAACAAAATCAATAAGTATATCGACGCACTGAATCTCGATACAAAATCAAAACAAATAATCTTAAAATACTATATGCTTTCTCTACTCTCTCTCTCTCTCTCTCTCTCTCTCTCTCTCTCCCCTCTCTTTTATATATATATATATATAATTTTTAGCTGTTTTAGTATTTTTGCAGCTTTCAAACACCGAAATAGAGTTAGTCTAATACAGCTACATTAATCATCCACTTGCTGTGACCGTGAAAGTATTGGGGAAGTTTAAAATAATAACGATTTTTTCGGTAAACTACACTGATCTGTTTCTCGACCTGTGGTACGCGTGCGCCAAATTAGTACAGGAAGATTTATGCGTGGGACTACAGACCGACATATTATTTTCAAATTTAAATAAACAACAAAAAGATTTGACGAAGATCTCAAAGTTCACTTAAAGTCTCTTCACCAAACCAAAAGGCTAGGTATTTATTGCATTGGTGAGATGAGCACATTTCAGTACGATAATAAGTCAAATGTACGGATTTTATTCAGCAGCTATTTCGACTCAATGCCCAGAATGAAAGTCAAGTAATCTTCAGACATATTCATTGCTGTTGATGACCATTTTCACTGAAGAAGCATTGATGCTGATGTTTGATTTTTGCTGCTGCAGTGATCTTACTGCTGCTGTTGTAGCTGCTGTTGTTATTGTTGCTGCTGTGGTTGGCGCTGTTGTTGTTACTGCTGCTGTTGTGGTTGTCGCGCTGATTGGTGTTACTGTGTGTGGTTGTTGCTGCTGTTGTTGTTATTGTTGCTGTTTTAAAGATCGTATTTTAAAAACCGAAATCCCATCGCCATCCGTAAATCGATAACTGTGATCAAGATATGGGGGGGGAGAAATGATCAATACACATCGCTGATGCCTGAAGGTGGTATGTCCAAACAACCATTATAAAAACAAGAATATTGAATAACCCAACAGACATCTTTGAATATGGATGAGGCAGACATTAGGACATGATTGATTTAAAATAAGCTGTTCACACGGTCGTGTCTTATTAGGTCAAGCATGGCGGTGAAAAAATAAAAAATGGACATACGCGAGGGACATAACTCCGTATGTTATCATTTAAAAGGGGAGAAAACTTTTTTTTTTTTGTTGTTGTTAATGATTTGCTCAGAACGTAGTAAACTGACAGTATGTTTATCTAAGCCCCAACCCCCCCAACTTCAGGGAATGGAATACAGTATCGAGGTGTCTGATTTCCCATATTAATCTATAAGGAACTTTTTGAGCAGCAGTTTAAAAAAAATAGCACAATAAAACAAAGACAGCGGTGTGCCTCTGCGTGATGGATTGATTTGTTTCTTAGCACAGGTTTCTTTTTTTGTTTCTTGTATGTTTACATGTGTATGAGCGATACAGAATAGACCGTAGTGAAACATGTTTGCCAATTCACTAATTTTACAAGTATTTACAGAGACCTATGCCCTTAAGAGGCAAGATCAATAAGCATTAAGGTCACAAGCTGCATGGTTTCGAACTGGTCCGATTTTTTCATGATTGTATTTTAAGGGGCAAGACCGTTTTAATGAATAATTATTTTTACATTCGAGTTAACATAGGGCTTAAATCGCTATTATTTGTATAGGTTCTAATGAAATCTATCCATACACGCAAAATAAATAGCTAAAAAATACTGATTTGAATATTCTATGAATAGTAATTATTACACGTTGTACACCCAACACACACATCACATAAATGCAAGATTTATATTTTTTTATAAACGTACGTACAGATCAAAGAGAGGTCAAGGGCTAAGGAATGGTATGAGGGGGGGGCGGGGCGAGGAACTTAAAGGATATGTCCATGGAATTAAAAAAAAGGTGTCACATATTTCGAAAGTCGAAATTAACAAAAGGTGTCATGAACAGTGAGTTGGAACGTTGCCAGTGGTGAATATCCCCACCCCCTATACGTTTAGATATTAGACAGACAGACAGACGGACGGACGGACAAGAAGAAGGAGGAGAGAGGAATTGCGGCAAGACGCTGAAGACGAACACACAGACCAAATGAAAAGACAGGCTATGAAAAAAGCACTCACAAACAGTCGGATAGATAGACTAACAGGCAAAGCAGGCGGACAGATGTGTGGACAGGCGTACGGACAGACAGACAGAAGAACAGATAGATAGATAGATAGATAGATAG
>JAGDYQ010000276.1:796574-971000 GCA_021962125.1 Bulinus truncatus | reverse complement strand
TATTGCCTGGCCCCCTACTGTAGAATCCTGCCCTCCCCCTGTAGAATTTTCACGCTACGGGGCTGACCCCAGCATACATTGCAGTTTACTCTGAGACAAATATCTAAGCGGGGGGGGGGGGGTCAATGTGATGATGTCTCTGAAAACCTTTTCTTGTTTTCTGGCCCTTACACGTGTGAGGGCTAGGGGCCCTTTTCCATTGTGTGTGTGTGTGTGTGTGTGGAGGGGGTTCCTAAGTCTTGCATGTTATCTATGACCCGTAAAACCGGCCATATCTGTGAAAATTATATAATCTCTTCAGAACTGTTATTCTGTATTCGGCGGGGGGGGGGGAGGCATTAGACCTCTCGTGGCCCTCTTAGCATCAGATTCAATAGAAGTCAACACTATATAGGGGGCCCCTTTTGCAGCGGAAGGGGACAATAGGCTGTCGCTCAGTAAGCATAGATCTGCCTAAGTGTGACATAGCCAGCATGAGTCGTTGGGATTTAAACTCGTCCCTTGCAATACACCTTCTGGACTCTCTACCCACACTATAGTTGTTGTTGTTTTAAACTAACCATCTTTATAATTTTTTTTAAATTTTACAGCTGATATTTGATTGGTTTGATTAGCTAGAAGAAATACGCTAAATGTCAAGTGAGGTCCGGTCAGAATGACACACTTTCAGCCGCGCAAGGTGCTGACAGGCCCCCCCCCCACCCCCGCCCCGCACACTTGCGCGCCGTGTCCAAGCTAAGCACAAAAGAACGACCTTTACCATTTTGGCGCAGTGTCTCTGCCAGAGCCTACGTCTCGCCCTGTAGCGGCGCCCGAAGATGGCGAAGATAACGATGACCACCAGGATGATACTGACAGAGGAGGCGATGATGAATGGCCACACTGTGGACAGGGGGACAAAAAAAGAAAACTCAATGATGTTATACGAGTACATTTATAACGATACTGAAATAATTACTATACTCGATACCTCGATGATGTTATACGAGTACATTTATAACGATACTGAAGTAATTACTATACTCGATACCTCATCGATGATATTAAAGGAAGAAGGTTGAAAAGGGGGGGGGGGAAGGGGGCATCATAACGTTGTCGTTCATTGTTACGACATACTAGTTTGAAAGTTCTTTTTTTTTAGCAGTGGTTCTCAGAGTAATTTATGGACCTGATTTAAAGTCGGTCAATACACATGGTAATAATTTAATAATGTATTGCCACAAATTCCCTTTTAATGCCGAGGTTACAGAAACAGATGAATTCCGCACTTCATCTACGTTGATGGATGGCCCTTTAGGGCTAAGGGAACTTTGATTAGTTTACTTTTAATAATGTGTATAATTAATCTTAGCTTTTACTATATTTTATCTATTTTTCTTTTTTTAGTACTGGTGGGTCGCGAACACAAGCAGGTTTTTTTTGGTAGGTCGCTAATTGCCAAGGTCTGAGAACCACTTGACTATTTTGATAAGGAACGAGTGGAGGGGGGTGGAAGCGGGTTTCATTGGATAACTATGGGAAAGGTCTGATAACAACTTCACTATTTTGATAAGGAACGAGGGGGTGGGGTTGTTTGCGGGTTTCGTTGGCTACTATTACCGCCAATAATTACATGTAGTGACCAGGAATTACAGTAAACTATTTTTTTTTTAAAGCAGCGTCACATAAAAAACGTTGCGGCAGCCATGTTCATTTGGCAGTTATGTACATTTTAAGAATCATTTAACTCACTTAACACAGAGTTTATGTAATGTTTAAATGAACAACATGCAAACAGTATTTGCTACATGCATTTTTGTACACATGCGCATTTTTTGTACTGACCTAAACCGTTGTACTTGGAGTTGGAGTCCACCATCGGGGCATGCAACGGGCCTGTCAAAAAAAAAAAAAGGAAAATTTGCATTTGGGGTTTTGTTTTTCCTCACTCTGTGATGTCAAGATAAAGGATTTAAAGTAGTGTTTGTTTGTTTGTCTGTTTGTCTGTTGTTGTTTTAATCAGGAATTGCATCTCATTACTCTACATTTGTTGTATGATGTATATTATAAAACGAAATCACGCTTTAATCCTTCTTTGTTTTAATGATTCCTTTTCTTAATGTATGTTTAAAACAACGTCGATTTTTCTCTATTCACACCTTCTTGTGTGTGTGTGTGTGTGTGTATGTGTGTGTGTTTGGGGTGTAAAGGATAGTAGGGCTATGTTTTTGTCCAGAACCGTTAAAAATCGCACATTGATTTCAACCGAGTGTCACCGTGCCACTAGATACGCTAATGTTGCGGAATTTTTTTTAAAAGAAAAATATAAAAAAGATATCATCTTGCAATAATTGTGTGAGGTGAACATAGGTCAGTGCCTCGTTGTGAATGACGACATCGCACAATACTCTCTGGAACTAAAATAGAAAAGATTGCCAGTGTTTTACCTGCTCCGAGCTAAGGGTAAAACTAAAAGTTACATTCAATGAGTGTGTACATATGTATGTATCCGTTGTATTGATTGTGTAGCCGATGTTTGCATATAAACAACAACAGCTGACATTCTCAGCGTACAATTAAACAAACCAACATTTTTGTTTAGCTGGCTATGTTATCTACAACACCCCCCTCCCCCTTGCTCCGCCATTGGATGTATTAACCAACAGATCTACAGAGAAATAGCAATGTTAAAAGAGGAAGCGACTGTGTACACAGGCGAATTTAAAAGGACGGACGTGCACGGGGCGAGCGTCTTGGGGCCTCCCAAATACTCAGGGGGCCCTACAGAGCCCAATTTTTAAACCCAAATTTTGTTCTGCACCCAGGACCTCAACTGACATAAATCCTTCCCCCCTGGCTGTGTAAGTAGTTTATATCAGGTCGATTGGCAATAAGTACATGTATACAGTGCCCCCGAGAGGAGGGGCAGTTGGGGGGGGGCAAATGCACAGAGGCCCAGCGAGTTTTAGGGGCCCGGACTAAGCTGGCCAATCAACTTTTGAAAATATTATTATCAGCAAGGGGGGCCGTGACAGCCATGCCCAGGGGCCCGAAATTTCTGTCGGTGGGCCTTCATGTATATCTTTTACTTAATCAAGTACCTAAAAAAATTGAAGACCTGGGGGGGGGGCTTTCCATGGGTCACCCAGGGCAGACCAGGCAGGAAGCAGAGATGGTTAGAAGAGATGGAGAAAGACCTGAAAGCCATAGGAGTGACAGAGAGTGGAGGAAGAAGACCATGGAGCGGGAAAACTGGAGAAGAGCAGTATGGCAGGCCAGGGCCCTAAATGGGCTGTAGAGCCAAAGGAAGAAGATTTTTTTTTTTAAAAGCTGAAAAGTTGTGTGTGTGTGTGTGTGTGTTTGGGTGAGGTGGGGGGGTCTATAGTGCCCAGGCCCCAGGATGTGGTTTGACTTACCAAGGTTTTATTAGTCAAATTATTATTCAGTTAATTTTAAACATTGATTTTGCCAACATTGTTCGCCTTACAGCACAAACTATGACCCAGTTCCATGATATTTTAAAACAACAAATAAAGGAACGGATGTAAAAAAAATTTTTTTTCACAAACTCAAATTTTTTAAAAAGAAACTTCAACCCTCTTTTTTTTGTTTTCTATAAACAAAAAAAAATATATTTATTTACTTTGGAAAAAAATGGTAAAATAAAATTCACGTAGTGTTCTATTTATAGCCGTATTACTCGAACTTCGATTCTGTTTTATTACATCGTTGAAAGTTCGTGAAATATTGTAACCAATCAAATCTCTCAGCAGGAATACCCGACGACATTGTCTTTGATACGAGCTTTCCTTCTTTGTAGTCCATTTATGTACGACAAGCACGAATACACGCAGTGATCCCGTTGCTTCCCCCCCCCCTCCCCGGTGTTTTACGTCAACAAGGACACAGGTACTATCCACGTGATGTCTTTTTTGTAGGGCAGTAGGTTAAAAATTCTCCACCAGACACAACAATGGAGTTGAAAAAGCATTAAGAGTGTACAATGGTAAGCAAGAGGATACATGAAAAGTAAGGCAAAACCTTTATCAAAGTGATTCCCATTTAGGGTGAGGTTAAAAAAAAAAGGTAATCTGACTCGTTTAAAAAATCTGGCAAGACTAAATGTTAAGTAAAACTAGTCTCTACCGAGAAGCCAAATAAAGTTTTCAGTGATGCCAAAACAAGAATTCCAAAGGAGCCTAAATAGTTATCGGTTTAAGTGTAATTGATTTCTGGCAAAAACTAAACGAATTTCTGATAATAAGTCAATTTAATTTTGGGTAAAGCCGAGAATTCTTTTTTTAGTTGAAATATTGTTAATTTTTGGCAAAAAAAAAAAACCAGACAGCCTGATAATTCTCTGGTAAGCCAAATGAATTTCTGTCAAGCCAAAAATGAATGGACCGAGTGTTCCCATGGTATAGGATTTTGGTATAAACAAGCGCGTCACGTGTTGGCCTCAGATCCAATAAGCAGTCTGAAAGGTTAACCTGACCCAAAAGCAATGACTGAAAAAAAAAGTGTGGGGTAGAGGGTGGGGGGAATGGGAAGTTTAAAGAAAGTTGACTAAGTGAAATGAAAACTAATATCTACAGAACATGGCTAGCGACCAGTACTGTACCATTTCTGCGAGGGTCGGTGGTCCAATCAATTTCTGTTGCATAAATAGAAAAATTACATACAATGCACTCCGATATTATTTTTTTTTTTTTACTGACAGTGGAATGGGTTATAAGTCATTTATATACACAAACATAAATGAGGGCTTTGATTAAAAAAAAATGGTATGTGAACCATTGAATTTACCAGAATGCCTCATACATTTTCATCCCATATTGACTTTTCAAGTCTGTAAAAGCAAAACTATAACCTAGTTTTATGGATGAAAATATGATATAGTTTTCATACTATAACAATTCTAATACAAATCTGACATTACGCCACAACCACAGAATACATGTTACAATATCTCATCTGTGGCCACAACAATGTAAAAGTAAGTCATCTTTTTTTTTTTTCTTTTAATACCTTTAATAGCATGATCTGTACGAAAAAGATTTATGGTAACAATGGCATGGGAAAGGACTGTTGTTGACTAGTTGATTGTTGATGAAAAACACCAACAACACAACACTGACACAGTCTCAAACACAGTACTAAAACCCTAACCATTAAAACAGGGGAAGGCAACCACGGACGTTCCAAAAAATATGTTCGACCTTTATAAGAGCAGCTAAATACAGTGTTGTGCGGCCTTCATAAGAGCAGCTAAATATAGTGTTGTGCGTCCTTCATAAGAGCAGCTAAATATAGTGTGCGGCCTTCATAAGAGCAGCTAAATATAGTGTTGTGCGGCCTTCATAAGAGCAGCTAAATACAGTGATGTGCGGCCTTCATAAGAGCAGCTAAATACAGTGTTGTGCGGCCTTCATAAGAGCAGCTAAATATAGTGTTGTGCGGCCTTCATAAGAACAGCGAGATACAGTGTTGTGCGGCCTTCATAAGAGCAGCTAAATACAGTGTTGTGTGTGCTGCCTTCATAAGTGCAGCTAGGTACAGTGTTGTGCGGCCTTCATAAGCGCAGCTAGGTACAGTGTTGTGCGGCCTTCATAAGAGCAGCTAAATACAGTGTTGTGCGGCCTTCATAAGAGCAGCTAAATACAGTGTTGTGCGGCCTTCATAAGAGCAGCTAAATATAGTGTTGTGCGGCCTTCATAAGAACAGCGAGATACAGTGTTGTGCGGCCTTCATAAGAGCAGCTAAATACAGTGTTGTGTGTGCTGCCTTCATAAGTGCAGCTAGGTACAGTGTTGTGCGGCCTTCATAAGCGCAGCTAGGTACAGTGTTGTGCGGCCTTCATAAGAGCAGCTAAATACAGTGTTGTGCGGCCTTCATAAGAGCAGCTAAATACAGTGTTGTGCGGCCTTCATAAGAGCAGCTAAATACAGTGTTGTGCGGCCTTCATAAGAGCAGCGAGATACAGTGTTGTGCGGCCTTCATAAGTGCAGCTAGGTACAGTGTTGTGCGGCCTTCATAAGAGCAGCGAGACACAGTGTTGTGCGGCCTTCATAAGAGCAGCGAGACACAGTGTTGTGCGGCCTTCATAAGAGCAGCTAGATACAGTGTGTGTGTGTGTGTGCGGCCTTCATAAGAGTAGCGAGATACAGTGTTAAGCAGCCTTTAACAAAGCCAATAACATATGCGAATAAAAAGCTATTTATATTGTGAGCTGAAAAGGTTACCCCCTCCCCCGGGGGACCTTACTCCGCGATCCCCGTGGGTATAAGGCCCTTTTTGCTTGGAGGTCACCTTCATTTCATAACTTCGAGTAGTTGTCGTTGTGTCCCCAGCACTCTGTTCTGGTCCTGGCCCACAGGGCTATCGAGAATGCTCTGGAGTCACAATCAATACCACAGAATATGTTGGAAATATATCCTCACAGACATAGTCTGATTTTATAATCTCCAACCAGGCCAAAAATTCTAATCGCAATTATTTTCTTCAAAATTAAAATTATGGCCAGATTTCTTTGAGAAAATTAAATCAGGACAAACTATTTTTTAAAAAAAATGTCCAATGGAAATATTGATATCTCAAAATTACTTTACCCCAGCTACTGTATAAGTATTCTAGTGTTTCATGTACTGTACATATACTTTACGTGTTGTCAGGGTATATTATTTGGGCTATCACTGCTATCAGCATTTGTCAACGTATAATTATTCCCAATTTTTGACAGGGTATTAAGTTCATTGCTGTATCAATATAGATTGTGAACTGGAGGCGTGTTTATGGTAGCTGTGGCGGTTCTTTCCTATTCACAAATCACAACATCAAAAATAACTTGATACAAGAGTTCTTAGCTGATTCAAGTATTTATTCTCGACACAATAATATTATAAAAAAAATGATGAAATAAATTCCGAGTACATATTGTAGAAATCAATCCAATAAATTATCACATTCAAATAGGAACTCAATCAAGTTCAAAGGATCCATCTATAATATCCAAGTACATGTATATAATAAACTGTCTAGCACAATATCTCCAACATGGAGGTGAACTATAACTCTCTCGTGATCACTCAGAATAAATAATATATATATCACTCAGAATAACTACAATGACACGTCTGTCCTATACGAGAGTGGATCTTCAACTGTCTAAATTCGTTCTTACTTCCGGAAATATAAAAAACTCGGATTTAGTTAAATTAAAAGTGATCCTAGTGTTTCGAAACAATTATATTTTTACACGAAACAATTATATCTTTACACTTCTATACCTTTACACAATTATACCTTTACACCTCCCCACCCACCAAAAAATGTGCAACATTTCTCTAAAAAAAAAAAAACTATTATTAATTGCACTGTAGATATGTACCATCCTTAATAAGTAACAATCAATTTATCAAAAAAAAATATTCCACTCTATGCAACTAGAGTAACTATATACATCAATATATATACACTTGTATTTCTATTTATAATAAGTTATCTACAAAATAACATTATAGGTGCATATATTTGCATCAACATCATGAAAAAAATTGACAGAAGTTACAACCATAAATTATATGTCTTACAATGTGGTATCTTAATACTACAGCATTGTCAAAATCAAATTAATTATTTTATCAATTGTTACTGTATACAACATGGCATATCGTGCCGAAGCGATGCCAAAATATATTCAATATATTCATTAAACTCAATTACAATATCATGGCATTCCTATGCCCAACTTAAATATATGCGTAGTTATCCGAAGAAATTCAAATAAGACAGTATGACAATACCGATGTCCATACTCTTAATTCAATAAATAATAATCATCAGCCACTTGGCTGGATCTCATGGGGTACAATCAACATACAGCGTCCCTGCTGCTTATATGGTCCTTTCCGACCAACCCTTGGATAAACCAAGTACAATAACTAATTGAGAAAAAACAAATGATTATGAACAATATTACCTAAGTCCATCTCAACATTATAACTAATTCATAGTACCAACATAATATATTCTACAGTTTCAAATTACATAATGTCCAACAGTGGTATGCCTCTTTTATCCTGTTATATCAATATGTATATCACCTCAAAATTTGGTGAACAAGTACAAGTTTGTGGTGTTGAAATAATTACAAGTAATGGTAACAACTAATCATGTCACAAAAAAATGTTATTTCATGTTACCAAAGTATATGTAAACAATCTTCCTAATATGTACTAAGTAAATGATAAAAATAATGTACAATACCATTATATACAATAATTTGCTAATCAATGTCAATTCATGCAATATTTAAAAAAAATATAAATTACAATGCCAATGTATGCCATCTCAAAAAAAAATTTGTTCAATGCCATTATATAGAATAAATTGTTCACAATGTCTTTCTATTACAAAAAAAATTGCCATTAACATTAACAATCTTCAAAAAAAAATTATTGCCAATTCATTTATTAACATGAAGTACAATGTGCCATAATCAACAAAAAATATAATCATAATATATCATGCTGAATGAATTTATATTCTTGAGTAAGAATTTCTAAAAAAAAATTACTATGTGTTACCAAATATGCTAACTCAAATTACTATTCTCCATTTATAATATCTATGTAAATCACATCATTATTTATCAATGTATGTATATATGTGTACTAGTTAAGTCTAAGATAAATTTCATTTAACAATCAAGAAAAATATTTTGTATGTTATTAATTGTTATTTAATTATTATGCCAGCAACAAAATATCTGATCAATTTATTCAGTTAGCCTTGATAAAATATCTGGTATGAAATTGTCTGAACCTTTGATATGTTTTATATGAAAATCATAATCCTGTAAAAGTAAAGACCATCTTGTTAATTTGGAATTATTTATTTGTTTATGTTTAAATTCTATCAGTGGCTTGTGATCTATCCACACTGAAAATTTTCTACCTAATAAATATTTCTGTAATTTAGTTATAGACCAGACTATGGCTAAACATTCTCTCTCTATAACAGAGTATTTTCTTTCTGTCTCTGTCAGTTTCCTACTCAGATAAAATATGGGTCTATTTACTTTATTGTCTTCTTCCATTAAGCACGCACCAATGGCAATATTTGAAGCATCACTACATAATACCAAGTTACTGTTTGAATTAAAGGCTTTCAAAATGGGAGGATTGTTAAAGTGATTTTTAATCTTGTCAAGTGCAGACTGACATTCACTGGTCCATATAACTTTTTGTTTCATGTTTTTCTTAGTGAGTTCCCTAAGTGGGTCTATAATATCACTAAAGTTCTTAATAAATTTGTTGTAATAACAACATAGTCCAATGAGGGCTCTAACTTGTGTTTTAGTTTCAGGGGTTTTTATGTCCAAAATTTTGCTAACATTAGTGATTGTGGGTTTTATTGTACCATGACCTATATTGTAGCCCAAAAAATCTATGTGTTGAAAACCTATTTTAATTTTGTCTGGGGACACTGTGAGATTATGATCTCTGAATATAATTAATAGGTCATTTAGTGTTTTCATATGAGTATCCCAGTCCTGAGTGAAAATACAGACATCATCCACATAGTGTTTAACATTAGGTTGGTTTTTTAAAATGGATGACATCATTTTAGTAAATGTGGCAGTGCTATTCACTAACCCAAATGGCATGACATTCCATTCATAAAAATTGTCATGTGTAGCAAAGGCTGTAAATTTCTTAGAGTTTTCTTCCATGGGTATTTGCCAGAAGCCACGCGTTAAGTCCAAATGAGAAAAAATGTTGGCATGTGCCATATCATTCACTACGTCATCTACATTAGCTAGAGGTTGTTTGTCTATTTGTGTTATTGTATTAAGGCCTCTGTAATCGCAACAGAGTCTCATTGTTCCATTCTTTTTCTTAACTAAAACTACTGGGGATTTGTAAGATGATTCAGAATGTCTTATAAGACCATTCTCTAACAAGCTCTTTATTTCTTTGTCTAATAACTCCCTGTATTTATATGGTATATCATAGCATTTAGCTTTAAATGTTTTTCCTTCTATTAATCTGATTTTGTGTTGAGTGCTAGTTGTTCTCCCTGGCTTATTAGAAATTACCATGCTGAAATTATGCATCAACTTTTCTACTTCAGTCTTTTTATCAATAGATATGTCTGAGGAATAATTTATTTTTGTAAGATCATTAAGATCTTCACTAATGACTGGAATTTCTTTACAGATAATATCATTGTCTTCTGTGTCATGAGATATGACATTTAATAGTTGAGGATCATTAGACACAGAATGAATATTCAATAAGTCTAAAACTAACTGGTTTGCTTTCACCTGATCACTAGTAAAGTTATTGGCAATTGATTCATACAATTTTTCCAACTGATGAAAATGGTTAATTTGGAAGGAATCAATGTTTTTGCAATTAAGTTTATTCTGATTAATGCATTTTGTGACAGCATACTTAAAAATTTTTATAGTGTCATCTTCTGGTTTCTCTTTATTGATAGCCCAGTTCTGACATTGAGCTAATTGTGTAGCTAAACTATCTAAATACTTCAATGAGGATGCATCTGTTTGTAAGAATGAGTTCAAATATTTTTTTGGTCTGTCAATATATTTCTTTAGGGTGTCAATGTGACATAATGTATCTTTCCCTTCTATGTCTAATATGTAGTTTGTCTTGCCTCTTCTACTTTTAACCTGATATGGACCTCTCCATTTGTTACTGTCTTGTGGATATAAGGCATATGCACTATCACCTTCATTTAGTGTCCTTAATTTTCTATTTCTATTCTTATCAATTCTATTTTTCTTATTGCTATTATTTAAGTTGGCCTCTGCAAATTTATTTGCATAAGTCAAGTTATTTCTAATCTGCTCAACCCAGTCAGAGGTTGGAATGTTTTCTTCTTGTAAAGAAGGTAAAATATTGTTTTTAAAAATTTTAAGGGGGCTTCTAGGGTTTGTACCAAACATTAATTCAAAGGGGGAGTATTTAGTTGACTCATGAGACACTTCACGGTAGGCAAATAACACCAGAGGTAAAAATTTATCCCAATTATGTTCCTGGTCAACAACTACTTTCCTTAACATGCTCTTAATGGTCTGGTTTGCTCTTTCTACAGCACCATTAGTTTGGGGTCTGTAACGAGGGGAAAATACCTGTGTAATCTCTAGCATGTCTGTAAAGGCATGAGTTATCTGGGATGCAAATTGTGTCCCATTGTCTGATAAAATAATTTGAGGAAATCCGAACTTAGTAAAAACAGTTAATAATGCACTACAAATAGACTCTGAGGTGACATTCACCAGAGGAATAGCCTCTAACCATCTGGTGGCAAAGTCTATTATAGTTAAGATAAATCTATGTCCTCTCTGGGACTGTTGTGGTATTGGTCCTATTATGTCTATAGCTATCTGATAAAAGGGTTTGTGGTTTGTGTCCATCTCCTGAATGGGAGCTTTATGGTTTGAGGGGTCTTTATTCAGTGTTGTACAGATTTGGCATGATCTGAGAAATATTTTAATGTCTTTCTCTAAGCCTGGCCAAAAACAATGTTCTCTTATCCTGTCTAATGTTTTTCTATAGCTCATGTGACCAGCTAATGGACTGTCATGTGACACTTTTAATATTCTAGTCCTAAGGGACTCAGGTATCATTATTTGTGTACAGCTTTTATTACCTACAAATTGTCTTATAAGGACATCATCCACCAATAAATATGAAATTTGTCTGTCACCAACCCTATTTAATTGTTCAAAATGTGGAAGTAGAGATTTATCTTCCTGTTGTAATTTAATCAAATTATCTTTAGTGATACTCAAGATAGTAAATATATCACTGTTCTCTAATTGAGGTACTTCTTCACATTTAACAAGAGCTTGTGCTCTGGTGGTGACATTTAATATTTGCGCTAATTTTATATGTTTTGAGTGCTCTATATCATCCTCAGAATCTATCTTAATAACTATTCTTTTTTTATTTTTCTCTACTTTGTTCTTTTCTTCTAGTTCTTCTTTCATTTTATTTAAGTCACCCTTATATGTCTTTGCAATGCCTTGTGCAATGTTATGTGCATGTTTGTGTCCTATCAGCAGGTCCACAATTCTTGCCGATATTTCAGTTTGAGGGAGATCTGACATATGACTCTCTACCAGAGATATATAATTAAGTACATTGCCTAAACCATTCCATCTAGGAATTTTAAGTGGTTGTTCAGTGTTCTGCATAGTTTGTATTATAGTAGTAGTATCACTTTCTATCGGGTCCTTATCTATAGATTTCAGTACTTTTTGTATGTTTATTTCTTTGTTACTTAACCAAAGTGTAAATAACTCTTGAGAATTATCTGGTTTAATGTCTGGAATGTTACCTATAATTAAAGGGGCTACTGGTGATGTCATAGCTATGGCCTCGATTTTCCCACTAATCCATGGGGTGTCTATATCTATCATGGCTTTCTTACAGCTAAGTGTGTGACCATTTCCTAATTTAATATCTTCTGAACTGTCCATCATGCACTCATGTGGAACAAGAGATACATCTACCACTACACATGTAGCACCTGTGTCTCTAAGACACATAACCGGTTTATTATTGAGAAAACAGGGGTAAAATATCAAATTACCATTGTTACTTAGCAAAGCATTAACATTATGTACTTTGTTATTTCTATTTAAGGATCTGCCTCTATCATTATTATGTCTAGGAGGACTATTGTTTGGTGACTGTCTATTTCTATATTGTCCCTGATATCTACCAGAAGATCTATCATTACTGTTTCTATGATACTGTCTATTGGGTATATATCTGCTTTCTTGTACCTGACCATTATTCACATATCTATTTCTGTTGAGATATAACTTGCATTTGGCTATATTGTGTCCTGGATTATGACAGTAATAACAAGTCCTTTGCATCCTATTAGGAAATCTGGCAGGTAAGCTTCTATATCTATTATCATTGTAACTGTATTGTGATCTGTTTTTGTGTCTAATGGCACTAAAAGTATTGTCATTCTTACTTTTGAACATGGGGACATCTTGATTACTATCTTTATAATCAGATAATGTGGAAATAAGATCTTTCTTGCAATTGACCTTCTTTAATTTAATGAAAGAGAATAATTTGCTGGAGCTTATGTTTAAAATTTTGTCTACTAGCATTAATTCTATAATTTGTTGGGGATCAGATGCATTTATGCCAGCCATTTTAATGTAGTTATTTAAATAGGACTCCAATTTATTTATATAGGCTGTAGGGTGTTCTGTTTCAGTCATTATTGAATTGTGGAACAGATTCCTATAGTGTTCCTCAGTTTTGTTATGAAAATCTAAGAGGTGTTGCTTAATTTCATTATATGATTTATGTTCTGGTCGACCTAACATTTGCAATACGCTTACTGATTCACCACGGAATGCTTCTAGTACATATTTAGTCCACTCAGACTCTGGTATATTGTTAACTGTAAGTATAGATTCAAAATTGGCCAAATATGCATCAATGTTACCATCTTTAGAATTAAACTGAGCTATATGTGGTCTACCACCTGTATTATTCTTTTGCAGTGTTTTTGTGTGTTGCTCTGAGTCTATTCTTTTCATTTCTATTTCTGCTTCTAATCTTTTTATTTCTAACTGTATTTTCTCTTTCTCTAACCTTTCCTGTCTGTCTAATTTCTCTTTCTCTAATCTTTCCTGTCTGTCTGCATCTAATTTATCCTTTTCAAGGTTTCTAAGAGCAAGTCTTTCTTCTCTATCTATTCTTTCTTTATCTAATTGCAATCTCGCTTGCGCCTTAGCTTCCTCTTTTTCAACGTTTTCTTTAATAAATTGTAGGAGTTTCTCTCCTGTTAGACCATATTTTTCACCTCTCCTCTCATATACTTCCCATAAATTTTCTTCTAAATTTTTAGAATCCATATTGCCGGTTCAGATATATCAAATATGTAAATATAGTGATAAAAATCACTATTATAGAAAATATATGATACTGATACTGTATCACTGGCAATACATAAATCTATATTCAATGTAACTTCAAGAAAAATTACTGGCACTAAATAATACTAACTGGCATTGATCACCTGGCAAAAAATCATTATACAATATTGTACATTGAAGTAACAAAATAGAAGGGGGGTCAGTGTTCAGTGTCTAATAAATGATAAATAAAAAAAATAATTATGAAGAAATAAGGTTTTTTACAAGACAGGACTTAAACGATAACAGAATCAGCGAAAAAAAATTCCTAGTAGATTGATAGTAGACGTGAGAGAAAAATAATGATTAAACTAGACGAGACATCGACAAAACTGGTAGAAAAAAAAAAAAATTTCGGACAATATTTAAACAAAGGGGGTTTAAACAATGAACAAACAAGTCGCAGACAACTAAATATTTACATGATATCGATAATCTATCTGGATCCAAAATTAATCAATCAACACACAATTAAGTGTAAAGATCCAGAAAGAGAATCAGTATGTCCTAACAGAAAGCGCCAGATGACTAGTTCAACTGACTCACCACTCCACCACCCATTAATGAAACAAATAACATAAATGAACACTGATTATAAGGGGAAAATAAGATAGGAGAGAAGAAAAAAAAAATTATTTAAATTTAAAGTAAATATATTTACTTGTCTTCCTTGTTCTGCTGTTCTATCTTCTTGTCCTGGTTCCAAATAATGTTAATACAAGCACTAACAAGCACAGTCTTTAGTGTAGCAAACAGCCATCTTGACCTGTGACCTTGCCTCCTTTTCCGTAGATGAATGAAAGTGTTAATGTAAACACTGGCCAACAGTGAATGAAAGTTTCTTCCTGAATGTACTAGGTAAACAAACACAGTCTGAGATGTGTAGTGTAGTCTCAGTCTACAAGAAAACAAGCGGCCATCTTGACCTGGTTTGCACGCCGTCTACGG
Source organism: Bulinus truncatus (assembly GCA_021962125.1). Lineage (NCBI taxonomy): Eukaryota > Metazoa > Mollusca > Gastropoda > Planorbidae > Bulinus > Bulinus truncatus. The sequence goes on along the minus strand of JAGDYQ010000276.1, from coordinate 956,095 downwards.
GAAGGTGCTGACGTCATCGGAATACACAAGCAGAGAGAAAATAATGATGAATTCTCTAATGATGAATTTTTATACTGTAAGAAGTATATCTTCTTATATTTGGCAACTAGGTACCAAAGTGTGACTTTAATCGGGCAGTAGGGTATGCCGCGATCAAAATGAGGTGTCACTTGCTAACGACCTCAGTGTCGGACACGTCGACTTGCAAATGTGGGTCACTGTGGTGTGGGTCACCGTGGGGCTCCGTCGGGTTGAATCAACTTTTGTTGCCGCCTCTGGAAGATGAACTTTTATTTGTAAACTGTTAACAGTATACTGGTCTCTCTGGTCTTCGGGATGCTTAGGTTCTCCATGTTGGCCACAATTTATCAGATTTCTGGTGCCGCCTCTGGAAGATGAATTCAGCTCGTCCAGCAAAATGGAAGTTGTACTTTCCTGTGTTCGTAGTTCTTATTGTTCAGTTTTCAGGTTCAGTTCGTAAACGCTGCCACCATTGTCAGGGTATATTATTTGGGCTATCACTGCTATCAGCATTTGTCAACGTATAATTATTCCCAATTTTTGACAGGGTATTAAGTTCATTGCTGTATCAATATAGATTGTGAACTGGAGGCGTGTTTATGGTAGCTGTGGCGGTTCTTTCCTATTCACAAATCACAACATCAAAAATAACTTGATACAAGAGTTCTTAGCTGATTCAAGTATTTATTCTCGACACAATAATATTATAAAAAAAATGATGAAATAAATTCCGAGTACATATTGTAGAAATCAATCCAATAAATTATCACATTCAAATAGGAACTCAATCAAGTTCAAAGGATCCATCTATAATATCCAAGTACATGTATATAATAAACTGTCTAGCACAATATCTCCAACATGGAGGTGAACTATAACTCTCTCGTGATCACTCAGAATAAATAATATATATATCACTCAGAATAACTACAATGACACGTCTGTCCTATACGAGAGTGGATCTTCAACTGTCTTAAATAATTCTTTCTTACTTCCGGAAATATAAAAAACTCGGATTTAGTTAAATTAAAAGTGATCTTACTGTTTCGAAACAATTATATTTTTACACGAAACAATTATACCTTTACACTTCTATACCTTTACACAATTATACCTTTACACGTGTATCAGTACTTTTTTTTTTACTACAAGTACAGTGGAAACTGATACAAGAAAACTAACAATAATCAAAGGTAACAAAACTTATATAATCTAGTCCGAAATCCACCCCAAATCATATTTCATCGTACACCAACTAATCAAAACTCGAAGATTAACACCAGTTCAATGATTCTAAATTCTTATAATCGGAATCTCCCCCCTCCCCCCCACCACACCCACGGCTCTCCTTTCCCTTACATTAATACACCCAATACATCGGTGCAGATAAATCAAGTGGAATAATAGGGTGTTTACAGTACACAGGAGAGTGCACTCTTGTAACCAAGATGGATTCCAAAGTTACGAATTTAATCAAGTTCCAGGAAGTGCGTAACACTAGAAACAGACCCCGGGGGTGGGGGGGGGGAGGGGAGGGGATGGAGTCACACGACGAGGGGCGTATGAAGACGAGTTTTGTCTGGTAGGTGATTGTTGGTTACAGTGAAGCTGTCAGCGGAATGGATCCAGTCTTTGGCGTTCTCATTTGTTTTTTGTTCTTAATCGTAGGTAATATATCAAGGTATTAGCTGCTATTTATAAGAGAAGAAAAAAATGGGAATAATTTTGAAGTGCACTAAACGAGCCTATGGAAAGATAGACAACAAAGTTGGTGATCCGGGTGGGGGGGGGGGAAGTGCTCACCTATAATGAGTGATTGTGCCCGTGGGTGGAAAGGACACGCTTATTATTATTTATTTTTTTTTTAATTTAATTTGTTAGCGACGGACAGGTGTAAAATAAATAAAACAAAAAACGAGGTCAGGGATGTACAAAGCTGACACGAGGGTTGAAATCAGTGGGCGTATAACTAGCGCGACTGGGCGCTCGGGGGGTGGGGTATGACCTATGACCTTAGTGCCAAAATAAAGTGATGATACCGCCATCCTCCTGCGTAAGATGTAATTGCTGTAACAGACACGATGCAAGACCGGCTCCTAAACACCGAAGGGCCCGAGTGCGCTGGTTGGCATGTACGGTTTGGCCTAGCCCCCATCTTAACAGCAGTACGGGCTTTGGGGCATACCCTTCGACAAAAGTTTTTTGCTTTTATATTGGGGGACCCCGGCTTATGATCCGGTCACACCCATACGATAAGACGGTCTTACCTGAGCCGGCACTGTACACTAAGGTTTCGTTATTGAAAGGTACCTGCACACTTGCGCATAAATCAGATGTTCGCAATATGATGTATTATTATTATTATCATCATCAGACGAAAAGGGGCTGACTTTATTGGTACCACCGACTTAAGACAGAGAAGCGGGGAGAAGGGAGGTGGGGGTGTTATTGAAATGAATGGAGCCTGGAGTGAAGAGAGATAGAGGGAGGAGGAAGAGGCGGGATAATAAAGATGAAGGGATGTTTAGTACCGAGACTTCACAGAACTAAATCTGACTGGTGTTTATTTAATATGATGAGATACTGACAACGGGAAAACACACACAAGGGATGAGATAAGGTATGCACTGTTCACTATAAATCAACCATCTACTTCATCACCTTCTCCCCTCCCCCCCCCACCATATTATGCCTCTCCTCCCAGAGATTGACTGCCCCCCTCCCCTCATACCTCCACAAAAAAAAAAAAAACAACGACACCACCCTGAACTACCCTGAACTACAAGGAAAGATTGTCTCACACAACAAAATGGACTTTTTACCCCGAAGATGCCCAAATACTTTGTAACATGTTTATTTTTTAGAAAAAAAAATAAAATGTTCGCAAACTGTAAAAATGAAATTTGTTTTTTGTTTTTTTTTACGTTATTTTGTGAATATGGGGGGGGGGGAAGGGAGGGGAGAATTGCAAGAGTTGGTTCGGACACTATAGACAATTTTAACTTGGGGGGGGGGGGGCGGGATTCTACCATTGCATGACTGTATAAGTAAGAAAGGGGTTGGAAGCCAATGTCTATTAGTATGATGTTAGGAGTTATTATAACATTCGTGTTCTGAACTAATGATATCTATCTCTCTGTTTGTCAATCTATCAGTTGGTTTTGTTTATCTACCTTTACATCCATCCATCCATCTATTCGTCTATCTACCTATCCATTTATTGGTTTGTCTCCTTCTGACACAATACTGTGTATTTATCTGTCAGTATGTCGTATGTCTGTCCGTTTTTTTCTGTCTGTCAATTTGTCTGTCAATCAGTCTGTCAATCTGTCTGTCATCTGTCTGTCAATCAGTCTGTCAATCTGTCTGTCATCTGTCTGTCAATCAGTCTGTCAATCTGTTTGTCAATCTGCCTGTCAATCTGCCTGTCAATCTTTCTGTCAATCTGTCTCTCAATCTGTCTGTCAATCTGCCTGTCTAGATTTGAGTCAACATATGAAACTAACCCATCTACACCTTCCACCACGCTATTTATTACTCACGGCCCACACTCCAAGCACACCATGTTGCACTCACCTTCTTGTCGCGAAGCACATCCAGGGTCTGATGTTTCTGTGGTGCAGGCAGTACACACTCCAATACCGGCATAGTTCTTGTAGAAACCATCGGGGCAACCTGTAGTACAGAATGAAGACCTAATTTTTTAAAAATTAAATTTTGATTGTAATAATATCAAGAATGATGAATTCAGTCTAAATAAAAACAAAATGCAGTCACCAATTGCTTCACTGTCACATGACTACTTTACTCAGAGGATACTGTCAAATAAACCCCATCAAATGACAAGTTGAAAAAATAGAACTTAAAAAAAAAAGCAATTTAAGGTGACACAGACAAAAAAAAAATGAACGCAAAAAACTGCTGTTCCCTAGTGTTCCCTAGTGTTATCATAAATACAATTAAAAGTAACAACAGTTAATTATTTCAGGTGGTCTATATTACTCTACTAGTTGCAAGTACCCGGCTTTGCCCGGGTTTAAAATAAGGTTTTCTGTTTACCTTTTGTTTTCTCCCTACCCCCTCTCTCCCTCCCTCCCCCTCTCTCTCCCTCCTTACCCCCTCTCTCCCTTTCTCTTTCCCTCCCTCCCTAACTCTCCCATCCCCCTCTCTCTCCCTATCTCCCTCCCTCCTTCTCTCACCCCCGTCCCCCCTCTCTCAACCTTCCTCCTTTCCTCCTCCCCCCTCTCTCCCTCACTGCCCCCTCTCTCTCTTTATCTCTCACTCCCTCCCATTTCTCCCATCCTCTCTCTCCCTCTCTCCTTCCCTCCCCTTTCTCTCCCTCCCTACCCCCTTTCTCCCTCCCTCCCTCATTTCCTCTCTCTCCCTCCCTGCCCCCTCTCTCTTTATCTCTCTCTCCCTCCCTCCCCTCTATCTACCTCCCTACTCCCGCTCTCCCTCCCTTCCTTTCTTTTTCCTTTTCCTCCCTTTCTCTCTCCCTCTTTCTCCAACCCTCCCTCTCCCTCCCTCCCCCTTATCTCCCTCCCCTACCACCTCTCTCCCTCCCTCCCTCCTTCTCTCCCCCTCTCTGCCCCCTCCTTCCCTCTCCCTCCCTGTCCACCCTCTCTCTTTATCTCTCTCTCCCCTCCCTCTCTCTGCACTATTAAACGTCAAATTACGCTTCTTAAATAAACAGAAAACCTTATTTTAATCCCGGGCAAAGCCGGGTACTTGCAGCATGAAAAAAAACAACAACAATATTTTTTTTTTCCCGTCCCTAACCCTTTCTTCTCCGTCCGTTCAATTACACATTCACTTGGTGCGCGATTTTTATTTATAGTGAAGGCGATCCCATACCGTGAATACTTTAATATAGTAAAATACTAAAATAATTAATTACAATTAAACTACCCATTGAGATTGTATTAATAATGTTAATAATGTCACAGAAACATTTTAATTAACGTATTTCGGTTTATTAAAGTGCACCTTTAATTTTAATCTTCCGAATACATAAAACGATAGGTAAATAGATATGACTATTGATTTCACCATGTTTACAATTGGAGTTTCCGGAAGTTACCCCTCTTTTAAAAATGTATCATCGGGAAATGACGTCACAGAGAATTTTATCTATGGCGCCGTCGAGATTACTTTAATATAGTAAAATACTAAAATAAAAATAATTAATTACAATTAAACTACCCATCGAGATGAAACGAAACCTGTCCTATAACCTTCCCCATGTAATTATGTGTATGTGTAACAAATTTCACGTTATTTGGTTGTCTGGATTTTGAATTATAAGGGAACAGACAGACAGACAGACAAAAAATTCGTCTTATAAGTATAGAGATATCACACGAATAAAAAAGCTTCACTTCGTGGTGCACCTATCCACCAGTGCCATAGCCTACATCTTTTTTTATTTTTTGTGGACAAAATAATTAGTGTCAACGTGATTTTTTTTCCTTTTACTTTAAAATTAATCTCACCACTGAACGCCATTGTTCCCCCCCCCCCCCACCTTTCCCTCCTTCAACTCTCAAGATACGTTCAGTCGACGGTCACATTATTTTATATCCCATTTTGTAAGTGATCAGCGATAAAGTGTGGTACATATACAGAACCACTGCGTCTGACACACATTTGGCTTTGTGAATGGGGGGGGGGGACGTTAGAGTCGTCTGCAATATTTTTTTTATAACCGGAAATGAGAAGAATGGGCGCATGCGTTGCTGAGCGATTGTTTTTATTTTTTAATGTTGTAATGGAGAAATAAAAACAAATGTGGGGGAAAAAAATTGGTCACTTACTCTGGCAGTCACCATCTTTGTTGGTGAAGAATCCTGCCGCGCAGGAGCACATCGGAGCAGGGCCAGACACCGGTATGGAGCCGCTGGAGCAGGGCGCGCAGGGGCCGTCTCCGGTGGTGTTCTTGTAAGTTTGTTGCGGGCAGGCTGTGGAAATTTCCGAACATGAAGAAAAAAATGTTCGTAAATTGGGTTGATTATGGCTGTAGCATGCAAAGCCGTAGCCAGCCATTTTGTCGCCCTGTGTGCGTTACATTTTTGGCGCCCTCCTCCCAAACTGCTAACGTACAATTACGCTTTTATCGGCGCCTTTACATAGTTCGGCGCCCTGTGCGGCCTCGCCACCCGCACTACCCTTCATACACCACTGGTAACATGTAATGATGTTTATACTCATACACACACACACACACACACACATATACACATCATCCAGTCACACAATGACACTTCAAGGGGAAGTAAAAGAACTAATTTTGTTCTTCCTGCTGTCAAATGTTAGAAACTGATGATTTACTCATGAAGATGAGACGTTATCTCCCTTGATCCAACACCAAAATCTTAAACCACTAAACAGATGTATATTGTGATTCTCTATACTAGAACCCCTGTGTGTAACCTGAAAGGTTTTTTTTTTTATTTGGTCTTTAATTTTCGATTAAATGTGTTGAAGCACTAGCACACGTTCGCAGATTAAACGTAAATATGAAAACATAATTTTTTATTTTATTTAGAATAGGAATACCATAGACACAAACCGGGGGGGGGGGCCCATAAGCATAAAGTGAATAACACCTAAGATAGAAGCGGTCGTACATAGATAATTATAGGGTTGGCCGGAAGGCTGGCACAGCCCCTACCTGCTGTTAGCAGAAGTGGAGGGTGCTTGCTCATCTCGCCCCGCTCTCTAATTAATGGCAGGACCGAGAACACGTCGCCTCTGTGGTCGTTTGGTAAGGCATACCCTGCCTGGCTATCCCATTGGGAGGGCTATACTCAAACACCATACCTGTGTGGTAGCAGGTTTACCCTGCGACCCTGACAGGTATGGATTTAACAAAGACTCGTATGGGGGAGGGGGTGGGGTATATGTTGTTACTAATAATCTAATAATAATATATTCATTTGGGGGGGGCGGAGAAGATGATGGGGCATATTGCTCATAACCATCTCGTATTGAAATATTTCCACATTAATTCCCCCCCCCCCCACCTCATGCTTTGATTCGATTAATAAAAAAAAATCTGAAATCTCACCCTGACACTTGGACAGACTCATGCCTTCACTGTGGAGGTAGGTTCCCTCCATGCATGAACAACTTCCCGAGACCGTCCTCCTCTGTAGTCCCTTATCACACTTTGCGCACTTTGCGTCGATGCAGACCGTGTCATGATCTACACAAAATAACAACAAAAAAAAAAAACATCCGGTTCTGGGTTAAGTTGCAGACGTCAAGGTAAGTGAATGGATTGTGGAAAGGAATAACACCTGGCTCCACCTATCTATTAAGGTAAATTTAGCTTTTAATCGGGCATCATAGAGCAGGAAGCAGGGACGCACTGGCTCATCAAAAGGCCTTATAAAAAAAACAGTGATAAAAAAGGTCACCCCAAAACTGTAGCCAGAATGTTGAAATCTTACTATGCATAATACATTAGTTGAATATTGTTAACTTTTCATTTTAATGGAAGCCAATAAAATTTTTCTTTATCGTTCAAACTTTTTTATTGATTAAACTTAATTTATTGACAAACTTTTTTATTAGTGCAATTTTTTTTTTTTGCAAACCTAAAAGGCTCAGGACAAATGCCCTACCCTAGTCAATTCCGCCCCTTGCAGGAAGTGACATTTATATTTTCAATTTTAAAATAACATATAACTTTTAGATTATAAAAGTCCACTGAGAATGTTTTCTTAGTCTAACTTTTCAGTTATAGCATTTCAAGGCACAGTACACTCTTGTATCGCAACTTTCCATCCATTTGTACTCTTAAAGTGGTTAACGATTTATTTTTAGTTTCATTTAAATGTCTTACTGTGTCTACATTTAGAATTCATTGCACTTCATATAGCCAAATATAAATAAAATAAAAACAAATAAAGAAAAAAAAGAAGAAGAAAAATAGGAATAAAAACTTATTTAAATATATGTGTGTGTGTGCTTGTGTGCGTGCGTGCATGTGCGTGACAGCCGCCAAATCCATCTATCCCAAATCAACGCCCTCTCTCTCTCTCTCTCTCTTTCTCTCGCTGAGAACTCTCTCAGTGAAACTGCGGGCTGGGACTTTTATTCTCTTAGAGCCCGTGAGATCAAACTCGCCGTGAAACCAACTCCCTGAGTTTCATATAACTGTTGCGTGTCCATCAATTAGTCACTGAAAACAAATGTTTTATTTTACTTAAGCATGTATGCATAAAAACACTTCTGAATAGTTCAATACAAAAAAAAATGCGAACATTGCGTTGACAGTAATATAATTACATCAAAGTTTGTTTAGCTGTACGCTTAGAAAAAATTGTTGATAAGCAGGGAGGACACATTGAACAGAATTTCTGATTGGCTAAATACTTTGCAAACAAAATTACATGAAACAATACAATTAATTAAATTATATTTTTAAATAATTCGTATGTTATATCATGTTCTCACTTTTTTTGGCCCACCATAGGCTATATATATATATATATGTATAAGCATAAAATGCTTACACATACGTGTGTGTGTGTGTGAGTGTGTGTCTTTGTTCGTGTGGTTGCGTGCACAAAGGAATCACATAAACGATGCTCAAGTCAGGACCGTTACCTAGGCGTGAGGGGCACTTGACGCTGTACTCATTCAGGTCCACCATCCTGATCCTGCTGGGGGTCCCGCAGATCGTGGCCGTGTCCAGCCTGTCATGATGACCTCGGAAGCCGCCGGACTTTTTGACGAAGTGGATCAAGAAGATGAGGTCACAGTCGCAGCGCCATGGGTTGCCGTGGACCGTTCTGTCAAGGGGGAAGGGGGGAGGAGAGGAATAGGCCATCGGTCAATAATTGAACATCTAAATGACATGATGACGTCAACGACAACACAAGGAAGTATCGGACATACCGACAATCTCTCTCTCTCTCTCACACACACACACACCGAGACACAAGGTGACATGACCACAACGGCGCTCTTAAAAGGGGAGTTTTATAATTTAATTATACCCCAAGGTTGTTGTTGTTGATTTGTGTGTGTGTGTGTGTGTGTGTGTGTGCATGATTGCTGGTTTCAGACTAAACACTGTAGTAATTAGATAAGATCGAATTTCAATTTTAACAACATTGAACAAAGAACATAGTGGTTTCCGTTCACTCTATCTATCTATCTATCTATCTATCTATCTATCTATCTATCTATCTATCTATCTATCTATCTATCTATCTATCTATCTATCTATCTATCTATCTATCTATCTATCTATCTATCTATCTGTCTGTCTGTCTGTCTGTCTATCTATCCTAATCTATCTATCTATATATCTAGATATATATCTATCTATTCTTAATCTATTATCTAATCTATCTATTGCATTGTTATTAAAGATTTATTTGTCATGCAACTCAAGAATATTTTTTTTTCTGGCATGTTTGTTACAACCCCCCCACCCACCCCCCCCCCCACAGACGCCCCCACCGCCACGTTTTGCACCCACCTCAACCAAACGCTGACTCGGACCCATCGGCAAATGTAGAGAAAATCTACAACATTTGGGTTAAAAAAAAATGTACAAGATTGATTGGCAATTTCAAGTTTTTGAAATACAGTGGATTCCGCTTAATTGGGACAGCCGCTTAATTGGGACAGCCGCTTATTTGGGACAAATCTCTTAAGAAACCAAACCAAGAAGCCAATAGTAAATTTGTATGTTTAATTGGGACAGCCGCTTAATTGGGACAAAAAGCCTCGGTCCCGATGTGTCCCAATGAAGCGGGATCGACTGTATATTGCACTTACCAAGACACACATTATAAAGATACAACTAGAAATCAGGTGTTTAATGTCAAGTCACTATCATAAGTCAGAACCGAGTCATTGTGGTCAAAACTTATTGACCATCACTACGTATCTTTAAGCTTTTTTTTAGTTAACTCACAGGTGGACACTGGACACTGCCCGTGATGACTGTGTTATCATGTGTGGGTTATCTGTCGTTAAGATTTTTTGTCACTGGACAGAAGGGAAATGTTGACCAACAACGTGTTGGGGTGTTAGTGTCACTGGACATAAAGTGTGTGTGTGTATGTAATCAGGGTCTGACCTAGATTTCACAGAGCCCACAACATTGGAATCTACGTTTAGTGTGAACCTTCTGCGTTATAAACTAAAATGCTACATGCAGGGCCGCCGAGAAGAGTTTGGAAGGGGGTAACCCCCCCCCAATACTTTTTTGGGGCCCCAAGCCTAGGAAGGCCCGTAGCTTTCAAATTTTTTTTTTATTTGCTGCTAAGAAGCACGGATTTATTCGCCTAGTAAACAAACCAATTTTTTTAATACAATATAATTGAAAAGGGCCTCATTGGTCAGACGTTGTATTGCCCCCCCCCCCCCAGGTTTCTTGTTGCGTCACTGCTACATGTTGAGTTTAAATCTTATATGGCTTAATTTTGAAAAAAAAATATCTCAAAATATGATTTGACAAAAGTGCTGTGTACTCTACGTAATTTTGTTGCGAATATTAAGTAATATCTGGTAAAGGGAGAAGACCGAACACAACAGTTTCACAAACAAACATTCGTGCTTGCCCTTTCAATCAAGTCTTACTATCACAAATATTATCGCTGTGTTTTAAAATGGTGTCCATGGAGTGCAACGTGGCACGACGTTCTAGAGTCTCCAATACATTTCGTAGTAATTGAACCAATCCTTCCAACCAAGCCGAGGCAACAAACAGTTTGATTCACCCAGAGGTGGCTCGGAATATTACATTATCTTGGTAACTCACCACTGTGATAAAGTGATGACTGATGTGAAGTGCTGGCTATCACTCGATAGACGAACGAAGGATGTATTCAAAGCAGATCCCCCTCTTAGGTTTCGGGAGGGGAGGGTCATAAACATAAAAGGGCATGAATACGCGACAACAAACTCATCCTTTTTTTTGTGTACAGCTGACAAAGTAGTGATACAGAGCGATGTGTTTGTACAACTTACAAAAGTAGTGATAAATAGTGATATTATTACACAACCTACAAAGTAGTGATACAGAGATATAATAATGCAGACTACAAAGTAGTGAGACAGAGATATTATTACACAGCCTATAAAGTAGTGAGACATATTGACATTATAATACAGTCTATAAAGTAGTGAGACATATTGGCAATATAATACAGTCTATCAAGTAGTGAGATATTGACATTATAATACAGTCTATAAAGTAGTGATACAGGTCGATATTATTATACATCCTATAAAGTAGTGAGACATATAGACATTATAATGTAACCTATAAAGTAATGATACAGGTCGATATTACTATACAACCTACAAAGTAGTGGTACACAGTGGTATGTTTATATAATATTAACCTAGCAGACAAACGTCACAAGAATTTGCTAACTCTAAATATTTAAAAAAATTAAGATTTCTGCAGGCTGCCTACCTGCCCCCCTATGCCTAAGAATGGCTGTGCCGAAAGTGATCTTGGTTCGGACATATGTCAAGGCATGATTGTCTACCAAAAACCAATCTCCAAGGGACTGTAGTAGGAGACCGTCGCAGAGGGGGCGCCAGCGGAAATGTTGGTTTGGACAATGTAAAAGAATGGACAGGGGGGATACCAATGAATGGAATGAAGACATCCTCTCAGGATAGGCGACTATGGAGAAATATGTCTGCTGAGGAGTCCATGCGTTCCCCCAACAACCACATCGGTTAAGTGTATGATGATAAAGATGATGAGGAAGATGATGATGATGATGGTGAGGATGATGATGATGGTGAGGATGATGATGATGATGATGATGATGATGATGGTGTGGATGATGATGATGATGATGACGATGATGAGAATGATGATGAGGATGATGATGATGGTGGTGAGAATGATGATGAGGATGATGATGATGGTGAGAATGATGATGAGGATGATGATGATGGTGGTGAGAATGATGATGATGATGGTGGTGGTGAGAATGATGATGAGGATGATGATGATAAGGATGATGATGATGGTGAGGATGATGATGGTGAGAATGATGATGATGATGATGATGTGGATGATGATGGTGAGGATGATTATGATGATGATGGTGAGGATGATGATGATGATGATGGTGAGTATGATGATGATGATGGTGAGGATGGTGATGGTGAGAATGATGATGAGGATGATGATGATGATGGTGAGGATGATGATGATGGTAAGGATGATGATGAGGATGATGGTGAGCATGATGATGGTGAGGATGATGATGGTGAGGATGATGATGAAGATGATGATGGTGAGGATGATGATGATGGTGAGGATGATGATGATGATCTTGGTGGATTAGATTAGTCATAATGACGGTTTATATAGATATAGTTGAAACATCACTTGTATTTACCTCACTGTCAGAAATAACCTGATACTGATAGAGATCAACAGGTATCAAAGATATTATCAGCCACTTCAGCCTGCTGCACTGCCAACACGTACCAACACGACCATAGTACTAACTGCACTCTTACACCAATGTTAAGGTCTTAAAGCAAAGTATACTTATGTGCTCGTAATTATATTTCATACTTAGATTGTCAAGTGCTATTAACAGCCAAAGATTCGGTCACGTAACATTATCAGCGACCAGCCCCGTAGCGTGAAAATTCTACAGCAGGGGCCAGGCCAATAGCAGTGGGGGGGGCAGGAAATAAATGCTGCTAAGTAGAGCAAACAAGCAGAGGGGGCCAGACCAAACACAGAGGGGTCCAGCCACCTTGCCCCCCCCCCCCCCGCACGCTACGGGCCTGTCAGCGACTCAGATTTTTCCCTCCTGGATTATCCTTCAATCCTTTTTATCCCACTATCCACTGATTGAATTCATCCTACATACTATCTAATCCCCCCCCCCAGGCCAACTGTCAAAGTTCGTTTAAAAATGTACGCCATATTACGATGACCTTCGTTCAGCAGGTCTAAATATACTGACTGACTGAATATACCATGTATGAATCTCCCCTTGTTTTTGAAGCCACTGCCAAAATAGAATCACAGACATTCAATTAGTTATCACCGTGAATGGAGAGGGGGATAAAGTAAGGGCGGGGGGGAGGGGTTTCGATATTGGATGCCGTCGTGTAAACATCAGGAACGATCACCCAAGACTGAGAAGGAAAAATGCGTCATATTTATCTCCCCCCCCCCCCCCCATTGATTAGAGGCGGTCTTAGGAGTACGCGAGACCTTGTATGCGAGTGTCATCACACCTCCTGTCATCATAACGCTCCAACGCCCTTTGGTTCTCACCGAAGAAAGAGCCCGTAGCTTAGCTATCAGGTCGACAGTTGCACTTTTACCGCATGATCACATGCCCCCCCCCCCGCACCCTCGCATGCATTGATGGATTTATTGATCACAGCTGGTGGGATCTTCGGCGGCTGGGTTGTCAGTCAGTAGAGCCCGACTGCCGTGGTGCAGGTAACGGGTTTACCTATGGTTACCCCGTCGTACCTCCGTGGCGATATCTGAATTAGTAGACTTTTAGGTGGGTAAGGGGGAGGAGGGGGGTTATAAAGTATAGATTAGATAAATGATCAGGTTACACATCTATTATTAGATTATCCATGCAAATTAAGCTTGAGTAACAAGGACTCTAGTCAGTGGCGTAACTGGCCTTAGTGGCGCATGGGGCAGAAATGGCGTCCCATTTAAAAAAAAAAAGAACTAAAGTAAGGCAGAAACAGCCCCCCCCCCGGGCTAGCAGCGAAATGAGTGCCGACCGGGGCCCATCTTTTTACGCCATTTTCACGTAACACAATTTTTAAAAAAAGACCCATATCACAAACAAATCACACACACACACACACACACACACACACACACACACACACACACAAAGATTTCAATCTTAAAGAAGCCAGGTTTATATTTCCAGACCGTCGAAAAACTTCTGTTTCACCAATTTTTAAGGTGATGTCATGGAAATTACTCTGATGACGTTTCGAGAACATGAACGGGGGACATCCGGGTAAACACATTTGACCTCACGGAGTGTCAACAGAGGATGAAAGGAAAGAGATGATGACACAAACATCCACAACCCCCCCCCACCCCTCCCCCAGAAATAATAATAAAGAGTTCCGCCTGAGGAAGATAAGAGGAGCCGTTGAAAAACATATCTGAGCTTCTTCCGTGTGCGGACGAATCAGGAAAAGGCGTCTTGTGTTTTCCTGCGTCATTAACCACGAGCTAATCTCACCAAGTCGCATAATATTGCCATCTGTTTATTTGTTTTTATTTTATTAAAAAAAAAGACTACTGTATAATATTTCACATTCATATTTATAATCCTGTGTCCACACGCTAATCTTTCTTTTTTTTTTCTTTCACCCCAAAAAAAAAAATGTGTCAATTTTAATATCGAATTTCGTTTCGCTTTTTTGTGTGTGTGTGCGTGTTGTTTTTATTTTTGACGCGGATGAATCTTAATATTTGTTTGTTTGTTTTTTTTTGTTGTTGTTTGGTTTGAGTTTTTATAAAATATGTTGCATTGTTTTTATTTTTGTGTGTTTATAAGCTGCTGAGGGATGAAGAGTTGATCATATTAAATGATAATAATACAAAAAAAATAGAAATTAGAAACATTCGTCAAAGCCAATTTGTAAAAGGGAAAAAAAATAAGCTAAATCTTCTTTAAAAATACCAAACCTAATTTAAGCATAAAGTAGAATAAAAAGTAGCTTCCCCCCCCCTCCCCCCACCAATCATCCCACTACCAGTAGAGAATGTGTTTTTGTTAGACGTAAAATGGGAGTGAGCCAATGTACCGCCAGGTATATAACAAAAAAGATGGCATAGAAAAGTTTGAGTTAAAATAAGAAAGAGTTTAGCTATGACGACACATTGTAACACCCGGTGACGGACAGACGCATAGGCACCGACCAGATGGACTAATAGAATTCGATCTGTGTGTGTGTGGGGGGGAGGGTGTGTGCTCTAACTGGACTTGGACAACATCTTTCAAATGTCCCAATCGCTGGAAAGGAAATGTCAATATTTTTATTTTAAAGTCCTTGTATTTGAAGATTCTTATAAAAAAAATAATATATTTAAAATAAAAGATACAAGAACTTCTTAGTTCAAGCTTTAGGACTAGGGATAATTTATTTTTTATTCACCAGAAGTGTTTTTTTCTCTGAGGACTAGGGTTCTTTAAAACAAAAAAATAGATTAACAATGTAGAAGACTGTGGTTAAAATCGAAAGTGCTTCCTTAAATATAGTATCGGTGTTTTTGTCTTTTTTATATATGTCACTTTTCGATTTATTTATTTTTTTGAAAAATTTGTATAAAACATAAAAATGTTGTTCTTTTTTTTTAAATGAAAATAAAAAGTTTATATAAAGTTTTATTTTAGTGCAAAAAAGGTAAATTGTTTTGACAAGTCAACAATATGTTAACTAATGCGTTAAAAGTAAAATATAAAACAGTACACTTTCCCCCCTTTTAAAGACTTTAGAAACCATTTAATGTCGGGCGCCCAGTTGTTAGCTGGGTGGACATCGATCAGACTCCGTGTGAAAACCTGGGGGGGCGGCCCCCCTGCACAAATAAAATGTGTGAGCCCCTCATAAAGAATGAACACATTTGTATTGAGGTGATTTATCGATTAATGGCAATCATAGATTTTTTAGAGCATTTTCGAAAAAAAATGCTCTACGTTTTGTCTGTCTGTCTGTCTGTCTGTCCGTCATCACCCTAGATCTCAACAACCATAAGTCCTAGACCCATGATGTATATATCATTTTGTAGGTCTTGGCCTGCTATGTGTGCAGCAAAAGTTCATTTCGCGATCTGACCTCTCAGAGCCAAAATATAAGAGTTTCTTATATACCGTTTTTGCTTATATTTTAAATATAAATAATAAAAGCTAATCAAAGGGGCGTAATCATTATTTATTTTTGTAATAGTTATTCAACATGATTACTTCCCTCTCTAAATTTATTGAAATTCATGCGCGTGGAGCAATATTTATGGCTGTAACCCGGAAAAAAATACGGATTTCGTCCGGCGAAAATGCTCTAAAATGTCCTTTGTCCGAAACGGAAAAGACTTAAATTGCTTGTTTTTTTAGCTTTGTACCCCCAGGAGTATTTCATGGCAATACACAACCCCTATCTACATAGTGGCTTTTGGGAGAGTCAACTGAGTGGAAAGGGGCGAAGCGTGCCCCCCAAGCCTGAGTAAGGAGGTTGTCCGACGATAGGAGATTCTGTGATACAATAGATATGTCACACTTATGGCTCTAGGCCCCACCTATGACTCTCGCTCTGGGCCCCACCTATGACACTCGCTCTAGGCCCCACCTATGACACTCGCTCTGGACCCCCACCTATGACTCTCGCTCTAGGCCCCACCTATGACACTCGCTCTGGGCCCCCGCCTATGACACTCGCTTTGGGCCCTGTGTACATGTACGTACTGCCACGACAGCTTCTATTCTCTGCCTCTTGAGAATCGGCGTCGCTAAATTTGCTGAACGAGTGAAGGCGATCTTTAGGGGGCCCTTGATGGGAAATAAATGTTTCAGGAGGGCCCAACTTAACTTTTAGTGACCCCCCCCCCCATTGACTTTTGACTACTCCTTTACCTCGCGCAAAAACACAGCAGCTGAAAATTCAAAATAAATTTTGACACCTGAAGATAAAACTTCGTACTTTTGGTTTAAAAAAATATAACTATTAAATAATTTTCTTTTATTTAAGGGACATTCATTATTTTCCCCCGCGGTACACCAAATAAAAAAAAAAAAATAACCGATGATATCGGCATTTCGGAGCATTTTAAATCAATACAACGCATTTATTGATCACTTTATCCTTTCAAGGTTTTAAAGACATAAATAAAACCCAATAAAATGTGATTTCCGGTAAGTCAGAGAGTAATGAACATAAGCAGGGGAAAAAAACACAATAAAAACAAATGAAAATGTAAATCTATAGATACTCACGTGTCCTTCACAAGTGATATGTGATTCTCACGTGAGCTGAAGTGCAAAGTAAATAAAAAGTCTTTACAGCCCCAAGCCAGTGGACTATCGACTTAAACTGTTGGTTTTTTTTAAGCTTGCCAATACAGCTGCTATTTGGGTGTGTTTGTGTGACTGCGTGTGGGTGTTTGTGTGTTTGTGTGTGTGTGTGTGTGTGTGTGTGTGTGACTAAAAGGGTCTTCAGTTGATGTGAATATACAGTGACCAGAGATTTGCCTGCGCTAGCCCTGTATATAAACATTAGCTTCACAGAACGCCATGCATTATATAGCCCTATCTGCCGTTGAGCGGTACGCTAAATCTATTTATTTATACCGAAGACAAAAGAAAACAAACAGACACGATTTTTCTCATACATTTGAGTGCGTGTGTGTGTGTGGAGAGGGGGTGGGGTGGTGGTGGTGTTATAAGCTTTTATATAAGCCGCTCTGTCTGGCGGTAGTCAGATTCTGTGCTTAGTGAAATTTAAAACCAATTATCACCAGCTTCATCAATCCCATGGAATGGAAAACAACAGAGGTACAAAAGCAATAAATAAGGAAACACCTAATAAGAAAAGGCCTAAAGGCAGACCAACAAGCAGATGGTTGGAGGAGGTGGAGAAAGACCTAAAAGCCACAGGAGTGACAGAGTGGAGGAAGAAGACCACGGATCGGGAAAAGTGGAGAAGAGTAGTATGGCAGGCCAGGGCCCTAAATGGGCCGTAGAACTAAAGAAAGAAGATTTTATTGACTATATAAAAGTGTGGACGCCAAGAATAAATGACCAAAAAAAAATCAATATTGGCTCTCAGGCTTTTCTCGTAATCAATAACATTTCTATAAATATTTGTTTGATGTCATACAGGTATTGTTTATTTTAATTCTTTTGTTATTTATTTGTAACTGTTGCTCATTATTTTTACAATTTTTTCCTCACTCTCAGAGAAATTTGTTTTCTCTCATCTTTCATGAGTTCATCGATTCTCTCTCTCTCTCTCTCTCTCTCTCTCTCTCTCTCTCTCTAACACACACACAAACACACTCTCTCTTTGTATCTCTTTCTCTGTCTGTCTGTCTCTCTCTCTCTCTCTATCTCTCTCTCTCTCTTTCTCTCTCTCTATCTATCTTTATCACTTTGATAATCATTTCCCTTTTTACTTTCTCTCAATTATAAATCTTCTCTCCCTCTCTCCCTCTCTCCCTCTCTCCCTCTCTCTCTCTCTCTCTCTCTCTATCTTTATCTCTTTGATAATCATTTCCCTTTTTACTTTCTCTCAATTATAAATCTTCTCTCTCTCTCTCTCTCTCTCTCTCTCTCTCTCTCTCTCTCTCTCTCTCAAAATTTCCTTCCCCAACTCAATTTTAATTATTATTATTGTAAACCTGGAATACATAAAAATAAATTAGACATCAATGTTTTCTAAAAATTCTCACAGTTTTATGTGTTCATTTTTTTTGTATACCTATAAGCCTTCATTTGACTATTTTTTTTTCTTTTATAAAGGAGTTATTCCCCTTACATAAAGCTTGGTGAAAAAGTTATTTCCCTTACGTCTGCACATAACGCAATAGATCAGAAGTGAGACAACTTTTTTGAGTCGCGGTCATCTTAGATGGGGGGGGGGGGGTTTCGTAAATTTGACGGGCCGACCGGACCAAGAGCCAATGGATGAGGTGCTGATGTGAAGTCAATGTAAATTAATGACAAACGTCATAACTTCAAAGACTAATGCTGGGCTTCACCACAGAGTATATACATTATACAGGAAGCGCGTCACAATTTAAAAAGTCCTCTACTGGTGCTTGAAATAAACTCCCGCCATTTCTGCACCTTAATATCGATACACAATAGAATCATAAACAAATATGGCGTCTTTCGGAAAAAAACAACAATTTAAATTAACGATGTGCATTAAGTATAATTTATATTGTGTGGACTTCACTCACAAACGAGCGGCGGGCAGCGGGCCGGATTGAACCAGCCGGGCGGGCCGCAGTTTGCCCGTATCTGCAGTAGACGAATATAAATTGCGGTAAAGCGCTCGACTGTCGACCTGAAGGTACCTGGTTCGATCTCCAGTGAGGGCCAAGGAAATTTGTCCAGGTCTTGGCTCAAGTTCCCGATATATCTCCCGTGGTGCCTCCATGGCCATTGCACTATCGGCTATGGTGGGGATGAAAAAAGGGCACCATAAAAACCGTCCCATTAGTGGTTTATAGGATCTAAGAGATTTCATATCATCCAAACAGGGACTTCACACATACTCTAAACCCCGATCCACCCAACTCCCTATTTTGAAAACTGCGATCAAGCCGGAAGTTTAATCAAGTAATGTCTTAAATAAATGTTTTCTTTAAATAAATAAAACGTTGAGAATATAATTATTTCCAATAACGTGGGTGGCTGGATAGCTGTGAGGCTGTGTGCTGGATGTCATGGGATTGAATCCCAAAGGTTGTCTGTCACACGTCACCTTGATTGCTGCGTTAAAGGTTACATGGCTCGGCAGCCTCTGATATGTTAAAATAATAATACGAATTGTCTGAATACAGCTGTTCCCCCAGGTGCCCCACACAGGAATTCTGGGGCCCTTGACAAACTATGCGAGTGAGGGGGGTCCCTTTGGCCCTAGTCATCACCCATTCTACAGTAAAACAAATAAAATTATAAATAAATTGTGAAACCGATGAGGCCCACCAAATCAAGGGACCCCAAGAAAAATGTTCGGGTGGGATAGAGCGGTGCGTTCTCTCCGCTTGGGTAGCCGTTGTTCCCTTAGACCAGGGGTCGGCAACCCACGGCTCGCGAGCCGCATGAGGCTTGTTTGATGTTAGATTACGGCTCTTTCAAATTGCGACCTTCCAGTTACATGTGCAAATAATAATAATTATATTATTTTATATACCTAATCCTTATCAAATAACATAATATTGAAACAACAATTTAGTGGCTCTTTAAAAACTGAGAAAAATGTAAATTGTAACTTTTGGCTCTTCCGTCTCAAAAGGTTGCCGACCCCTGCCTTAGACGTTTGGTTGGAAGTAATGTAAAATAAATCCGATTCATCTTCTTGGCAAATTAAGGCAATTACTGTGCTTAAAAAAAACAAAAAAATTGAGATGACAGTGCCGTTAATAAAACACTCACAGGGAATGTTGTGCAGGAGGTATTGATCAGATGAGGTGCAGATAACAAGGACACACACACACACACACACACACACACACACATACATCAAGTTTCGTTTTGAGATCCAGGTTGGAATCTTTCCCTCTCTCTCTTATAATTCTCTCCGTGAAACTGCGGGCTGAGACTTAGTCTCTTAGAGCCTGTGAGATCAAACTCGCTGTGGCTCTCAACATCTGGAGACTGCCATAAAGCCCAAATGGCCAGCAAGCTGCCGGACTGGTCCACCCTGTGGTCCGCCAGCCTGGGGACACTAGAAAAGTACATGATCCACGGTTTCCTCCACCTCCCTGCAGTGACGGCAAAGGGTATACGCGCCTATAGAACAGTGCCCAGTACGGAACTGGGCAATTAGTGCCTGCTCGATCCTCTTAAACCTCCACCACGGGTCAGTTTTGGACGGCCGCTCCATTTGACTTTGGACATTTCTGACCGTCACCCCTTAGTCCCAACTCGAGAACCACTGAGATTGTTCAAAGAGCCTGATCTTGGCAATCGCTGCCAGGTCGGAACCAGAGATGGACATTTACCTCACCAGGTGCATTGATTGGGGGCGGGCGGGGTCAGTCGTTATGGACTTATCATTGACCGGGTCCCTGAATGTATCTCGATGTTTTAATTTCAGAACATATAAAACTATAAATTTGGGCGTTTTTTTTTTGTTTTTGTTTTGTGTGTGTGTGTACCGTTCTTTCCTCCCCAACTACACATAATTGTGCATTGGCCAAGGAGGCGCTGCAGGAGACATAGAGAAGTAACTTGGACAAGCTAACTGATGAACCCCTTACCCACCACAGCGTGCAGATCCGGCTCACAACCAAAGCGCCACCAAGCCCTTAACGGTGCCCTTTTCGGCCGCCCATTTTGTTTAAGTTCCACATTTCAGAGAAACGAGGGGAAATAACGCTGCTTGACTCACGAAGGTATTCGTCAACATGGAGGCATTCCCTTTTTAACCACCACCAATAATTACACATAGGCCTACACCACTTTAAATATATATATATCATTTGAAAAATATCACCATGAAGGATAAAACTCATATCGCGATTAGTTCTCACATACACTTCTGGCTGGTATCAACATTTGTTGTTTTTTTTTTAAATAAAAGGTACATTTATTTTATTTTTTTTTTACATTTTTTAAGGGGTGCAATTTGAAATACTTCTGCGGTTGAAGCGGCATTCGTTGCAGGGGGCGTTCATTGCAGGGGGGCGTTCGTACTTCGAGGAGTTCGTTAAGTGGGTTACCCTTATAGTAGTAAAAATAGATGACTGCCAAGACTCTTATCCCATTACCGCAGGACACCCCCCTCCCTCCCACCCCAGTCCAGTTAACATACCGATCAAATTTGATGCTAAGGTGGCCCCGATAGATAATTTTGTCAGGGGGGCCCCGACCCATCTCTAGTAAATTACAGCCTAGAACCCTCACCCCCCCACTTGCCAAAAAAAAAATGCTCTTCTTGCAGTGTCCAAATAAATAACCAATGGTTTGACGCTGTCATGGTTTGATGATCTTTGCCAATGTTTGGTAACATAGTTGTTCAAGATATGGAGCAGAATCGTTTCCCCCCCCCCACCCCACCCCACCCCACCCTACCCTCTCCGTGTCATTTTGTTAACTGGCCAGAGGAATGATCTTTCACTTCCCGGTTCGCATACTATGACCTAAATTTTCGTCTCCGCCCCCCCCCCCCCCACCGCTGTGATCACCGGGTACTTCTGGGCCAACTCGTTTCTTGTGATATATAATTTTATCAACATGCTTTTTCTAATCATCTTTTTTTTTCCCTTGTTCTTTTATGTATTGTTTTTTTTTTTTTTAAAGAAAACTGAAGTTGATACACAGAAACCTTCCCAATGAACGGACTGGACATTAACCTAAATTTTTTTTTTTAACAGAACGTTTGTTAAATTTTTTTTTCATGTTTAAACAAAAAAAAAATTTAAAAAAAAAAATAAAATTTAAATCGTCTGTTCAATGTTGACCACCAGAAAAAAATGTGCCTACATTAATTTTGTTTGTGCGTGTGTGTGTGTGAGTGTGTGTGAGTGTGTGTGTGTGTGTGTGAGTGAGTGTGTGTGTGTGAGTGTGTGTGTGTGTGTGAGTGTGTGTGTGTGAGTGTGTGTGTGTGTGAGTGAGTGTGTGTGTGTGAGTGTGTGTGTGTGAGTGTGTGTGTGTGTGAGTGTGTGTGTGAGTGTGTGTGTGTGTGAGTGTGTGTGTGTGTGAGTGAGTGTGTGTGTGTGAGTGTGTGTGTGTGTGAGTGTGTGTGTGTGTGTGAGTGTGTGTGTGTGAGTGAGTGTGTGTGTGTGAGTGTGTGTGTGTGTGAGTGTGTGTGTGTGTAAATAATTGAGTCGTACAATAGACATATCATTATACTGAGACTTTCATGAGCACCAAAATAAACAAAAATAAATTCTTAAAGGATTTGATTCTAAAAATGTGATTATATTCTGTCTGATCTATACTATCTATATATATTTGTCTGTCTATCCAATCAGGCATTAGTCTGTTTTTATCTCTGTGTCTGTCTATTAGTCAATTTTTATACCATGTCCGTCCAAATATCGAGGTGATTGATTATCAATAGGTATGTGAGGCTTTTTTCAGCTTTATAATTAGACAAACGGTCGGTCGAGTGGTGAAGAGAGCTCGACAGGTGACCTGAGAGACCCTGGTTCGATCCTCAGTGAGAACCAAGGGAATTTGTCCAGGTTCTGTGGAAAATTAGTTAAAAGTCTCTTGACCCAGCTTTAAATGGGTACCTGACTTATGTCGGGGAGTGGGTACCTGATTTTATTGGGGAATGGGTACCTGAATTTTGTTGGGGAATAGGTGCCTGAATTTTGTTGGGGAATATGTACCTGACTTGAGTTGGGGAATGGATACTTGACTTAATTAAGTTAGGGAATAGTACCTGTCTTAATTTGGGGAATAGGTACCTGAGTTCATTTGGGGAATAGGTATCTGCATTATGTCGGGGAATGGGTACCTGAATTATGTCGGGGAATGGGTACCTGAATTATGTTTGGGAAATACCGTTATTTATAAATTATGTCATTTTTACTATTGCTATTTTTTTTTTTACTGAATGAAATTACAGAGATGCATGAGAGAGAGACACTCACATTAATAACCTACAACAATTTAATTTATTGGTATCACTTTGTTGTCGAAATGCTTTAATGACGACAATAACATCGGCTACTGCGTCCAGTATAGCTATTATTATGAAGAGTTCGTTCAATTGAAACTAGGAGATAAATCCTTAAGTCTTTGATATCTTATGATGATTTTTTTTTAAATTGATTAAACCATCGCACCAGAATAATCATATTTATCGGGAATATTTATCAACGTCAATCACATTTGATACAAAGAATACCTGCCAATCAATCATTTCATTTCAACAGTGCTTTACAAACCCCCATAGCTTTATTCCCAATACATAGTGAAAATAATAATAATAATATCTATATGTGTTTCATCTTTAAAAAAAATATGTTCTAACTCCCTTGGGGAAAAGAAATCAAATTAAAACGTTTGAGTAGCTCGTGACATTGATGGACAGACGACATCAAAACGCGCCATTAGAAGAAACAGGAAGATATCGATCTGATCTGGTGACGGGTGGGGGGGGGGAGGGGGGTTGGCTCCACGTCCTTCAAGACGTTTCAATCGTCTGTCTTCCATTCCAACCCACCCCCCTTTTCCTCTTACCTTCTTCACACCAAACAAACACAAACACACACACACACAAACACACACACTATACGGACTTGTGAAAATGTTACTCACATGTTGTCTCTGTACGCCATGTACATCTGTACGGAAGTGTTCAAGCTCTGGAGTCTGTTGTTGTGCAGGAATCTGGTACATGCAATAAAACAATAAAAAAGACAATAACATTTGCAGACGATTGTAAACCGATAAATGAAATAATAAATGACTGAAAATGGAATCGTGTGATAATAAATCAATGCAATAGAGCGAAATATACACTATCACACATTGTGCTGTGGATAGGGTTCGAAGTCGCGTAACGTTACACGTAAGTTACCGTAAATTACGCGTAATTTACGGTAACGTAAATTTGAAAATTACGCGTAAATTACGGTAATTTAAAAATGCATATTTGACGGCCATTTTTAATTGTTTCTGTCGCAATTCGTTGTGTTAACAGTGGCGATCATAGATATATAAGACTAGATCGCTTATGCTTATTTAATAGAGACCGAAAAAGTGTTGTATTCGAGACCCCTACTTTAAAAAGAGAAGAGTACAATTCTGTACAGTTCTTTATTTTTTACCGAAAAAGATTTCCTTCCTTTTAATTAAAAAAAAAATCCCCATTCATGCTAGAGGTTGGCGCTTTTAAAATCTACTGATGTGTCCGAAAAAATTATATTTGACGGTTAGTAATAATATAATCAAACAGCCGGGTACACAACACGAAGGCATTTTATTCAAAGTTAATTGAAAAAAAAGTTTTTGAAAATTTGTCAAGGAAAACAATGCAAAATGTCTTCTGCTATTTATTTTGATTACTTATGGTTTCTATGCGTACTACGTCATCAGGTTTTACAGAATTGTACTCTTCTCTTTTTAAAGTTATGGTCCGCACAATATATGTCTATGCATAGCCCATAAGCGATCTAGTCTTATATATCTATGGTGGCGATTAATTAATTACAGTGATTAGGAGTACCATCTACATCCGGCCACAAGCCTAAACCGGAAGTATTCGTTTGGTAAAACAGCGTAAACCGCAAAGTATATTGTTTGTTTTTAATCGTTTCAGTAAACATAATAAAATAAATATTTTCAATAAGGAAGCCAAAGTCTGGTTAAAAATAAGATAAAATCATAACAATTTTCGATTAAGTACACAATGCCGCCATGAGCTGTATAGCAAGCGGCCGCAAGCCAAACGGGGAGGTTATAAAATTAAAAAAATCCAAAAAAAATGTTTTTTTTAAACATTATCTACAGTACCGTACCCAGGATTTTTTTTTTGGGGGGGGGGGGGCAAATATTTGACATTTTTTTATGAGTTACTATCAGCAATAACATTTTGGGGGGGGGGCTGCAGCCTCCCAGCCTTCCCCCCCTCCCCCACCCTGGGTACGGCCTTGATTATCTATATATGTTCCAAATGTCATGAAACGTATAGGAAACATTTTACTGTGTATAGCGCTTCCATCGATCGCGTCGGCCGTATTACGCTGCGTATTGCACCCATGTCGTCTGTATTTCGCTGCGGATTGCCCCAGCGTTGATCGCGTGTGCCGTCTTTAGCTGAGTTCGGCACCTGCGGCGTATTTCGCGGCGCATTTCACCCGTCCAGCGTCGACCGTATTAGACGGTATTACTCAGCCAAAGATGGCCGCCGCTGATGCAGTAAGTACACGACGAAATACGTGGACGACGGGCAAATTAGTATGACCGGTTAATTACAAGTAAAAACCTTCGAAAACATTATTAAAAATACACCTACTAGCAATCAGTGAGCGTGAGCAACAAAAGGAACATAAATTTTCAAGAAATTGGGCATTAATGGTACGCGTAATTTTGGCGTAACTTATGCGTAAATTACGCGCGCCAATCTTACGCGTAATTTTCGAACCCTAGCTGTGGAGCGTCTCTAGTGAATTACGAGTAGAGAAACAAATCTCTCTCTTTAAAATTGAATGAATGGATTGTCAAATTGGACATGGAACAACTAGCTCATGCTTCGAGTCACGTAAGGGGAAGTCACCGGAAAGCTATTGTAGATTTGGGTCACAACCTTTCAGAAGAGAAGGGGAAAAAAAAAGAAAGGACAATGTTTTCATTGACTTATCCTTTGTTGTCAGTTTTGAATCGTGAATGACAAGAAACTGTGTCAATTAACAGACGACATTTCTGTCACGGAAGTGTTATGGAACGCATGAAGGGTGGGTGAAGAGGGGAGGGTTCTTTTGTTTTAATAAAGCTTTAAATTAATTTCTTTTTCCATGTGTTTGTCTGTCAGATTTGTAACTCAATTTCGGACCTGTTCTAGTTTAATGAGAAAGCTCCCATCGGGCCACACTTCGAGTCCATGAATTTGACGTATTGTGCAATTAAACGTCTGACAACTTTTTATTTTGAGTTTATAATTGGAAATACAGAATGAAGATTGAAGCAGACGTCAAAATAGGCGCGGAAACTTCTTTATTTGAATACTTATATATATATATATATATATATATATATATATATATATATATATATATATATATATATGTGTGTGTGTGTGTGTGTGTGTGTGTGTGTGTGTGTATTTTAATAAAAGTTTTTTAAAAAAGTAATAAAATTAGGTGCAATGGCTTCCAGATTTTCGTTACTTATTCCTCATGATCAGTTCTTTGTTTGAGGATATATTGATCTATTGTGACATTTTGTCGAGGAACTATTGTGACATTGTGTCGAGGAACTATTGTGACATTGTGTCGAGGAACTACTGTGACGTTGTGTCGAAGAACTATTGTGACACTGTGTCGGGGAACTATTGTGACAATGTGTCGAGGAACTATTGTGACGTTGTGTCGAAGAACTATTGTGACACTGTGTCGGGGAACTATTGTGACAATGTGTCGAGGAACTACTGTGACGTTGTGTCGAAGAACTATTGTGACAATGTGTCGGGGAACTATTGTGACATTGTATCGGGGAACTATTGTGACATTGTGTCGGGAAGCTCACGACCATCCTGGTCTCATGTTTTGATTGAGGGTCAGATGGATAACACCCCCCTCCTAACTCTCCCCCCTCCCCCCACTTCCCAGAAAGAGAATAGGTTTATTATGAAGCTTCAGTTGAAAGCCTTGCGTGACGGGAAAAGGTGTCGCGGTGGTTTCGCAACACAGGTTAAAGGTTACTGTCACGTGGACCACTCATTATACAAACAAACGAACAACAGTCATAACGGCGCATGCGCAGGGCACCAACGACCATCTTTTACAAAAAGAAAAACAAAAAACTTTGGTGTTTTATTTCGTTTTTGTTTTATAACTTGTTGGTTCATATTTTGTATACACCACCTTGCAATACACGGCCCAGAATGCACCCCTTACATCCGCTTGTGGCTCTTCCATGAGCTTTGTGAGGCGCAGAACGAGCAATGTCCATTGTTTATTTTATAAGTTAACTACTTTTGTTTACTAAATCTCCATAAATTGAGTATGGCACAGCTCTTCTGAGTGTTTTTTTTAACTATAGAAAGTACAACCGGGGCATATCTCTCATTGACCCCAGACGTGTCCGACTCTGTTATATATGAGTCACAAACATACATACACACACACACACACATATATATATATATATGTATATAGATAGATAGATAGATAGACAGACAGACAGACAGACAGACAGACAGATAGATAGATAGATAGATAGATAGATAGATAGATAGATAGATAGATAGATAGATAGATAGATAGATAGATAGATAGATAGATAGATAGATAGATAGATAGATAGATAGATAGATAGATAGATAGATAGATAGATAGATAGATAGATAGATAGATAGATAGATAGATAGATAGATAGATAGATAGATAGATAGATAGATAGATAGTCAGGAACATGTTTTCCTATACATATTATTCATCAATTGGTTTTTTTCCAAATAAAGGCGGGATCTCATTTGAGGCCACGATGAAGAAAGAAGTAAAAGATAATTCTGTGTTGAAGTACAAGGTATTGCACCCTTTTTTTATATTTTGGAAGCCCTGTCTATTGCCTTTATTTCACGCCTGATTAATTGTCTGTAGACACTCGAGTCTGTCTGTGTCTGAAACAATCTGTGGCTCACGAACTATGATGTGCGGGGGGTGGGGGAGGGCGGGGAGAGGAGCGACGTGTTGAAGATGAGTGATGAAATCTGAGAGCAACGTGCATTCTAAATAAAATGTGACATCCCATTAATTTTAAACCCATTTACCGCGCTTATTCCAATCACCAGGAAGCTCGAATTCTGCACATTTGAAACTAGTTCATTTGTTTATTTATGGGCGAAATTTCGGATGGAAATTACGATGTTAAAATAAATAGTAAAGTACAACACCCGACATGAATGGTGCAAGCTAGTGGGTCTTTTTTTTATAAGTCTTTTATTTTGACTGGTATATCCAGGATAAATTAGGTTAAAGTGGGCGAAATCAATAGCAAGTTGATTTCTTTTAAGAAGTAAAGGTAAACAATGAAAAATAAATAGAATACGTGTTTTAAAAAAAATAAACATCTTTAGGACCAAACTAAATTAGATCTAATTACAAAATTCACTAAAACAAAAGAAAAAAAACAAAAAAATTTCTAAAAAAATGACTAAAAAATGACTAAAAAAATGACTAAAAATGACTAAAAAATGACTAGAAATAACTAAAAAATGACTAAAAAATGACAAAAAAATGACTAAAAAAATGACTAAAAAAGGGTTGGGGTGTGCCACCATGGAGTCAATTTGACAAAATTTATTTTAAATACTGACGGAATCAAACACATTTAAATTTATGTGGCAACACTTTAGATAATCCCTGGTCTCGGTGGTCCGAAAAAAAAGGAGAGAAAACAGAATTAAGCTTTGAAACTAAAAAAACGAAAAAATAGCACGTAAAGAAAAGCCAGAAAGAAATGGACATGCATGGCAGAAAGAGATAGAAAGACAGGAATAAATGAATTGACAAAAAAAATAGTAGAATACAGGAAGAAATAGAAAGCTAGAAAGAGATAGAAAGACAGGAGGAGATAGAAAGACAGGAGGGAATAGAAAGACAGGAGGAGATAGAAAGACAGGAAGAAAAAGAATGACAGGAGGAGAGAGAAAGACAGTAGGAGATAGAAAGACAGGAAGAAATAGAAAGACAGGAGGAGATAGAAAGACAGGAGGAGATAGAAAGACAGGAAGAGATAGAAAGATATGAAGAAATAGAAAGACAGGAGGATATAGAAAGACAGGAAGAGATAGAAAGACAGGAAGAGATAGAAAGACAGGAATAAATTGATGGTAAGAAAAAAAAGTGGATGTCTGTGATGCCAAAAAAAAAATAAATTCACAACGACCTGATCATGGTGCCTGCCCAACCATTGTACCCCACCCCCCTCTCTTGTCTCGATAGGGGTGAACGTAGGACACTCTTAAAGTCATGACCCAGACAGGACTGGAGATGTGTGGAATGAGACAGTAGTATATACTGTCTCTTGTATTGTGTAACCAACAGACATTACTTGGCGAAAGTCAGCGGTGATTCATTCACAACACACACCGCCTAGTAAATAGATCGTAGTCATAATAGACAACGGAGACGGTGGTGGGTAGTGTATGGAGCCAGCTAGCCTGAGGGTACTATGACTGTGGATAGTGACCAGACAAATGAGTCCCCTCGGTCAGTGTGTATGTGTGTGTGGGGGGATGATGGGTGGCTGGGTAATTAGCTCAGTTGTGAAACAACGATACTACGTTGACCCCACTCAGTCATTACAAGTACTTGTGGGGGACAGGTGAAATGTGACTGATTTAACAATAACGATTCTCTTCTTTCCTTGATACAGTATCGAGCGCATACGTCTACTTACACTATACGGTATCGATACATAGTTCTATCTACACAATACGGTGTTGAGTACATTGCAATACATCTATTACAAAGATTAAAAAAAGAATCGATTCCTCCACAAAAACATACAGACTGAAAGATCAAAAGGCTCCGATATCGAGCCTAAAATGTTTTCAGAAATTTGTGTGCATTTTTTTTAAATCGGTTTCTTACACAGACAAAACGTAAACAGTAAACAACACTGTCAGACGCCTAACCTAAAAGGTGTAAAAAAAAAAGTACTTACAAAACTGCCAAGTCTAAGCCGTTGATGGAGTCATCCACCTGAGTGATTTGGTTATCAGAGAGATACCTGCGCAAGTAAATACATAATCCAATAAATCAATTGCATGTTGAATTTTTAGAACCTGTGTAGCTTGAGCCTGGCTCGATTTACTGAGAACTGTCATCCCCGGCTCTGTTTTAGCTAATTCACCCCTGCCGGGGATGAAACCATAGACCATTTACCCCCGGCACAGGTTTTTTTCTTAAATCGAGCACTGAGCTGGAGGAATCCATCCATCCATTTATCTATCTATCTATCTATCTATCTATCTATCTATCTATCTATCTATCTATCTATCTATCTATCTATCTATCTATCTATCTATCTATCTATCTATCTATCTATCTATCTATCTATCTATCTATCTATCTATCTACCTACCTACCTACCTACCTACCTACCTACCTACCTACCTACCTACCTACCTACCTACCTACCTACCTACCTACCTATCTATCTATCTATCTATCTATATATATATATATATATATATCTACAATATATATATATATTAGGGTGGCCCAAAATAACTTTTTGTCAAATTGTTTTCGAACATTTTGTTTTTTGTGTTTCCTTTGACTTCAAAACAGCACAAAAAAAATTTCATGAATATATGACTTTATTTAGTACTGCCTCCTCGACACTGAATTTTTTAATCATTTTGAATTAATTTTGAATGTGAGTATGTATATATAAAGCACACAGAAAATGCTAGAAGGTTCTGGAATGTTTTAGAAAAAATCTATACAATTCTAGAAGGTGCTGAAATGGTCTATGAATTCTCTTGAAGGTCCTAGAAGCTTTTAGAAAAACGTGGAAAACGAGAAGGTTACGAGAAATTCGAGAAATCTCTAGAAGTTTTGATTTTCATGTAAATAGCCAGCTTCACCAGTGCATTTCAATTTAGTTATAAAAATTAAGTGTTATAAGATCAAATGTTGTGGATATATAAATATCATTCATTTAGCTATGACTACTAGGTCGAAAAGTGTAGTTCATTTAAATGGCATAGAAGTTGACACAGCTCCTGTTTATTGAGCTAGGTGCTTCCCCTAATTGAGACTACTGGCCAATGGTATGTTTATAAACACAGCCGTCTGGCAGTCAGTTGGTACTACTTTTTCATGAACTATTTATTTGCTTGTATACTGTCCAGTTGACATGCCAATGTTTATTGAGCTAGGTACTTCCCCTAATTGAGCCTACTGACCAATGGCATGTTTACAAACACAGCCGTCTGGCAGTTAGTTGGTACACTTTTTCATGACCTATTTCTTTGCTTGTATACTGTCCAGTGGACATGCCAATGTTTATTGAGCTAGGTACTTCCCCTAATTGAGCCTACTAGCCAATGGCATGTTGACAAACACAGCCGTCTTCAATAAGACATTTGGGGGTAGTACAACTGGACCGGATGTGCTGTTCTTCAAGCGCTTTAAGACGTTTTGGCCAAAAATAAGACAGGCAGAATTTAGTATATGCCACGATGTTCGACTGGAGCTAAATCTCAAGCCATTAAAAGAAACAGTCAACACATTTTGTTCAAATATCCTCCAAATGAAAGACAACTTAAGATATTTGCCACATGAAGATTACAAAGAATTTCTGACTCTGAATCTTATCTTCCTGGGGGGAATTCCCCCCCCCCCTCCCCTTTGGATGCGTTTTCATGTTCCAGGAGCTTATCATCATGTAAGCTGGATGTCTAAAATAGTCTACATCATGAAGATTTATCTCTTCCGTCATCAATTCAAGCTGACTAAGCATGAAGACATCAGTTGCAGAATTTGGTATCTTTGCATCCTTGGTTTACATTAAAGCTTGGATTCAGTGCCCCATTCTAGCAGACGCACCTCTGAATGATCTGAATTTCATCAAGCTTCTTATTGATTATAAAAATGTTTCTCCCTCCATTTCTCAGACTGCATTGAAAACGATTTGCCGACATCTCTGGTTCCTTAGTGCAGAACTCATTACTCTGGATCTGTTTTCTCAACGTGTCTCAGTGGATGAGAAAAACAGCCTTGCTGCTTGCTTGAGGCAATTCATGGAGAAATCTTCTGATGATCATATGTGACATTAAAGGATTTTGTGACCTCGTCATCGCTGCTCTTCTTTAATGCTCTTCTGCTTCCCGCAAAGTTTCTCATGACTGATGCTTCCACCTGGCAATAAACTCCATACTTTCAGAAGGCAACATCAGTGGTCTCTTCCTTGAAAGTTGTCAATGACTGTGCCGAGAGGGGAATTGCACTGGCGTCATCATTCAACTCATCTCTCCCCAAATCAGAGGAGGAAAAGGAGTACTTGCTCCAAATTGTTGAACAGCATCGCAATGAGTTTCCAGATGCAAAAAAATCAACTGTGCAGAAGAGATCGCAGCTTGAAGACCATCAGGTCTCAGAAAGCACTATAAAACTTTTAAAGTGTATTTTTGAATGGCGTACTCAGAACTACATTGCAATACAGTCAGGTTAATGAGTCCTGTAACTAATATTATTTTACTGTTTAATTCCTACTGTGTATTATAACTGTTCTTAATATCTAAAAAACAGCATTTTAAACCTTGCAAAATTTTCATTTAATGCAACTGCCGAATATCACAAAATACGATATAACAAGTGCACAGAGGCAGTATTTATAGGAGCCCAAATGGTGTGAAATTTGGTATATACACGTTTTAAATCACAGTGAACCAGAAAACTAAAATGCTCATGATAAAAGATCGACTTTATTTTTTGCCATATATCCACCCATCTTTATCTCCACTCATCTCTCCAGTTATAGTTTTTCATTTCGTTTTACTGAGTGTCATAGGCGTCGCTAGTAACATGACTGAAGAGGGTTGGGGGCTCTTAAAAAATTGATCGATCCAGTCTATGAGGTCCTTGAAAGAATGAGATCTATTGAGACTGTATTTATTTTTAGTAATACCATGGAGGTAAATTGGTTTGTTTGGGCTTGTGGTCACAACATATGTTGGACTGGACTATGGGCTTGTGGTCACAACACATGTTGGACTGGACTATGGGCTTGTGGTCACAACACATGTTGGACTGGACTATGGGCTTGTGGTCACAGCATTTATGGGACTGGGTTATAGGCTTGCGGTCACTACACATGTTGGACTGGGTTATGGGCTTGTGGTCACAACATATGTTTGAATGGATTATGTGACAACCATCCTCTTATCACTTTTTAAATCTCTCTATCCCTCTCTTACTCTCTCTTCCTCTCCCTCCCCCCTCTCTCTCTCTTACTCTCTCTCTCTCTTTCTCTTCATTAGTTTGTTAGTTCTTCCGTGTAGTTTTTGTGAGTAAATCCAATTGTTTAGTACTCACAAAGTTTTTAGTGTTCTAGGCAGCTGCCAATGACCCGTGACTGACACCAGGAAGTTTTTCTCTAAATGTCTGGGAAGTAAAAGATAACAACAGAAATATTATCAATAAATACATTTACAAGTAGACAGAAAGGGAGACGGGAACATCCATTTGGCAGACAAACAGAAAGATAGATACATGGACAGACATTCTTTCAGACAGACATACAGCTGGTGGGGATAGACGTTTATTCTGTAAGGCAGACATAAACGTTGGTGGGGCAGAAATTAAAGGAGATCACAATCTTCTACGAGACAACTGTAATGTCTATGAGACCACCGTAATGTCTATGAGACAATTGTAATGTCTATGAGACCACTGTAATGTCTATGAGACCACTGTAATGTCTATGAGACCACTGTAATGTCTATGAGACCACTGTAATGTCTCCGAGACCATTGTAATAGCTATGAGACCACTGTAATGTCTATGAGACCACTGTAATGTCTACGAGACAATTGTAATGTCTACGAGACAATTGTAATGTCTACGAGACAACTGTAATGTCTATGAGACCACTGTAATGTCTCCGAGACCATTGTAATAGCTATGAGACCACTGTAATAGCTATGATACCACTGTCATGTCTATGAGACCAATGTAATAGCTATGAGACCACTGTCATGTCTATGAGACCACTGTAATAGCTATGAGACTACTGTCATGTCTATGAGACCACTGTAATAGCTATGATACCACTGTAATATTTATATCTTAGGACGCGTCTTGGTATGTGTATTTCATAGAGAAAAAAGTAATGATTGCATTACATAATTACATTTTACTGATCTAAACTTACAATTCTTTCAGCTTTTGTAAGTTCCGAAAAGCTCCGTCCGGTATGTGAGTCAATTTGTTGCTGGACATAATTCTGTGAAACGTAGTTAAATAGAATATTAAAATAGAAAATATATGTATAAATGAAACCACGTTCGCATATTTACATTTTACAAAGAGGTGATTGTATAAAAAAAACATGTATCTCCCTACCCCACAAGATAAAAAGTCAACAAGTAGCAATCATGAAAACATAAATATGTAAGCAATATATTTTACATTGGTATTTGTAGAAACATTACACGAAAATAATTTGACATACATGTATATATATATATATATATATATATATACATGTATATATATATATATATATATATATATATATATATATATATATATATATATGTGTGTGTGTGTGTGTGTGTGTGTCTTTGTGTGTGTGTGTGTGAGAGAGAGAGAGAGAGATAGAGAGAGACAGTATTTGATCTAATTATTTCTTTATCACCGAATCCTAACATATTTCTAAGGCTGCAATTTATCACATACGTCATTTGACCTGTTTCAACCTGACATTGTGACATCGTTTGTTTTTTCTTTGTTTGCTTGTTGTTTTAGTTTTTTTTTTCTTGTAGGGGTGGGGGAGTTTTAAGGGAAATATTGGGGGAGGGGGAGAGGGGAGGCGTCTGATATCCAGGACAATAAAGCCATGTTTGTAACAAAAACAAACAGTATGAGTTCAAAACTTATTAAGATCTCCATTAAAAAAAAACCTAATTAAAACACGTTCTTTTATTTGTTCGTGAAATACTTTAAAAAAAAAGTGGTGCTACACTTTGTACGTGCTACACTTTGTACGCGCTACACTTTGTACGCACTACACTTTGTATGCGCTACACTTTGTACGCGCTACACTTTGTACGCCTCTTTTTTGTTTTTTCCTAGAACTAAGTTTGGTTTTATGTTTCAATTGAGAGGGAAAAAAGAAATGTTTCAATATACATTTATAGTTTCTATGTTTTTTATTTTGACTCTATTATTTTTTTAAACCGTGTGTAGGTGTGTGTAGGTGTGTGAAGGATGCAAAAAACTGTTTCTCCAGAAAGAATATTACTTGATAAGGTTACACAAGAGCCCGGTGTTGGGTTACACACTCAATTATTAGATGGGAAGTTGTATTTACGCTAATGTTCAATTTCACTAAATATTACGTAATGTAAACTAAGGTTTTTATTAAGGGGGGGGGGTCACCGCTCATGTTATATATATATATGTGTGTGTGTGTATATATATATATATATATATATATGTAAAATTCTTTTAAAACTATAAAGTCTAGAGTCTAGATGTAAATAAAACAAAGTTACAATTGGAATATGATAAGATTACTGCTGTGACATACTTCTATAGTTTGGTCATTATTCAATATGTAACTGATTACACCGAGGCTTAGAACTACAACAACATGACTGGCAAGGGGATCTTGGTACCGAAACGAAATCTCGACCATTAAAGTGATATCACTGATGTAAGCACACAATGTAATCTTTTACAGACCGCAAAAAATACACGTGATGACCGCCACAGATGTATTGAGCGATGTCATCAGCTTACATCGTCAAACAAAAGATGATTGCAGCTTACACATTAAAAGAAAACCAGTCTTACATTCAGCTTTAAAAAGTAAAGTAAAGTTCCCTAAAGGGTCATCGGGGTAGATACGAAGTGTAGAATTCTTCTGTTTCTGTAACCACGACATATGAAGGGATTGTGTTGCTAGCACAACGCCCAGCCGCCTTTACTTCCCAACTAAAGTCAAGTACTCATTTAAAGCTGGGTAGACTTGTGGGACGACCTTGAAACAAATTTCACCTGGAAAAATTTCCCATGGTTCTCACCGAGGATCGAACCCATGACTCTCAAGTCGACAGTCAAGTATCTACACCACTTGGCCATTTGCCCCACTACATTCAGCTTTAATGTAATCAAGAATGTCAGCGTGTACATTTACCTTAACGGTTTAAGTTGGCAAGAAAAAAATTCAAAAACCAAAACAATAATAACAACAACTATAACAGCAACAACAACAACAATAATAACACACAGTATCTACTGCTTACAGTGAGACCAGAGAGGTCAGCGAGCTGAAAGTGTCCACATGGAATGAGGTTATCTGACAGTTTTCTAGTGTCCTGTGAAGCGCACAAATGACCAGTAAGTTACTTTGCAACGTTATAAAATAAATACTCAAAAAATACTTTAATACAACCTATTAACTTTACCTAAGTGGTCTCTAACGAAAGAGTGATAAAAAAGAAAAAAAGAAAAAAAAAAGCTCTTGCTACTTACAAGTAGGAGATGTTGGAACAACCGAAGAAAACAGCGGAGTTGACCATCAGCTGGTCCGTGAAGCAGTTGTTGGACAGATGCCTTGAAATATAAATAAAACGAATCAACAGATCAGATAATGAAGTATCGTTTTACAGACTTGGTGTGGGGGGGGGGGGGCCCTGAATGGGTGTGACCCTCCCCCCCCCAGTCATGTAGTCGTGTGTTGTGGTGAGCCCTGACTAGAGCAGCACAGATCAGGAGTTTGAAACACCAGTGAGTTACCCCAAGTCGTCTAATGATGCCCCCCAAGGACATTGCACCTAGGCCCTATGTTAGGAGAGGGTGTGTGTGTGTGTGTGTGTGTGTGGAAAAGGTACTAAAGAACTTTCCCACACTTTTATTTTTAATAACAATTATATATATATATATATATATATATATATATATATATATATATATATATATATATATATAATAGCGGTGTGGGTTCTGCGTTAAATCGAAAGTAAAAGAATTAATGAGTTTAATTCCAGTTTAAAATCGCCAAACGTAAACAGTAGTAATAAAAATCATGAAAAAATCTGCCCGAAACCAAAAAATAACTTAGCCTACCGATCAAGTCTAAGGGGATATAACTCTATGCAAAGGTTTCGCTGGGTACAGCTAGTAATTTATATAAATATCTTTATGATATAAGGAACTTCATAATTTCTACCAGATGTTAAATTATCAAAGTAATGTGTATAGTCATGCTGAATAAATACATCTGCTAATTTCGAGCTTTCTCCCACAAGAGGTCCTAAAT
The DNA here is from genome assembly GCA_021962125.1 of Bulinus truncatus. NCBI lineage: Eukaryota > Metazoa > Mollusca > Gastropoda > Planorbidae > Bulinus > Bulinus truncatus. Next base: position 918,671 of record JAGDYQ010000276.1, on the reverse strand, counting down.
TGACAGACAAATAAACCTTGCCCCACATCCACTCACAGAAAGTGTAGTTAAATAAAAGCTAATATAAAATTTCTTTAACATTTTTTTAGTTTATTTTCCCCATCATGGTCTAAAAAGTGTTAATGTCTTTCTTATTTCCTGGTCTGTTAAAATAGTTCTTAAAAAAAAATAATTAGGGTATTTGTAGATTTTTTGATACAAGCTCAAATGTAGATACTGAAACATCTAAAGAACTCCGCAATTACTAAACTAAGTAGACCATAATTTTGAACCCTGTACTTAGCTTAATTACATCATCATTAAAAAATAGTAAAGCGTGAGTGGACAACTCTATATAACAACCCTTGTTACAAACGATAAGCTCCCTTGACATTACAAAATAGAATTTGATTTTCTTGTTTTTTTTTTCCCTTGCCTAGAATGACCGACTTTTACATCTGAGAGAATACAACTTCAAATAAAAGATAATTAAAAAAATATATATATATACAATTATTTGGTCATTGAACACACAACAAGAAAGTCAAAGTCTTTTTTTTTATATTTTCTAAAATACAAAAAAAAAACAAAAACAACTAGGTAAATAAAATTCTTGAACCTCAAAAAGTTGAAGCAAATCTGGAAAACTGAGAATTTTCTTAATAAAGGACAACAACGGCTCTGTCTGAATAAACCCAAACATTTTCTGTCTGGACGATTTAAACGGAATGGGAGAAATGGATGAGTTACTTCCGGACATACACACACGCACGCACACTCTAGTGCACACACACGCACGCACACACACACACACACTCACACACACACACACATACATGTAGTCAGTGAATGATTGCTTCGGTTTCAATAATCGGTTGATGGATTGAGTTTTTATTTGACATGGACAAATTGTTTTTTTTTTTTTAATATTTTATTTATGTTCAGTACATGTGTGGGGGTATGTGTGTGTTTGTGTGTGTGTGTGTGTGTGTGTGTATTCAGTATCTTCGGAGTCTCTGACCTTCACCTGTGTAACCGAATGTTGTTACGTAACGTGAGCCGGTATGTTATATGTTAAGTCCACTAAAAGAATGGAGGGGGGGATCATTTTCCCCATCAAAAAAATAAAACCAAAACAAGATTTATTAAACGGACTTTTAGTTTAGTACTTCTCTCTCTTTCTCTCTCTCTCTCTCTCTCTCTCTCTCTCTCTCTTTCTATTCTTCCTCTCTCTCTCTCTCTCTCTCTCTCTCTCTCTATCACTCTATATTCTTCCTCTCTCTCCTCTCTCTCTCTCTATCAACCTCCTCTCTCGGTGAGTGTCTGTGTGTATCACGTTTATTATCTTCCCTGAGCTATTCAATCGCTGATTGGTCCTAACCAGTCACGTTCGATACGTTAAGTGCTGATCACGTGGTTGCCATCGAGAGTTTGATAAGTAGCAACCAATTCACGAGCATCGGTGAGTACTGAACACAGATCGTGTACATTGATGAGCTTCACGTATCACTACTCTGTTCTTCTTTCGAACCCCCACCTTTTCCGCGCCCTCCCCCACCCACCCGGTGTCCAACAAGAATAGATTAGCTTCCAGTGAAAGTTGGCATTTATTCCCTACGTGTAGCAGGTTACAAGATGCCAAGCGTGTGAATCCACAACAATTATGCCCGTGTAAGGGAAGGGGAGGGGAGGGGAGTAGAAAGGACACCCCCATCCGTCCCATACTCCCCCGCCATTTTTTTGGGGATTTGAGTCTAGAAGAGAGTTCTTAATGACCGCTCAGCTGGCATGGACAGACAAGACATGTTGACAGAAACAGACAAGACATGTTGACAGAGACAGACAAGACAATGCTGACATGGATGGATATGACATGCTGACATAAACAGACAAGACATGCTGACAGAGACGGACAAGACATGCTGACATAGACGGACAAGACATGCTGACATAGACGGACAAGACATGCTGACATAGACGGACAAGACATGCTGACATAGACGGACAAGACATGCTGACATTGATCAAGTTTAACTAACGAGCTGGTTAGATTGCTGGTGTTGGTGGTGGGGGGGGGGGGTTGAGGAGGGGATGTATTTATGTGTGTGTGTGTGTGCGTGAGTTGTCAGTTAATAATTCTAGTCTTCTCGTTGTCCGCCTGTTGAGTGTAAGCCAGCCGCTCTGATCTCGAAGAACGTGTCACTGAATGCACGTTGCTTGAAGTGTAACATAGAGCAATAGTTGTCAGGCCACATCAATCAACGGAATAGTTCGGAACCAGTCTCTCAATGAAAAATAAGTAATAATGCAATAAGCAAACGGAATTCTGTCAGTCAGTAGGTCTGTTTATGCCTGCCCTGCCAGACTATCTGTTCACCTGTCTATGAATCTGTCTGCCTTCTTTGTCCACAAGCCAGTTTTTCTTTCAACTCTATCTCTCATAGATGTCTAAACCTTCATTCCTACACCCCATCACCTACACCCCACTTCCTACACCCCACTACCTACACCCCACTTCCTACACCCCACTACCTACACCCCACTATATACACCACACTACCTACACCCCACTACCTACACCCCACTACCTACATCCCACTACCACCACACCCCACTATATACACCACTCTACCTACACACCACTACATACATCCCACTACCTACACCCCACTACCTACACCCAACTACTACACCCCACTACCTACACCCCACTACCTACACCCCACTACCTACACCCCACTACCTACACCCAACTACTACACCCCACTACCTACACCCCACTACCTACACCACACTACATACACCACACTACATACACCACACTACATACACCACACTACATACACCTCACTACGTACACCACACTACATACACCACACTAACTACACACCACCTACACCACACTCCACTAGGTACACCACACTACATACATCCCACTACATACACCACACTAACTCCACTCCACTACCTACACCACACTACCTACACCACACTACCTACATCACACTACCCTACACTCCACTACCTGCACCACACTACATACACCCTACTACATACACCACTCTACCTACACCACACTTCCCAGATTCTCCCAAACCTACCCTCTCCCCCTCCCCTACATCACATCATCACTCAGAGCTGTAAACCATAAATTGGCAGTGCATTTAGGGAAAACCACTGATTAGTGGGTAAAATACCGGAAGCCACCAAAAACCTTGAGTTTATAAAAATGATAAAAAAATTGAGGTTAAACATTTGCCAAGGGATATTTTACTCAGTTGATCAAGGCCGAAAATACAGTTAGCCCGGGGTTGGGGAAAATAATGTCTACCGTTTCACAAAACAATTAGGTGTATTATTTTGAAGGGAATTACTTTCCGTCTACTGAATATCTCTTTCTCTCACTCCCTCACCCACTCTCTCTCTCTCTCTCTCTCTCTCTCACACACACACACACATACTCTTTCTCAGTCCCTCTCTCAATCTCACCCTCTCTTGCACGCACACCCACTCTCTCTCTCTCTCATACACAGTGTCACACATTCACTCACACTCACTCCCTCTCTCTTTCTCTCATTCTCTCTCTAACTCTCACTCTCTCTCTCTCTCTCGCACACACACTCACTCACTCTCACACTCATTATCTCCAATTCACACTAACTCGCTCTCAAACTCACTATCTCTCTCTCTCTCTCACACTTTTTTATTTTTTTCGTTCTTATAACCGGTTTTTTTTTCTTGGAAGATGAGTCGCTAAAACCGAAAAAAAAATATTTGTGATTTGCATCTCGAAATAAGTTTGAGATCCAGTAGCGAAGAAGATTGGTTTTCAGACTAAATTTATTTTTATATCTTTGCAATTTCTGAGATTGCTTGCAGACACTATTAAAGGAACTACATGGCTTGGCTACAATCACAGGTACTCCAGGCCAGTAGCGTGCGCGGGGGGGGGGGTCTGGTGGGCCGGGCCCACCTGTATTTTGTCTCGCCCCCCCCCTGCTTGTTTGCTCAACTTAGTAACATTTTTTTCCTGCCCCCTGCTATTGGCATGGCCCCTGTTGTAGAATGCCTGGCCCCTACTGTACAATTTTCACGCTACGGGGCTGAGGTACTCTCAAGTGTTAATGGACCTGAAACCTTCATGGGCCCCCTCCCCGTAGAGTGTATCCCTATTTGAGAACCACTGGTATAGAATGTGAAACAATAAACTGATATTTATTTATTTATTTTAATTAGAAGATACTCTTACCATATTAAACAAAGCAAAAAAAAATATTTATCTAATTAAATACAGAAATTTCATTAAAATATATTTTTTTTTCATTTGATTTAAAATTACAGAGTACTATCTCTGGGAAAAAAGATTGTATTTAAGATATACTTATGACAGACGTAATCGATATGTGGTTAGTAATCACAGTACAACATTACCATTGCACTATATGTTGTTTGTGTAGCAATAATAGACAGAACGAGAGCCGACTCGCGCATGAATACACACACACATATCTAAACCCAGAGCTGGGGGAAATTCATTGTTAGCGCAGTGTGAACAAAGAAAAACAAACCAATGGGAGAGTTTGTCACAGAGTTGGTGGTAATGACATAAGATGATGCCACATGATGTCAGGTGTATATTATAAATACAGGTAGGAAGAGGAGGCCGTGACCTTCAACCTCTTGTCAAGAGTTACGTGTTCGGTTGTTGTTTTTTTTTTTTAAATTACGGGCCTTTAATTTTTAAATAAATATATCTTAATATTTGAATGACATCTAGTACCTGTAACCAGAACATTCTTATTATGGCCAGGTAAACAATGCGGATGCCTCGGGCCCCCAACGCTTAAAGGGGCCCTTGTCATGAATGTTATTTTGGTATACACTAGGAACTTTTGTCAGGGCCCCTCGGGCTGAAATGATAAAACAATAGAGGGTAGTCATTTGGGCCCCCCCAATTTGTAAAAATTACTTGGGCCCAATTTTCGATAGTGGTGTCCCTTTTGCAGCGAGATTGACCTTTGACCCCACGATTGTACATTTGCCTATGGGGTCGAAATGTACCAATCCCTAGTGCTCCCCACCCCCCAAATACGTAAGATCGACTCTGTATGTAATAACATTACATAAATGTATGTAAGCTAACAAATGTAATTATAATATATTGTAATCGAGTGTAAGTTTTGTAATGAAAATTGTGGCAAAGTTATGGAAATGTAAAATTTTTTTTTTTAATGACCAAAGTGACAGTAGAGTTGAACAAGTGTAACAGATTTTTAATGACGTTTGTAAAACTTACAAGTACATGAGGCTTCTGAGGCCGTAGAACGTCCAGTTTGACATCGTCCTCAGCTGGTTATTGTCCAGTCTTCTGTAAAGCAGAAGTTAAGACGTCATAAATGTAAGATTGTATAATTTGTTTTAAAAAGTATGTTGGATATTTGTCACTCGCGCGCTAAACTCAAGAGACACATTAGACTCGAGCAAACTATTTTAGACTAAATGAACCAATAACTAATCTGTGATATGAACCAATAACTAATCTGTTTTATGAACCAATAACTAATCTGTGATATGAACCAATAACTATTATGTGATATCAACCAATAACTAATATGTGATATCAACCAATAATTAATGTGTGATATCAACCAATAACTAATATGTGATATCAACCAATAACTAATATGTGATATCAACCAATAATTAATGTGATATCAACCAATAACTAATCTGTGATATCAACCAATAACTAATCTGTGATATCAACCAATAACTAATCTGTGATATGAACCAATAACTAATCTGTGATATCAACCAATAACTAATCTGTGATATGAACCAATAACTAATCTGTGATATCAACCAATAACTAATATGTGATATCAACCAATAATTAATGTGATATCAACCAATAACTAATATGTGATATCAACCAATAACTAATATGCGATATCAACCAATAATTAATGTGATATCAACCAATAACTAATCTGTGATATCAACCAATAACTAATCTGTGATATCAACCAATAACTAATCTGTGATATCAACCAATAACTAATCTGCGATATCAACCAACAACTAATCTGTGATATCAACCAATAACTAATATGTGATATGAACCAATAACTAATCTGTGATATGAACCAATAACTAATATGTGATATCAACCAATAACTAATATGTGATATCAACCAATAATTAATGTGATATCAACCAATAACTAATCTGTGATATCAACCAACAACTAATCTGTGATATCAACCAATAACTAATATGTGATATGAACCAATAACTAATCTGTGATATCAACCAATAACTAATATGTGATATCAACCAATAACTAATATGTGATATCAACCAATAATTAATGTGATATCAACCAATAACTAATATGTGATATCAACCAATAACTAATATGTGATATCAACCAATAATTAATGTGATATCAACCAATAACTAATATGTGATATCAACCAATAACTAATATGTGATATCAACCAATAACTAATCTGTGATATCAGCCAATAACTAATCTGTGATATCAGCCAATAACTAATCTGTAATATCAACCAATAACTAATCTGTGATATCAGCCAATAACTAATCTGTGATATCACCCAATAACTAATCTGTGATATCAGCCAATAACTAATCTGTGATATCAACCAATAACTAATCTGTGATATCAACCAATAACTAATATGTGATATCAACCAATAACTAATCTGTGATATCAACCAATACCTAATCTGTGATTCTGCCGGTACTGCGGTTGCCCAGGGCGGCGAACCATGGAGGGGCGCCGAAAAAAACGATATTTAATGTTTCTGGCATTTTCCAGATTGAGAGGAGAGAGCCATAAAAATGTAACTCGCACAGGGAGGCACAATACTTAGCTACGGTCCTGTATCTATTTATTCACCGGATGGCCCGCCCGACGCACTCTTTAAAAGTTCAAATCACAAGGGACGGAACTCTGTTATTATTACAGAAGTTTAGCTTGACTTTTAAGTGAAGTAACGTTCGAGAGGAAAGAAATAATTGTGAGTGAATACTCACATCTCTCTCAGTAGATCGTTCCTTTGAAAAATTGACTGGGGGATTGTGGTGAGTCTGTTGCCTTGGAGATTTCTGGAAGAAAAAAAAAACAACAACCGATATTTTGAACGAAATGAGATTATTTTGGCGGGTACAAGAGTCTTACTAAACCCTTCACAAATATGATTAGAAATGTGACTTTTGAGTATTTGTCATCTTTTAGATATCTATGAATGTCAGTGCTATGTTGATTTATAAAATAATGAAGGAGTAAAATTCGTGGAAAATGGAATGTGCTCAACGCCAAGTCGCCTTTACTTCGCCATCAAAAGTCATATACCAATTTATAGCTGGGTGGATTATGGGAAATTTCAACCAGGTCTCACAAAGATCTGAAAGAATTCCTTTGGTTCTTACCGAGAATCGAACCCACACCAGTGATGTATCGAGGGGTGGGCAAGGGGGGCATCATGCCCCGGGCGCTTCTCATAAAGGGGCGCCAGATGGCATATTTTACATATAATATTATATGGTTTTCGAATGGGGGAGGGGCTCTAAAAAAAGTATTGTGCCCCGGGCGCGCTACGCCACTGCCCAGGACCACATATTAACAGATGTTTACGTCACATAGAACTCTGGCTGTGTATCTAGTGTCCGGCTATCGATCGAGCAAGTACACTCAAGACGGTTACTATACTTGAGGTCAATTGGGGTCAATTCATTTGTAGATCCAGTATTGGTTCTGATTAAATAGTACTTCTACTAATAGCTAACGGTACCTGAGACCAATTAGTCTCAGCGAACGTGTCAAGCTGCCAGCCAATTATTGGAATCGAGGCAATAAGTTCACTGGATATGTTTACGATACCTGATTTAGATTCGGTCATTTGGTATGAGTATATTCGCAGTAACTTGACTAAAGTTGACTATGCTCAGAAAAAGTTTAATTTATCTCTGCGATTTATAATTGGCTTGGCTTGCGTTCTTCAACTCACATGTTGATTTAAAACTTAATTTGCTTTAAGCGAGTGATGTTTTATTTTTTCCCTATGAGCATATCAAAATAACTGTAGCAGATCAGAGGTGTGCGGATCTTGAAATTTAGCGTCCGCGTCCGTCCATGGATTTCTATCAATGATCCGAGTCCGCAGAATCTTACAACATTGGTTTGCAGTCAGTCCGCGCATCCGCATTGCAAAAATTTAGCTGTTTAAATGACTTGAAATTTTTTATGGTAACGCTAAAGAAGATCCGCGTCAGTCCGCGAGTCCGCAACTTAACCATACGAAGCGTCCGCTGTCAGTCCGCGGATTCAGAAAAGTCTGCGGATCTGCGTTCGCAAGCGGACGCATCCGCTGTCCGCTCATCTCTGTAGCTGATGTATTGGGATTAATGAATAGTAGTTGCTAACTAGATTTACCATGGGGCGGATTATCGTGAGTTGTAAAGCCTGCTTGGGGCGGATTATCGTGAGTTGTAAAGCCTGCTTGGGGCGGATTATCGTGAGTTGTAAAGCCTGCTTGCCGACCTGAAGGTCCCCCGGGGTGTTCGATTCCCACTTAGATATCCCGGAATTTTATTCCGGTCCCGGTGAAAGTGCCGAAGTCCACCTTGTTAAAATGAGTTCATGTATATCAAATTTAGTTTGGGGGAAAGGGTGGGTATCTATTGTGTACTCCGTGATGCCTCCATCGACACTGCACTATCGGCTACAGTGAAAGAACGGCAGTAAGAAAACTGTGACATTTGTGGGTTTTATAAGATGCAAGGTAAACAAAAAAAATATCTCATCCTTTACAAGTGTCAGAAAAAGATCGAAAAAAGACCGTTTAAACAAGATAAACGACCAACTCGAATGACCAAAAGATTTATTACTGCAGTAAAACAGTGGGTCTCAAAGCTTGGCTGGGGCGACAAAACAAAATTTTATAATTGTTTTAAAACAGTTGTTTGTTTTTTTATGGTGGGACGCCGCTATGTAAAACCTGGTGTGCAAAGTGGGTCGCGGCAAAGTTTGAGAAACATCGCAATAAAATGCTCCTTCATTTAGTTTTTCTCATGAATTATTTCAAAATCCCATCTATTGATATCATTTAAAAAAAAATTAGAGCCGAAAAATTATTTGAATATTACTTTTTTGAAATTAAATGTAACAAAGATTTGCTTTCAGATTCTAGAAATGAATTATTATTTTTAAAAAAGTTACAAAGGTTTGAATATTTTTATAAAATCATTATTTTGTTTTCAAGTGAATTATATTTTTTTTTTTACAAAAGTATGTAAAATAATTTTTTTTTTGGATCCAAAGAATAGAAATTACAAATCATGATGCATTGAGATTGCACTTGATTTATTATTTATCATTCTTTTAAATCAAAGTCCTCTTTCATAAGCAAGTTAATATATTTAAAATATCGGAATGAAGTAAACAATTTCATTGTCAGAGTAAACATCTAACGATATTGACCGAACGATTGATCTCTCGTAAAGTTGACGTCTTTCTTTGTCCATGTCATAATAAACTGGTATTGAATATTTCAGGAGATACCGACTTTAATTTTCTCGTATTGGTCTTCGTTCTTCATATCAGGCAAAAAGTAAATCAGTGTGAGTAAACTGGTACATCTATGACATTAAACAACAAATTGTCATGAGTTCAGTGTGAGTATACGAGTACATCTATGACATTAAACAACAAATTGTCATGAGTTCAGTGTGAGTATACAAGTACGTCTATGACATTAAACAACAAATTGTCATGAGTTCAGTGTGAGTATACAAGTACGTCTATGACATTAAACAACAAATTGTCATGAGTTCAGTGTGAGTATACGAGTACATCTATAACATTAAACAACAAATTGTCATGAGTTCAGTGTGAGTAAACTGGTACATCCATGACATTAAACAACAAATTGTCATGAGTTCAGTGTGAGTACAACAATACTTACAGAACGAGTAAGTCCGGGTTGCCAGAAAAGGCTTCCGGTGCCACATCGACCAGGTGGTTGTCAGAGAACGACCTGATAAAACAGAATGACGGTAATTGATTGATTGGCAACAGAAAAAAAATGTCTGTCTGTATGTCTGCCTGTCTGTATGTATGCCTGTATGACTTTATTTATGTATGTCTGTATGTATCTCTATATGTATGTCTCTCTGTATGACTTTAATTTATGCCTGTATGACTTTATGTGTGTATGTCTGTCAGTCTGTCTGCCCCTCTGTCTGACTGTCACTATGTTCCTCTTTCTGTCTGTCTTTACGTATGTATGTCTGCGTGTCCATCTGTCTGCCTGTCAGTCTTTCTGTATGTTTGTCCATCAATTAATCTATCAATGCGTCTTTTTATCTATCAATCTATCCAACTGTATTAATATTTAAAATTCAATTAATATGTTTTTATATGTATCCATTTATCTTACTGTCTTCAAAGTGCTTTATATATATATATCAAATTATCATTAATTCTGGCTATCGATTTACCCATTTTATTTGCAATATATCTGTTCGCTTAAATATCTGTCTCACTGTCTTTTTACCTCTATCAATAATTCATAAATTTAAGGAAAAAAAAAGTACATGTTATACAAAGTTACATAAACTAATCTATATGGCATTCGACTTTTACCATGACAGCTGAATTCTTTTGATTTTTTTTTTAAATTTCTTACACAGAAAATGTAAATGAACCAACTCACAGCTGCTCTAGATTTGGAGCAGACGATAGGGTCGTCCTGTCCAGACGCGTCACTTCGTTCTGGGACAGATTCCTGACAACAGAAAAAAAAAATAAAACGTAACCACGTTGACATTTGGCTAAGATATGACATTCAGCCACGTGACATTAATGTGGTATGTACTGTAGTGAGTTTCTTAAAAATTGTGATATTTTGCTAAAAGTTATTAAGTAATGACTGAAGTAAACCAATTTTGTAAGTATTAAACCAAGTAATCAGTCAACTGATACTGAATGATAGGGAACCAGTGGCGTAGTGAGGGGTAGGCAGGGGGCATCATGCCCCAGGCTCTACTCACAAAGGGGCGCCAAATGGTATATTTTACATATAATATTATTTGGTTTTCGGATTGGGGGGGCGCTAAAAAGGTATTGTGCCCCGGGCGCGAGTTAAGCTCGCTACGGTACTGTAGGGAACACTAATATGTGATATCAACCAATAACTAATATGTGATATCAACCAATAATTAATGTGATATCAACCAATAACTAATATGTTAATAAGAGTGTTACGAGTTGAAGAATCTTGGGTATGAGATTATGTTATTGTTGGGTGTGAGATTATGTTATTGTTGGGTTTGAGATTATGTTATTGTTGGGTTTGAGACTATGTTATTGTTGGGTTTGAGATTATGTTATTGCTGGGTTTGAGATTATGTGTAGTCTTTAATGTTATTGTTCTGATGTGTGCGTCAACATGTTGTTTTATGGTAGCTACGATTTCTTGTGACTTTTTTTTTTTTTGTTTTTTTATTTCTTCTTCTGTCGGCTGCAATCAGACACCCGTAGAGCCGTAGTTTGCCAAGTGTGTGTTCGACCCATTGGTCGGTCGCAAAACCTTTTAAGATGGGTCGGGGAAAGAATTAAAAATTAATGGCATAGAAGAGATGAGTGCATAATTGCAAAGTTTTAGAACCTCTACATTGGATGATTGAGAACATCGCTGGTCTCGTTCAACTCTTCATACTGTTCTTTGTTTGCCAGATAAATAAAAGTTTAGGCGTTATAGTTTGACGGTTAGGTTGTTATTGAGGTCACCTGTGTGTGTGTCTCCGGTCTCTTCACATCAAAAAACATTCTGACGATAGAGGATGTCACAATATATTTGAGTGGTACTTATCTACTGGAATGTGGGCGTGTACATAACGGGCCAGTTGAGTGCTACATACTGGCCCAGTTGAGTGCTACATACTGGCTCAGTTGAGTGCTTCATACTGGCTCAGTTGAGTGCTACATACTGGCCCAGTTGAGTGCTAAATACTGGCTCAGTTGGGTGCTACATACTGGCTCAGTTGAGTGCTACATACTGGCTCAGTTGAGTGCTACATACTGGCTCAGTTGAGTGCTACATACTGGCCCAGTTGAGTGCTACATACTGGCCCAGTTGAGTGCTACATACTGGCCCAGTTTAGTACTACATACTGGTTCAGTTTGGTGCTTCATACTGGTTCAGTTTGGTGCTTCATACTGGCTCAGCTGAGTGCTACATACTGGCCCAGTTGAGTGCTACATACTGACCCAGTTGAGTGCTACATACTGGCCCAGTTGAGTGCTACATACTGGCTCAGTTTAGTACTACATACTGGTTCAGTTTGGTGCTTCATACTGGCTCAGTTGAGTGCTAAATACTGGCTCAGTTGGGCGCTACATACTGGCTCCGTTGAGTGCTACATACTGGCCCAGTTGAGTGCTACATACTGACCCAGTTGAGTGCTACATACTGACCCAGTTGAGTGCTACATACTGGCGCAGTTGAGTACTACATACTGGCTCAGCTGAGTGCTACATACTGGCCCAGTTGGGTGCTTCATACTGGCCCAGAGAGTGCTACATACTGGCTCAGTTTAGTACTACATACTGGTCCAGTTGAAGTGCCGGAGTACTCCTGTAAATAGTCCATAATGTATTTAGTAATTTGGAAATTAATGTAGTATGTATTGAGGTATGACAAGCATTTTTAACGAGTAACATATTATGAAAAGTTTTCAGGTAATTACTTAAGTAAGGCACTATAGTAAGGAAAACTGAAAGTAATAAATATCTAGGCCTATTTTGTAGAAATTACTTTTAGAAAAAATGTATTAAGTAATATACAATGAGCTTATAGATGATGCTTTGATGCAGTGGTCGGTAAACGGTAGCCCGCGGACGATTATTGGTCCAAGAGGAAACTTTATTGGTACGCAGAAGAAAATAATGTATGTAACAGTAACCACGTGCCCAAGCGAGAGAGTTTATCAAATTAAAGTCCTCATTGGTGATGTCCTTTATTGAAAGATGTGCATTAGTGGTCATGCATATTTACAAATGGTACACAGAAGTAAACATGATAAATGTACCAGGCCGCTGAAATGAAATTTATCAATTTAGTTGTGCGCGGGAATAAGGTTGACGTATTTAGTGGTCAGTGAGGTCCGAAGTGTTGCTGACTGCTGCTCTAGAGAATAATCTAGAAACCACTGGAACTGCCTAAGCATGGTTTTCTGGAATAACTACTTGTGGGCTATGTATTGTGTTCTAGAAGTATTAAGATATTAACGGAGTAAAAATGGAAAAGTGCATAAAAAAATAGGAGTTTGCCCAGAAATAGAAAAAATTACCGTGAGAGGGGGGGGGGGGGAGAAAAGAAAATACATGAATGAGAAAAACTGATAGAGTCTTTGGACGTTCAATATTAAGGCCTCGAGAAAATAAAAATAAAGACAGCAATTTGTTGGAGAAATGAGTTCATAATGTCTGTTACGTGGAAGATTAGCAAAGTAGATGGCGACATGTGAAAGAGCACAAAAGACGACTTTTAAAGACACAGGCTATTACATTCAAAATAGGGCAGATGATGACATACTTTTAAAAGAGGGCAGATGATGACATAATTCTAAATAAGGCAGATGATGACGTATTTATATCAACAAGAAGGCAGATTAAAATAAATACAAAGATTAACTTTGTTCATAAAGACCGTGGCAGATGAAGATGGGTTATGTGATGAAGACCACAATAATGGTTTTAAACAATGGGTTGGAAAAAAACAAAAAAACATCTACTTACAGATAGATGACATATCGGCTGTCAAAAATGTCAAAGACGTCCCGCACGCTAGTGACATTAGCTCCCTCCATGAATCTGGGAAAAGAAAAAAAAAAGAAAAACAAATTTGACATGCCTTGTTGACCCTGACATATATAATAAGGAATACAATCCCTGGACTTTGCGGGAAATCCCAAACTGTGGCGTCTTAATAGCATTGTGGGTCCCCGGGTCAGGTCATTAACAATCGGTGTCACTGTAATAGAGCACGGCGAAACACTGTATCTGACGGCAGTGGCGTAGCGACGCTTGACTCGCGCCCGGGGCGTAATACCTTTTTAGTACCCCCTCCCCCCGATTCGAAAACCATATAATATTATATGTGAAATATACCATTTGGCGCCCCTTTGTGAGTAGCGCCCGGGGCATGATGCCCCCTCCCATGCCCCATCGCTACGCCACTGTCTGACGGGGACTAAGGTAAGGTACATGGGCCACTGATTAATGAGATTAACTCAAATAATGAAACATAAATGGTCAATCAGCATGGGGGCCCATTAATCGGTGGTCCACCTGGGCAAAGGCCCAAGGGTCGCATTGCCGTAAGACGGGGCCCTAATTTATGCTATTCGTTGTTGTTGTTGTTGTTGTTTTTTCCTTCAGTCCTTGACCAACTTTTTTTTCGATCTCACTTTGTAACATTATTTGTTTGTTGGATATTTTTTATTTCCTTTACTATCATTGCAAAGATCAGAATGAAACATGGGACTATCTCAAGCTGTCATTCTGTATTGGTAAAGTCATCAGTTTTCTCGATACCCCTTTCCCACATTTCCCTTACCAAAATGGCTTCCTGTCTGAATCTTTCTGGAAGACTACACCATACCGCCACGGAATAACAAATATATATATATATATATATATATATATATATATATATATATATATATATATATATATGACAGTGTTTTATACAGAGCAAGACAATATACGGCCTTGGAAAGAAAAGTCTTTGCCTTGGGAGGCACCCAAAAACAACACACACACACACACAAAAAACGGCCCTGTTATTTTTAGCCACAGGTGTGGCGGATAAAATGTCCGCTATATCTCTGTCTCAGGTGTGGTTTTGGGTGCTGTGTGCACAGAGTATGGTTCAGTGTAAAGGTTAAATGGTTTTGGCACTTTTTCAAACCCGCACAGGGCGCCACAGTAGCTATCTACGGCCCTGAGAGTGATGACATGTCAAAGTTCAAACGATAAGGCCAACAAAAGGGGTACGCACTAACAATAATAATAAAAAATCCACCCCACCCCCTCCCAGCCCCCCCCCCTTACATCAAATCAATAAGGTGTTGTCAGGTGATATTTATTGTCATCCGATCTGAAGTCACACCGAAATAAAACTCATGAAACCTAAACAAAAAAAAAGTGGCAAACCGGCCACTGTCTCTTTTTCTTCCTGCACTTGGGCCAGGAGAGAGATAATTGCTCGGCCAAGATAGAGTTCGATTTTGGCCTAATTTTGCCACACGCGGAAAGGGAAAAAAATGTTCCATTCTCTTTCTTTTTGTTAATATATTTTAACATTATTGCTGCTGCCAGATTTAAAAAGAAATCTTTGAGTTTCCCTCCCACAACCAAAATACAAAAAAAAAACAAAAAGAAAGGTCAGACAGAGTTTATTAAGGTAAAGTTGATTTAATTCTATGGTGGCGTGGGGGGGGGGGGTAGGGGGGGAAGAGAGAGAGAGTGAGAGAGAGAGAGAGAGAGAGAGAGAGAGAATGGCATTGAAAGTTCTTCACTCGTTGTCTGACTTCTGCCATTATTTTCGTTGGATCTTCCCGAGCTGGCCAGTGGGCGTCTGTCTGAATGAATAAAGATTGTGCCAACTAATATAAATTTATTGCCCTTCCCTGGCTCAGCGGTTAACTGCTGGTCTAGAAAATTAACCTAGTTTGGCAGCGTTCGAGTATTTTATATTATATATATATATATATATATATATATATATATATGTTTTATTATAAATATATACATGCTTTGTTTTCGGCAACATAGGGGTTGAAATGTCACTGAAGGAGTAAATATTATGCAGGGCGCGGTGAATTGTTTAAAATAATTTTTTTTTTTTTTATAAATCTAAATATCGAACAGTGATATTTATCCAGGTGTGAAAATCACTTTTAGAAGAGTTATTGTAAACCATTTCTTTACAAAGTAAAAACCAGAACCGCAAACATTACAAGGGCCGATAAGAATATATAAATGTGACCTCTATTTCTCCCATTCTGCCCCCCCTACTATTAAAATGCTCTGTCTTAGCTTCAGCATAAAAAAAAGCGAAGCCCTCCACCCATCCCCCCTCCAACCCCCGTCCTGGGGTCCCGTAATAAGGGTATCGGGTTCTCTTCCCCCACTCCACCCCCACCCTCTATGGCTACAATGATAGATGGTCAGTGACGGCCACGCCCCAGTATTTCATACAGATGTATTGTAAAAAGGGGTTGGGGGGCAAATAATTAGATAAAAAAAACATATTTTCATTTTAATCGGTCTACGCCAAGATTGGTGGTGTCGGGGAGGGAAGGTTGGGGGAGGGGGGGCCCATTATGTTGATGATTGTCTAAAAGCATCATTCGATGGGCCCTTGCCAATGTAAAGAAGGTTCCGCTTCTCTGGATCAAAATATTACCGACTGGAATCTCAAAAGTAATTTCATTGCCACTGGTTCAGACTATCCAAACAGAAATACGATGGAGCAAACGCATTTCCACGTGAAGATTTCGGGTTCAGATCCCGTAAGTGTGGGATTTTTTTTTTTACAGCATAGATACCTGCAAATTCTAGTTTTTATTATTGTCTTTCCACATGCTTTTCATATCCACAAGGTGCAATATATATGGAGACACCACGGTGAATGGGGGAGGGGGTACGGGACTCAGGCGTCGTCGATGGATTCAATCACCCTGCATGAAGGATTCAATCACCCTGCATGAAGGATTCAATCACCCTGCATGAAGGATTCAACCACCCTGCATGAAGGATTCAACCACCCTGCATGAAGGATTCAACCACCCTGCATGAAGGATTCAATCACCCTGCATGAAGGATTTAACCACCCTGCATGAAGGATTCAATCACCCTGCATGAAGGATTCAATCACCCTGCATGAAGGATTCAATCACCATGCATGAAGGATTCAACCACCCTGCATGAAGGATTCAATCACCCTGCATGAAGGATTCAACCACCCTGCATGAAGGATTCAACCACCCTGCATGAAGGATTCAATCACCCTGCATGAAGGATTCAACCACCCTGCATGAAGGATTCAACCACCCTGCATGAAGGATTCAATCACCCTGCATGAAGGATTCAACCACCCTGCATGAAGGATTCAACCACCCTGCATGAAGGATTCAACCACCCTGCATGAAGGATTCAATCACCCTGCATGAAGGATTTAACCACCCTGCATGAAGGATTCAATCACCCTGCATGAAGGATTCAATCACCCTGCATGAAGGATTCAATCACCCTGCATGAAGGATTCAATCAAAGTTTGTGAGTTGCGCAGCAGAATAACTGCTGTCAGAATATTATATATGGGTGTGAGAATTGTGTTGGGTCAGTTCGCGTGTTTGAATGACATGGCGTGGGTTTGATCGTGAATGGCCGGAAGATCAAAGTCGTGAATGGAAAGTGGCCGGAGTGACCAGTGTGACCAGTGGAACATGGCTGTCTTTGGTCTCTCTGGTTGCACAATAGAGAGCCCACCAAACGGCAAACAAAGATCTCCCCCCCCCCAGTTATAGGTCAGAGGTTATTAGGTCATTGTCAATATCAAGGTAAACAAGCATGTCATTGAATACCGAGATATTTTTTTAAATTTATTGTTAGGATTACGTTGTTTGCACCAAGGCTAGAATCATAAACTGTCAATTTGCACAAGGGGAGAGAATAAAACAAAATATTCAATAACTCTTCACAGCTTGAGTGCAATCTTAGATTTAAACAAATTCATAAATACATACACGCATACACGCGCGCGCACAAACAAACAAACACACACATACACGCACACACACACACACAAAGTCTTTTTTAATGAACTCGTCATCTACACGTTTTAAAATAACCAATGATCTTACGTCATTGTCTTATAATGACAGGATTTGTGTGTGCGTGTGTGTGTGTGTGTGTGTGTGTGTTGACTGGGTTGTAGTCATGTGAACATATGAATGAATCGATGAAGCGAATGACATATTCAGCTTTACGAGCGTTCTACATTTTGTTTAATTAACGTTGTTGCCATAAATAGTATCGCCTATCCAGGAAGTTTGGCCGCCAGCATTCAAAATGGTGGTTTAATATTTTTACCGTAGTTTCTTGGTACAATATCGAAAACAAAAATAAATAATTATTTTGGCCTTAATTATATATTTGACATAAATATTAAGGTCAGCATTATAAGACAACGGTCACCGAATGGGGGGAGGGGGTGGGTTTCAACAAGTAAAGCTACTCCCAGTGGCAGACCCCCGGGGAGGGGGCCATAATGCGGGATCTCCTAGAAAACCTGGCAATCTACCACGCCTCCACCCACAACCCCTTCCCCCCCCCCATCCCTCGAGCTATTTTGACGAGCCGTCAACTCACGGGTGTCCATCGGCAGTGTCTTACTGTCAGGGGCGGCATTTGCAGATAAAGACCAAGGGGAAACCACTTCAAGGCCCTGAGGGTGTGAGACGGGGTGTGGGGGGGGGGGGGTTGAGGTGATAGGAGCGGTGTCAAAGAATTTAAAACTTTTTTAACCCCACGCTTACCGAATTAAGGCCGCACCTGCATCTAATAATACAATAGCGATTTGGGTTTTGCGTTAAATCGAAAGTAAAGAATTAATACAACAGTATTCCAGTTTAAAATATCATGAAAAAATCGCATCTGCCCGAAACCAAAAATAACCTAGCCTACCGATCAAGCCTAAGGGGATATAACTCTATGCAAAGGTTTCGCAGGTACATCTAGTAATGTATAATTATTCATGATTTTTATTACTATTTTTTTACGTTTGACGATTTTTAAACTGGAATATTGTTGCATTAATTCTTTTACTTTCGATTTAACAGTGAACCCACACCGCCATTATTTATATAATATTTGTGAATGTGATTACATAAAATGCGATTACAATTACTTACATTTTCGGTATCACGGCCTTCGTTGTCTTGTCCACCAAATTCACGAACCTTGAGAAATTCGTGCCGGTGATTCTTCTGAAATAATTCAATAAAAAAATAAAATATAGTTTTTAACAAAGATATATTTGGTACATGCTTACAAAAGCCATATAAGTATCAGTGTGTATGTTTGCCCAATTTATTATTTGTGTACAAAGAATTTAAAAAAAAATCAAAATGATAAAAAAAAAGGAATAAAACAAATTTAAAAAAAAAAATCGAAGAGTGAATTCCGGATTTCTTCCCCCCCCCTCTTCCCCCCCCCCCCCACTCCTTCCCCCAAAGAAATAATTATTTAATATGCACCGCTAAGGTTTCAAGAAGCATTAGACACAACCAGGTCAAGGTCTAACCGGGCCAGGAGTCATATGAGAAATAAAACAGGCGATTCGCTAGTGCAGGGGTCGGCAAACTTTTGAGACGAAAGAGCCAAAAGTTATAATTTACAATTTTCTCAGTTTTTTATAGAGCCACTAAAATTGTTGTATCAATATTATGGTATTTGATTAGGCCCGCAATTTGACATCGAAAGAGCCGCAACTTGACATCGAAAGAGCCGCATGCGGCTCGCGAGCCGCAGGTTGCCGACCCCTGCGCTAGTGCACTGAAAGTAATTTAGGTCTTTACAATGTTATTCAGAGTAATTTGTCTATATGCATAACATTATCAGAGGCGATTTTTATTGATTTCAGGGGCCCTGGACATAGTGAGAGATACTGAGAGGAGGGGGTGGAGAGGAGGGGGGAATGCCTTAGAGCGAGATAGCCTGTCAGGACATTTGAGATATCTGATTTAATGACGTATGCGGGGAAACAGGGGGCTATCCTACATATAAAAAAAAAAGAAATTATTATATTAAAGTCGGTTAAATTTCGCCGCTATTCGAGATTCTAGATCAGTAGTCCCTGGGCCCCCGGGGCCGCGGACGGTAACGAACACCGTGGATCAAATGTTTCTGGGGGTCAGCCCAAGAAACGTTTAATTATTTCCTTTTTTTTTTTATTTACTGTAATGTATTTCTCTCAAGATTTGTCGACTTTTTCCTGGACGAGAGCTTAATAGTGAGCTGAGCGGCAGTGGTATTGTAGATAAAAAAACAATGTAAAATGTAAATAATCAACACCACCCCTCCCACCCACCTCTAGCGGGTCGCGGTGAAATTAAACAGGCGTTGACTGCAGGGCTCGATTTACCGCCGGGGATTCCGGGGATATCCCCGGCACTGAGACCTGTCATCCCCGGCTCTCCTTCAGCTAATATATCCCAGCCGGGGATGAAATCATAAACATTTATCCCCGGCTCTGCAGACATTTTTTGTCATCCCCGGCACTGGTTTTTTCTTAAATCGCGCACTGGTTGACTGGTCCGTGGAGAGAAAACTGGTTGGGGGAACCACTGACCTAGATTACCGAATCACCGGCTCCAGTGAATACCATTATATTGTATAATTTACTGGGCTTCCCAGGGCGACAATTACTTGGTCTTAACTCGGTCAAAAACTAGAAATCTTTTGCTCTGTGTCACGCAATATGTTTGATGGAATACGGAAGTGGAGTAACATTCTCATTTTTATAAAATTAATTACAAAAGAATTCTATCTCGTTATTAGTCAATGAGTATTTGAAAGATTCGCATAACATACTGCAGGGTCGTTCATATGTGTTGTGCTCACAAGGGAGCAGCTACAAAGATTTTTTGGGGGCGAGAGGAAAAAAAAGACTACATATTTTTCGGGGGGGGGGCCCTCGCAGAGACTTACAGAGATATTTTGTGGGCCCTAGGTAGAGATATTTTAGAGACCCATTCAAAGGCAATACTTCTCTGTGGCTCTTATCAGATTAAGTGTGATTAATACTATAAAGGGGGTAATGTCAGATAATTGTATCACTACAATTACGACAGTTGAGTGAGCTACCCACTGGGTGGGCTTAGGGACGTCCATCGGACTCGAGAAACTTCGGGCTCGAACCCCGGACCTTTCGGTTAGCAGTCGATCGATCTAACACACTACCATAATACCATCTACATTAAAATAATCCGTTATATGTTTTATTTTTATCGATTATAAGTAAATAAAAAAAAACTCTATTTTTTTTTAAAGGCTTGAATTGATGCAGACCAGGACTAAAGCCGAACAGATCTATAGAAAAGTATCATTTTAACTTTAATTAGTATAGACCGATTGAAATATGAGAGACAATAATTAATTAGATCACGCCTATTATATCAATTGTACCTAAATTGATTTAGATATAAAAGAATAAAATAAAAAGCTTCCAATCCTTTTTTTTTAAATGTGGTGGGGGTTAGCATGGAGCTAATAAAGCAAGAATGGAACACACCATCGTTAGACGAAAATTTAACAATCCTCAGAGCAAGTCAAACAGAAGTCACAGTTTCGTTGGGAAAAGCAACACAGTTTTACTCCAAATCCATTCAATCTATAATGCTGTGCGCACACTGTATCCGAATACACATCCATTGTCACAAAACATTCCAGAGAACATATATCATGCACTCAATAAGTATTAGTAATTATCGTTTAGCAACAGATATCCATTTCCTGGTGATCTTTGTCATGGGCTAAAATGTTAACAAACACAATACTGGTCCAGTTATCCAACAAGAGTCAGCCCTATGTCATCACAGCTGCTGGACCTTGGCTGACCACTACACGCTAACCACCCACGTGGTCGACAGTTTCAGTGCTTACTAGCCACATCCAACCCCCATCCCCCCCCCCCCGACCCATACCCCATTAGTTAAGAATCACAACGGGGGGGAAGGGGAGGATGTCCAACTTATCATGTTGCGGTCAGTGACACCGACGTATGCAAATGGGTGGTGCCCACTTAGTGGGCAGTGAGGTTATCGGCTCATGGAAGCCGCAGATCTTGACCCCACTGAGTCTATGATGACCTCTGTGGTTTCTCCACAGCTACAGCACCCTCACTTATGACAATGATATAGAAAAGACAACAAACTGTTCTTCCAGCTAGTAGTTGTTCTTGCCTTATTTTAAAAAAGGAAAAATGTATTGACTATTCAAGTAAACGAAAATTAATAAATCATGCATTGCCAATTAAAATTTTTGGGATCTGATTTGTCAAGTGGATAAAGATCTGATTTACGAACTAGGATATCCAGAGTTCGATTCTCGGCAAAGGTCAGAAGGGGGGGGGGGTCTGTCAGAATTAATCGATTAGGACTCTACATCCTTCTGTTCTTGACCTGAACCCATTAAAAATGAGATAAGTAATTGCGAGTCACTCACTCACATTGTAGCTTACATTGTTAATGTGTAGATGCTCAATCAGCCGTCGTAATTGTAGCGATGAAATTATAAAGTGTTATTGTGTTTGTTGTTGTTTTTTTTTTTTTTTTGTTTTTTTTAATTTGTCATTATATTTGTTACGGGCTCTTATGTAGATAATCAATAAACACACAGTGAAACACACAGGTATATCAACACTTATTAATTTGAAATATAAAATAAATGTACTTTATTCAAACTACTCGTGACTGCACGACTATCTCATACAAAACTCTAATACAACACTCTGTCCGAACTCTAATCTAGCGCCGACTGTTAAAAAGAAACTTTAAACTTCTGGTCCCCGATCTGGTGGGTGGGGATAGGGGGAGGGGCGTTACGGACATCAAAGCCTGACTCGGAGGTTTGACCAGAGTCCAGTAGGGCTTTGGTCTCGGTCACTTTAAACTGTGCTACGCTGACCACCGGTGTGGCGATGATGGGAACACAATATGGGGGGAGGGGAGCTGTGATGAGAGGGGGTGCGATCTTAACAATATTAAAGAATGGGCGTATAATTTCATCATCTTCATCATCATCATCATCATCTTACCCTTAACCGATGTACCATCGTCTAGGTACTCGCAAGTTACGACCCACAGGTCAAGCACGACCCACTTGGCTGCTATGTCCAGCCTTCGCATTTAATTTACGCAGTGGCTCCGGATACGGCAGACGTACTCCGTATTTTTTTGCCGGGGTACGGCTGTAGATGTGCGCATGCGCGATAGCCGGACTCCCAATTATTTTTTTCGGGTCCCGGCTATAGATATTGCTCCTAACCCTATCCCTAACCCTAATCCTAACCCCCTAACCCTAACCATAATCCTAACCCTATTCCTAACCCTAACCCTAGCCCTGAAAACAAAAATTAGCAATAAAATGCAGTCCGTCTGCCGCACATGCGCACATCTATCACGTACCTCGGGAATTAAAATACGGAGTACGTCTGCCGTATCCGGAGCCACTTCCTTTAATTTAATGTA
Source organism: Bulinus truncatus (assembly GCA_021962125.1). Lineage (NCBI taxonomy): Eukaryota > Metazoa > Mollusca > Gastropoda > Planorbidae > Bulinus > Bulinus truncatus. Next base: position 895,343 of record JAGDYQ010000276.1, on the reverse strand, counting down.
CATTCAAGTCAACATAAGTTGACAACAAACACTTCCTGTATCTGCTCTTGGTCCGGCCCGATTTTTCACTATTAGACCGGTATTTCTGTCAAATTTAAAAACCCATTGTGGCCCGCGATTCACTAAAATTGGCCGCTCTTTGACTAGACGCCAGAGACTACACGTATAGAAAATGATCTTTCGTTGGTCATAGCATGCAAAAAAAAAAAACCACGTGAACGATATTTGGCTGAAACAGGATTAGGTCAATGCATGAACTCAGTGAAAGTACTCATTGAATGTACTCACTCAGTGAATGTACTCAGTGAAAGTACTCAGTGCATGCACTTTTTGCATACAAAAAAAGACTGTCCTATAATTTTAACGGAGGTGTTTTGTATCCAAATGTTTAAAATGTACTTTGAACAAAATAAATAGTATGAGGTAATTGGTCATATTTTCAGCAAACATTAATTCTACTTCAGTTTGCATAGTTTGTTTTTCTTTGACTCAAATTCAGTTATGATTAAAAAAAAAAAGATAATTAAGAACATTTTTTTTGTTTAAATGTCAAAAGAAAACCTGACAAAGAAGGGGAAGTCATCTAGTGAAACTGTCAAAAGAAGCCATCTTAGTTTGAAAAGTTACAAGTAGGTAAACAAAGTCCGACAACTCAATCCGTTAATTAAACAAGAGTTAAGCCAAGGGTAATCTAACACGGGCTCATAAATCTCCCCCCCCCCCCTTTCAGCGTCAAATTACGTTACGACTCAAGGGATCTCATCCAGCAAATACGTATCAATGTTACATGTCATGCCTTCAGTAAATTTGTCAATACAGTAGACGTAAAATGACACGTATTTGCTACTAGAAAGCTAACAACGCAATTATAAATTAAGTTTCATCAAAGTAGGACATCTTTGTGTGTACTTTCCCCTCCATTGTATGTGTGAATGTCATATATATATATATATATATATATATATATATATATATATATATATATATATATATGTGACTTACCATGGTTTAACTTTTATTTCTCCCATATACCTTGCCGATATTTAAAAAAGAAAAAAAAAATCTAGTTATAACCGGAATATTTTTGTAACTCTGTATGTTTATATAAACTGTTTATACCTTGGTGCTGTTACAAAAAGTTAACATTCATAAAGGAACATCCACTTGTCAATGTTTCTTGTTCATCAATAATTCATCGCTATCATTTTACGCTTTCGTCAACTTAAACAAAGATGGACATTTTTTTCATATATATATATATATATATATATATATATATATATATATATATATATATATAATCGGATTATTAATCTCGTCAGATACTCTCTTATCCTACCCCCACCCCCCTCACAGCCACTAATAACAATGACCAAGAGAAGTTGTTAATTTTTTTTAAATTTCAGAAATGAAGATTTGTTTAGCTGACGGCGAACCAAGACCTGCAAATACCAAAAAGAAAATTAGAGATGTGGATTGGCCATTCTCTCGAGACGCCACTGGAAGATATTACAAAAGGGGTGGGCAAACTACGGCCCGCGGGCCGCATTCGGCCCTTCAGCGTTTATTATGCGGCCCGTATGCATGTACATATTGCTATTGTGAATGCGAAATAAATTACAAAAACGTGATTATTATCATGTAAATTGTAATTAAAGTTGACAAAACATTTATGCGGCCCGCCGATAACAATCAAGTTTTCAATGTGGCCCTCCGTAGAAAAAGTTTGCCCACCCCTGCATTACAACAAAAATCGCCATGTGGTGGAAGACCTAGGGATAGAGAATGGTCGGCCACCCCAAAAAGACAACTTGATCAAATTTTTGCGATCAAGAATGAAACAATGCGAGCTGACATCAGCTGGGGGGGGGGGAAGGGATTAAAAAGGACTCCTTTGACAACCTTGTTAAATATTTAGACAGTTATGCATGGGCCACTACATCCCCGAGGTCAATGAGTTAAGTAGGTCATACTTGTTTTACATTCGCCTAGACGTAATGTGCATAATGACCTATTTTTTTTTTTTAAATGTGTACAGCGACTTTAATTTTTTTTTTAAATAACAACACTAACTCAAAATTGATCTTTAGTTTAATTTCATGTTTTAAATATCAGTACGTAACCAGGAAAAGAGCAATCTTGTCAAAAAGCCGTGTCCTATTGTAGTGATTAACTCCCTTCTTTCAGAGACCGATATAATGAAAGGAATGGGCGTGGCGCAACAGAGGAGGCCGCCATTAGCTATTGACTTGTTTATCGCTGAGACAGTTCCATAAGCTCCGCACCGAAATATCTTGACCCTTGACCGGCTAACCTACGGATGACCCACTAAGTTCATGGACACATATTAAGGCCGTGTGGTTATTTAATGAGTGTGAACAGTTGAATTATGACAGACAGGTTGTTTTTTTTTAAATTTCAATTTCACATTAGCTTTGTGATCGCATGTTGATCGATTCATTCTTGAAAAAAAAACTTTTTTCTTTACTAGAAACAGCTTTAGTTTGAGTTATTATAGTGGTACCAAAAAACTAATAAGCCTTTATTATTGACATTCAAATGTGCTGCCATTAGATGTTGTAAAGTTGGGGGGGGGGGGGGGAGAGGGGGAATGGTATTGTCACTTTAACAGCCCCGACATGGTCATCTATGAGAATAATTATAGATGGACACTAATCCCCCCCCCCCACACACACACAGACACACCCCTTCTGTCAGGGAGGTAGTGGGGTTGGTCTGAGAACATAGCATTATTAGTATGTTTGTTATTTTATGAGCCTCTTAAAACGATAGGCTAAAATGCTAAAATTAACCGAACAAAAAAATATATGATAGTAGGATAGATAATGTGTTCAAGTTTTGGGAAACTGACAGACACAGATAGATAGACAGATAGAGAGACATAACACAGAGACAAATAAATAATGGGATATATCCGTAACTAGACATGAGTGGGATATACATGGATAATATATATATATATATATATATATATATATATATGTGTGTGTGTGTGTGTGTGTGTGTGTGTGTTTGTGTATGTGTGCTATATTGCTACGTATATGTGCTATATTGCTACGTATCTGTGCGCGATCGGCAAGTTATGTCCGTTCGCACACGCGCACAGCTTATTAAGAACAGTTCCCCGACCAATAAAAGAAATAATGGTAAATTTAATAGAAAAATGACGTCAACTTAATGTTCTTCTTTATTCTGAGAAATGTTTAAAACTAAGCTTTGGAAAATATAAAAGGTTAGAATTCCACCCAGAACTACGTTCTCGAGTTTTCTGAAACAACCTAGATTAGTTCTTAAACTTTTGATTGTTTTTTAATCTAATATTTTGTCTTTTCCATTAGCCTTGGGTGCTTTTGTTGTATAATCTTCCTGTTGTATAATCTTCCTGTTGTATAATCTTCCTGTTGTATAATCTTCCTGCTGTATAACTTTCTGTTGTGTCATCTTTCTGTTTGGATGAAACATTAATTCCCTTGATCGCACTCACATCCGTTGGAATAGTTTTTGTGATTCTCTTGTTACGTCATCAACATGAACCAGGATGCAGTGTTCAAAATGCTTCCCAGATGTTAACTATGTACCTCATTAAAAAATACAAAAAAATTCTCAAAAAGATTCCCTTAGAGCAGTGGTTCCCCCCCCCCCCACCAACACCTTTCCCCCCCCCCCCGGGGCCGTGGACCGGTACCGTAGATCAGATGGTACTGGAGCGAGTGTCGTAGGTGTATCTTATCAAATTGGTTACAAAAAGAAAAAAAAAACAACAACCTAGAATTCTCATCACGGGACTCCCCCCCCCCACACACACATCCCCACCCCTTCCCCCCTCCTTCCCCCAGCCCTCAACCCCTCAAGCTTGGCCTTGTTTGTCTACACTGTGTCATCCCAAACAAAATAAATGAAATATATACGACAAACTTATCTAGGTGGTATTAAACTTTGACAACACCGCTGAAAATGACTTTTTTTTTCTTATGGGTAATGGAAGGTGTGTGTGTGTGTGTATGTGTATGTGTGTGTGTGTATGTGTGTGTGCAGGAGTGGGGGAGTATAGGCTAGTTTTATCTGGTGAAGAAAGAAAATAATCTACTTTAAAAAGCTTTCTGTTTTTATTATTGTTATTGTTGTTCCTGGGGATTGAAACAGATAGTAGTATGTCAATGAAACCGGCCGTGTGTCTGTGTGTGCGTGTGTGCCTGCCAGTGTCGTAATGTCAATGTTTATGCGTGTATGTATGTTTGTGTGTATGTGTGTGTGTGTGATTGTGTGTGTTTGTCAATGTGAGTGCGTGTCATTGAAATTCCGTGTGCGTACGTGTGTCAGTGCGTGGTATGTGAGTGAGTAGATCGTATGGCTCTGATTGAAGGCTGTGTTCATGTGAGAGTGACGGTGGGGAGGGGTAGGGGTAGGGGTGGAGATGGGGGGGGTGGTGGCGGAGGGAAAAAAATATATAAAGAACCAGTGTATATGAACTTAAATGTGACATAGACATTGAGTGTATCTATGTAGGTTAGTGATCTTTGTTTGAAACGTGAGCACGCAAGTGAGTAAGAAACCCGCCGATATGTGCGGAAGTGGCAGTCGATAAGAGGGCCCCTCTCGCGAATGTATTGGTAGACAGACTATCTAGACAGACTATCCAGACAGACTATCCAGACTATCCAGACAGACTATCCAGACAGACTATCCAGACAGACTATCCAGACAGACTATTCAGACAGACTATCCAGACAGACTATTCAGACAGACTATCCAGACAGACTATCCAGACAGACTATCCAGACAGACTATCCAGACAGACTATCCAGTACCCTTTTCCTCTGTGACATTTGAGAACCTCTGGGTAACATAAGAACCTGCTCAACGGTTGTATAACTGAGTCGCCCCTATCCATAGGTCAAGGAGACAGTGCTGTTTAAGGGCCATAGTACTTGGCCCGACCATAATCTCTGCTAAGTTTTCAGGGTCAAGAAGACTTAGCAGGCCTCGTGTTTAAAGATGTATCAAACCCCACTGTCACATGCCGGCAGGCAGGGCCGGCCTAGGCGCGAATAGACCGATTGCTTAAAATTGGGCCCCGGCGCCGGGCAGGGGGGCCCCGTAATTTACATTTAACATATCACTATCAGTCATGACTCTTGTCACTGGCTTTTAAAAGATTACAAGAGGGGCCCCGCAAGCATCCGTTAAATTGGGCCCCACAATTCGTATTGCCGGCCCTGTATGCAGATATTATACATAGGATCGGTCTAAACCATAGTTCATTTTTTTTTCAAGGTGAACTTTATAGTTATGCGTCTTTATACCGTCAACCCAAGGCGGTGGTGGCGAATCGATGGCACGCGGGCCACAGTTGGCACGAAGAACCTCCATCAGTCGGCACGCCACTAAAATATCACTTTCTTTAATTTTTATTGGAGTGTGGGCACTTTTTTAATAAGTAAGTGTTTTATGTTGTTTTTTTTTTGGGGGGGGGGTTGAATTTCGGGCACTTAGCCCCAAAAAAAAAAAGTGTTCGCCACCCCTGCCATAGGGCGACTAAATGGTACAGAAGTCAGATGTAAACCGTCTTAGAAATCTGTTTGGGTGTGTGTGTTCTTAGCGGCCCCCCCCCTCCCAGATGCTGGTGATTGTCCTGGGGGGGCAAAGATTTATCTGGAGGCCAGCCCTGGGTTGTGGGGCGGATGGCCGAGTGGTGTAGATACTCGACTGTCGACTTGAGAGTCCTGGGTTCGATCCTCGGTGAGGCCCATGGAATTTTTCGAGGGGAAATTCGTTTCACAGTCGTCCCACAAGTCCACCCAGCTTTAAATGGGTACCTGACTTTAAGTTGGGGAAGTAAAGGCGGCTGGGCGTTGGGCTAACCACACAATCCCTTCATATGCCGAGGTTATAGAAACAGATGAATTCTACACTTCATTTGCCCCGATGGCCCTTTAGGGCTAAGGGAACTTTACTTACAGACATGGTTAATAGAACCTTAACTACTGATTTACAAAAAAATATGTGACATTATTAATCAAGTTATCGGTCAGTTTCAGTATTTCTGTAATTAAAAACTGTTAACTCCAGAAATGATACCCCCCCCCCACCCAAGCGAACTTACATGACCTTGTGTGAACAAGAAAGACAACGTGCTAGAAAAAACAATCACAAAAGCTTGAAGGGGTATAAAAATATATAAATATAAACAAAAATTGTCTAGACGTGTATGGGGTCAGCCCGTGCTGTAAACACTTTGATGTGGAATTAGCGATCGACCCAGATGGACAACAATTGTAAATTCTTAGATTCAAATAAAATCGGAATTCGATTATGTGTCGTAGGCGGGCAGTAATCGAGTTTCTCTGTCTAAATCTAGTCTACCTTTGACCTACATATGTTTAAGCCAAAGGACAACGAGAAAAACAGACCCCCTTCCTCCCACACAGAACTTCCCACTCCCACGCCGCACCCATAGACCCCTCTCCCCCACCCCACATACTTCTGAGACCTGATGTGGAATGTGAAATTTCAAAGGTACATACTTACTTCTTTCTTTTTTAAAAAAAAGCTTCTATTTTCGGATATATTCAATTAAGTATCGAATACTTTGTCTTAGAGAAATTAAGTATCGAATACATTGTCTTAGAGAAATTAAGTATCGAATACATTGTCTTAGAGAAATTAAGTATCGAATACATTGTCTTAGAAAAATAAAAATGTTGAGTGGGACCGGAAAAAAAAATAAAAATTAATTAATTAGTTATGCAGTGGTTATAATTGGGGCGATAATGGTTTCATCGAGATCAGTTGTGAAGATATTTCGACCAGGAATCAGTGATCCGTTCCAGAGACTCACAATCAGCAGAAGGTTTTTCCGCTTCACTGCACAATATGACGATATCATTACGTCATTAGTGTCACATTAGATAATGTCATATGGCTGAGCTTTGTTTTTATTTTATTTTTTTTAACATTTCCGTTTTGAGTTGAATTGAGACCAAATTTGTTAGAATGTTGTTTAGAGAGTTTTTTTTTTTTTTTTTTTTAAATAACGAATGATTTACGCAATCAGTCAACTGAATAGACGGACGGTCCTTAGGTGAAGAGCTTAACTGTCAACCAGAGAGTCCCGGTTCCGATCTCCAGTGCCAGCAGACGGAATTTTTCAGGTCATGGTTAAAAGTCTCATGTAGTGCCTCCATTACCATTGCACTATCGGTATCGTTAGGGATGAAAGAACAGCACTACCAAAACAGTCCCATAGTGGTTCATAGAATCTAAGGGATAAACAACTTTTACACAGAGAGAGAGAGAGAGAGAGAGAGAGAGAGAGAGAGAGAGAGAGAGAGAGAGAGTTTTCACCTGTATTCAGATAGCTGCTAGTTTGAAATGGAGTTTATACATAAACAAAGATTTCAAATGGAACCAGTAATAAGCGTGTGACATGAAATTATTTCAACACGTTGGAACAACATGTTAAGATTTTAGCTATTAGCGATGAATTTGTGTTGATCTGCTCGTCACGTTCAGATGATCTGCTTCACACAGCTTTCAAGAGTAGTATCAGAATTTATTTTTTTTACATTTTTATTTCAAGAGATATTTTTTTTTGTTTGGCTTGAACTTTTATTGCCAGGATTTACATCGTAAGATTTCAATAGAGCTTGCCAGCTGGTATGAAGGATAGAGAAAAATTATTCCATTGAATTGCTTTTTATTTTACTTATTATTATAGTTTATCAAAAGAAATAAGATACAAACTCTCTTTTAAATCATACATCTGATGACAGAATGAAGCTTTTCAAATATATACTTTGATTTTTAATCAAACCGTTTATTTAATCATTGAAATGTGATTTCTTTTTTTAAATTGTTTCTTTCATTTTCCGGACGTCATCAAAAGGGACGCCATTTTTTTTAAATTGGATTCAGAATTGGGCGGTTTTGATTGGATCACACAAGGGGCGTAATATGGGTGAGTGTGGTAATTTCTGATGAAATGAAAATGTCAAGTTGACCTAGATCCTTCTTACACGACAGGCTCGGATCAATGACCAAGAACAGCGGCGTCGCTAAGAGCTTAGGAGCCCCACCGATTAAACGTTTAACGAAGGCACACCCTAAGATGATAATTAATCATGTCGGCGGGGGGGCCCCTCCCCGACCAATCTTTGGGCCCTGTCCCAGTTAACTAGAACCGATGATATAAAAAAAAATAGTGAATCAAATAAAGAAAAACTCGTTTGTAATAATAATTATTTGCTGTATCTGCCATTGACGTATTTGGAGGGTAAAAGCAACAAGGAAGGTGTGCAAGGTGGGTACAAGTTCTTAGTTCGAGTCCAGTGGCGGGGGTGGGGGGGAAATCTTAGATCAGATCCCACCATAACACTGTTTACCTCTGCTCCATCGGCTGTCTTTCTCGTTGTTGAGTAGACATGACCTCTAGGAAACCTACTTAGCGTTCGGTGGCCGTGTTGAACGCTGCAACAGCAGGCCCGTAGCGTGCGGTGGAGGGGGGGGGCAGGGGGCCGGCCCCCCCTGCGTTTTGTCTGGCCCCCCTCTGCTTATTTGCTCTACTTAGTAAAATGTATTATCTGCCCCCCCCTGCTATTGCCTGGCCCCTGCTGTAGAATGCCTGGCCCCTGCTGTAGAATGCCTGGCCCCTGCTGTAGAATGCCTGGCCCCTGCAGTAGAATGCCTGGCCCCCTGCTGTAGAATTTTCACGCTACGGGGCTGCGCAACTGACAAGCAAAAGAAAAAAAACAACAAAAAACGTCCCCACAGTGTTTTGGCTTCGCTCTGCTGGTCATTCTTTCAAGCTGAAACACTGACCGACGCCCTACCAATGGAAGCACCCACACACTCGCACACTAACTATTGTAAGACGTATATAGTACTATATACAACGCAACGCTCATATCTGTTGTTTTCTTTTTTTTTTTAAATTAGAAACCGGTGGAATTTCCCAACCGCTCCGACTTCATTTCAATGAGTATGATTCCGTAACAAGACGGGAACATTAGATTTCGTAACAAGGCGGGAACATTAGATTCCGTAACAAGACGGCAACATTAGATTCCGTAACAAAACCGGAGCATTAGATTCCGTAACAAGACGGGAGCATTAGATTCCGTAACAAGACGGGAACATTTGATTCCGTAACAAGACGGGAACATTAGATTCCGTAACAAGACGGGAACATTTGATTCCGTAACAAGACGGAAACATTAAATTCCGTAACAAGACGGGAACATTAGATTCAATGTATAGAATAGAACAGAAAACATTCTATTTCATCGAAACCTGCAAAATTTTACATCCCAATGAACTTTCATTTCCTTTTTTTTTAAAAGATCATTTCACGCAACTGTTGTTTTCTGAACTAATTTACAATCAAAATATCCATTTACACCTTTGTCTATCGCAGCTTACACAATAAGGCATCATAATGTAGCCCTCAAGGCAGTTGCAGTTGGCTTGTATATTTTTCCTCCTGAAGCCATTATCTTAAAATAAAAACACATTTCTCATGAGCTTGTTTTTGTGATGAAGTTCTAAATAGATATACTCTCCAATCCGGAAGTTCTCACACTGGGAATATATTTAATTAACGCAGTGGCTACGGATACAGCCAACGCGCATGCGCTCTAGCGCTTAGACGGACTATTTTTCATGCGCGATTGCTGGATTTCGTGGTCCAGCTATAGATATTGCTCCTATCCCTACCCTATCCCTAACCCTAATGCGCACACAAAAAAATAGTCCGTCTAAGCGCTAGAGCTCATGCACGTTGGCTGTATCCGTAGCCACTTCGTTTAATTAATGATAACTGTTATGTTATTATTTTCAAATATGTAACGTTAACTTTTCTAACTAATAAATATATCAACGCCAAGGCTTGGTATATGAACATAACAGATCTAAACTTTAATTGTTTCTAAACATAGGTTAATATATATATATATATGTGTATATACAATATAAGTCCTTTGTCTATTGATGTCTACTTAAACAAATGTCACTATAAGTTTACAAATAACTCTTAGAATCTTAGAACTATCTACACTATGACTGTCAGCACCTTACTAACTCAGAGCACCTTACTAACTCAGAGCGCCTTTCTGGCTCAACTACTACTATTCACGTCTTTTATAAGGTTGGGGCGAATACGTTGGTGCAACGTTTATGGGGGGGGGGGGTGAAAACGACGATGTCTGTCACCGAAACGTTTGGGGGGGGGGGGGGAAGAACGTCAGTGAAACGATTGGGGGAAAGGCGACGTCGATGAAACGATTCAATATGGCGGCTGAAACCTTGACCCGGTGATGAGGGCAAATTGTACACGCCACATACCTCCCTCCTTTCCAAGTTTTACGTAGTAAAACAAACTAACAAACATTATTATAAAAAAAAGCTAGTGGGGGAACAGTATTACATCACACTGAAAATGGTATGGATGTCAAATCAAACATGTCTAGACTACTTGTCAAGCATCTATGCATAAGTCAATATAATGTAACGTAATACATTTTAATAAATTACAAACTTAATAAAGCACGAAACAAAAAAAAAAACATAATGAATGCAATGTTCTATAATACAAACAAGTTCATTCTGTTACTGGCTTTTATTGCTCCTTGATGTCTTGGTTCAAATAGGTGATGGGGCATACAGGTCAGTTTTACACAACGTGTCGAATGGGAAAGACGAAAACGTTCCATTGTCTGTAATAGTCACTCGCTGGTGAACTTGAGGTCGAAGTGACATTAACAACACCTCTTGTAGTAAACGTGTCAATGTAGGAGGCGTGGTTTTAGTTTTGTCCGTTTCATTGATGTAAACTGCTGATGACGTTCTGCATATCGTTGGTAACAGGAAATTATTGAGTGCGTCTTTGACTGGGTTTACGCTTGAGTGAGGGGCTACACGTACAACAAATATGATGAGGTGAAAACAGGTGAAATTAGATCGTTGGTAACAGATAAATGTTTAGGCCCTCACAAAAGTGGCGACTTGAACTTGTAAGACGATATGTAGGTATTGGTCTTTGTTAGTCAGCCTGTGAATAACTAGCTATGAAATTTTAAGGGCATATTCTTTAGAGTGGGGGGGGGATATTGGACATATTATCTCAGTATCTTAGTGCACGAGTCAAAGAAACAAGACATCTAAACTTACCGTGTAACTTCTGGACTTAGCTGATCATACTTAATTCAGTATATCTATCTAGTGTGACCTATATCACTTACCTTTGACGCGCATTTTGCATATATTACTTAGCCTTAGCAAACATCATATTCTTACTACTCTTATGGTAACAACATTAACTTATAACTTATGGCTTAATTGGCATTCTACTTAGTAATTAAAGCTATAAACTCATAGTCTGCTTAACTTGGGTTAATTTATATATTTCTGGCGGTAATTCCTATTATATTCAGCAATTGTGGAGCAGAACTGTTCTCTGAGAGCCATTTTACAACATTGTTTACAAATAACTTCATCTACACGCTTTGGACAGGCCCTAGACTTGTGGTTGTGTGACCCACATCGAAAACAAATGATTGGCTTTACACTACGGGTACTACTGTGCTGTACGTCACTGAATCTAACTCTGGGCTTTTGTTTGTAATTTGTCCTAGTTTGCCTGTTATTTTTATCGTCCTTGATCTCCATAACACTATTACCTATAATAAGGTCTGTAATGAGACTGTCAACTACCAGTGCTTCCACTCTACCATTAAAATAGTTTGTCTGTATGTCTATTTCTGCTATTGGGGAGGTTACAATTTGTCCGTCAAAGCCTCTACATTTACCAAATCTGCCAGTGTATTGGGAAGGTCGAACTAAATATTTTTTAACCAAGACTGTATTACATCCTGAATCTCTTAGCACGTCTACGCTATTATGTCCTACTCTACCTTTTGTTACTGTCAAGGGCTTGGATGGCTCTAATGAACACATGGCGTCAAGAACCCTGTCTCTTGAACTACTTCTACCTCTTCCCTGATAATTGTCTCTACGGTTGTCCTCAGGTGACCTAGATTGTCTATTATTTTGGTTCAAAGGACATTCCCTAGCAAAATGTCCTTTTCTGTTGCAGCTTCGACATATTAATTCTGTCCTACCTGCCGGTCTATTCTCATTTACTCTGTTCTGACTATGTCTGTAATGGGACCTGCTTATGTCGCTACTAAAACATATAATGTCCTGTATATCATTTTCTACTGTAGTTGTTGGTCTGTCAGGGTGAGCGGTTTTATATTTCCTTATTAGGTCCACAGCTGTCTCTACTGTCTTTGGTCCCCTTTTTAAAATGAATGACTTCAATTCAGGGTGGCAGGAATGAATGGCCTTGTCTAACAAGAAAAATGTCCTAAAGGCTTCGAATGTCCTTTCGACCTTAGCATATTGTAGCCATTTATCCAAGGCAGTACCTAATTTGTCAAAATATGTCTGGGGGTCATCGTCCTTTTGTAAAACTGTCTGATGAAACGCCTTCCTAAAACTTGCTTCTGTCTGTCCATATGTCCTTAGAAGCTGTTTTCTGGCTACCTGGTAACTGTCCTGGTTTAAACATATCTTAAGGGAAACGTCACTAGCAAAAGATTTACCTAACAAGTACGTCCATTTGAATTCGGGGAAGTCGAGTTCTCTCATGTCACGCTCGAATTTAGTAAGGAAATTGTCGATCGTTGTCTTCTGTTCGTCAAATAGATGGTATTTATAGTGAGCTATTCTATTTGCAAGACTATGATCTATGGTTGACATTGGGGTAGGTAGAGGGGTGGGATTATTAAGCTGGCTATCCCTTAACTCTTTCTCTAATTCTAACTGCTTGATTCTTAGCTGGCTTTGTGTTATGTTGAAAGAATGCCTAGCCTGTTCTCTCTCATGTTCCTTATCTAACCTAGCCTGTTCCATCTCTAACCTAGCTTGTTCCTTATCTAATCTAGCTTGTTCCTTCTCATGTTCCTTATCTAATCTAGCCTGTTCCTTCTCCAACCTATCCTGCGCCCATTTCTCTATTTTTTTTTGTCTCTATCCCTAATGTTTGTCCTAAGGTAACGAAATGTTCGAATGATGACATTCTGAGTTATGAATAATGATTTACAAACAAATTGAGTTTCCTTGACTTACCTTAATATTAACTTCAACTAAATAAGGATAATGAAATATTTATTATCTACAATCTAACGCACAAACTAAGTAAATTTCTGCGGTACAAATACAATACGAAATAAACAAGACAAAAGGCAGAGAAAAACTGATAGTAACAACAAATAAAACAATACTGTCACATATACACAAACTAGACAGTAACGATCTAACAAATAAATGTTATGTAATCTCTCCGAGCACCGCTTTTAAACACTCCGTTACAAAAGTAACAAAGATGTACTCAGTGAGAGACTACCAACAAAATATCTATAAGGATTCAAAATAAACGAGACATTTGATTGTGCACTAAGATAAAATTTAAAAAGAAAACTTATCTGGTTTTAAGAATATATCAACACAGACTGACTGACTCCTCTTGTCGCCTTCTCTCTGCTCTCCTAGATTATGTATGAGTCAGTGTGACTCCTCTCTTGGCTGCTGCAGAGTTAGTGTGACTCTTCTCTTGGCTGCTGCAGAGTCAGTGTGACTCCTCTCTGGCTGCTCTCGAGTCAGTGAGACTCCTCTGTTGGCTGCTCTCGAGTCAGTGAGACTCCTCTATTGGCCGCTCTCGAGTCAGTGAGACTCCTCTGTTGGCTGCTCTCGAGTCAGTGAGACTCCTCTGTTGGCTGCTCTCGAGTCAGTGAGACTCCTCTGTTGGCTGCTCTCGAGTCAGTGATACTCCTCTATTGGCTGCTCTCGAGTTAGTGAGACTCCTCTGTTGGCTGCTCTCGAGTCAGTGAGACTCTTCTCTGGGCTGTTGTTGAGTAAGTGTGACTGCACTGGTGGCTGCTCTTGCTGACTTAGATGAAGATTCCAGAAATATCTTTGGGCAGGCTCGCCAAATGTTACGTTATTATTTTCAAATATGTAACGTTAACTTTTCTAACTAATAAATATATCAACGCCAAGGCTTGGTATATGAACACAACAGATCTAAACTTTAATTGTTTCTAAACATGGGTTAATATATATATATGTATATACAATATAAGTCCTTTGTCTAATGATGTCTACTTAAACAAATGTCACTATAAGTTTACAAATAACTCTTAGAATCTTAGAACTATCTACACTATGACTGTCAGCACCTTACTAACTCAGAGCACCTTACTAACTCAGAGCGCCTTTCTGGCTCAACTACTACTATTCACGTCTTTTATAAGGTTGGGGCGAATACGTTGGTGCAACGTTTATGGGGGGGGGGGGGTGAAAACGACGATGTCTGTCACCGAAACGTTTGGGGGGGGGGGGGGGGAAGAACGTCAGTGAAACGATTGGGGGAAAGGCGACGTCGATGAAACGATTCAATATGGCGGCTGAAACCTTGACCCGGTGATGAGGGCAAATTGTACACGCCACAATAACTTATCTATCTTTTGTCTCTTTTTTTTTTTGTTTATTTGTTTACAGGTGGGGAAACAGGTTTCTTAGTGAGTAGCAAATCACTAAAATTTAAGAACCGCTATTTTGTTCTTTATTTGTTATCTTACTGCCTTGGGGCAACATCCTTTTTTTTTTTCACGCACAAAAAGAAAAAATTCAATTAATTTTCTTTTTTTAGATTTATCAATATATCAACTGTTTCTTTTTTTTTTTTTTACATCCCACGAAAAACGTATTTATATCTAGGATCAAATCTGAAGAAGTTGAACGCAAATAGAAATTGTTTTTTTCCCGCTGAAACCAAACGTGGGAGGTTAGACCTACAGGCTGTTTCGTGCACTGTATACTTTGCGTCTAATCTACCCAAAAAAAAAAATTCACAGTTGACCTTAAGGTCATGTTCAAGGCGAGTACATATGCAATTTCAAATGTCTCCTGTTGCGACCTAAGAGAGGCTGAAATGTTTTTTCCCATAGATGATGGACGAAATACACGAACAATAATGGTGCATGACGAACGCGCTAGTAAAATATTTATTTTTCTTGGCTATGTATTAGGATATGTTCTTGTAATGAATTTCTCTCTCGTATGATTTTTTTTTCTACACATATAACCAAATTTTTTTTAAAAGGTTATATTACACATCTGTTGAATTTTTATATATATTTTATTTTACTGTTGTGTGTGTTTAGGTATGTGCGTGTGTGCTAAACACATATTTGTGTTTAAGTGTGTATTACTATCTGACTGTAAGTCAGTTTGAATAGACATAGACCATTTTCATGTTTGGACACAGCCAGTGGCCTCAACGCCATGTTTGGGGGGGGGGGGTAATGTAGTTGGGGTCCAGTTACGCTTGAGAAGTTCTAATTGATAGTACCTTGAGGACGGCTGGGTCGGTAGGTGTTAGAGCACGATTGCCAACCATGAATATCCCAGGTTCGATCTTCGCTGAGAGACTCTTGAATGGGGTGGACGGGTGGCCCAGTATGTGTAAAGCGCTTGACTGTCGACCTGAAGGTCCCAGGTTCGATCTTCCCTGAGAGTCTCTGGATCTATCTATTATTCTAAGTCCCGGTAGAAATCTCTAAGTCAACCCAGGTTAACTGTACACCTAATATATAGTATTTCCATAGGTGTGTCCCCCCTGTAGGTGCTTTCTTGGCCGTTGAGTGTAAGAACTGCACGATGTATACCGTGGATTTAAGATATGTACATCTCATCCTTACAGATATCAATTGTATGTGTAGGCATATATATATATATATATATATATATATATATATATATATATATATATTACTTTGATGTTACCGAAATGAAAACGAACCTTCTACTGTCACGTGACCTAAACATATGCTAAGCCAAACATCGATTTATCATAGTAATCGATAATTCATCATAAAATTCTGTTGTTGTTTTTTTTTATTCTTCTCTATTTACATGCCCCGTTACACAACGTACATTAAATTACACTTACACAGTCATTGAATACACGACATGATTTTATTGGTCGATGGAATCACGCAGTAAAATTTCTGACGTTTACACAAATCTTCCACGAATTCTTTTTTCTTTTAAAATGCCCATTTGCAGCTATATATATTTTTTTTTTTACTTTCTGAGGCATGATTAGCCACTGACTGCACGACGTGGACTGGTTACGATGAAGCAGACAGTAGAGCGCGGGAAGCATTGTCAACAAGTCAAAAGTAAACCAAAAAAAAAAATGCATAATTTAAAAAAAAAAAGACATGATTTGTTTTTTGAATACATTGATCTGGATGAAACAAAGTTCGATAGGTCAACAGCCGCATGTGTAAAACAACAGACGGTTAAGATATGTCCAGCGCAGTTGTGTGATTAGCATTTAGTCTGACTACATTCACTTTGTGAGTGCTGCTTGAGGCGTAGTCGTTAGGGACGAAATTTGCAGTGGTATACATTTTTTTTTTAAGGTTGGGCTGTGTGTGTGTGTGTGTGTGTGTGTGAGGGGGGGGTATAAAATGTTTACGGTCATTCGGTCATCGCCCCGGACGCTAAACTAAAAACAAAAGTACTTGAAGCCGATAAGTGATGGTACAAGAGAGATAACTCTGCGTGTTTGT
The DNA here is from genome assembly GCA_021962125.1 of Bulinus truncatus. NCBI lineage: Eukaryota > Metazoa > Mollusca > Gastropoda > Planorbidae > Bulinus > Bulinus truncatus. Next base: position 878,685 of record JAGDYQ010000276.1, on the reverse strand, counting down.
GTTGGTGTTTTGTTTTGATTATTTTGTTGTTGTTGTTGTTTTTAATCCCTCAGCATTTTTTTTTAAATTTAAGGGGATAATGGATGATGTAATTAGGTACTGTGTAATTAGGTATTGTGTAATTAGGTACTGTGTATTTTCAATAATGCCATTTAATACTTTTTTTTCTATCTATCTATCTATCTATCTATCTATCTATCTATCTCTCTATCTCTCTCTCTGAACTCTCTCAGTGATAAATGCGGGCTGAGACAAATTCTCTTTGAGCCCGTGAGATCAAACTCGCTATGTCCCTCAACGTCTGTGAACTGCCATAAAGGCCATTGGACAGCAAGCTACATGACTGGTCCACCCTGTGGTCCGCCAGCCCGGGGCACTCAAAAAGAACACGATCCACGGTTTCCTAAACTTCTCTGCAGTGTCGGCAAATGAAATGGAATCACAACATTGGTACCGTTATTTCCTAGCACTGTACGTATTTTTAATGGTATTAATACGTTTATTTTACGGCTTTTGGTGGTGGTGTTACTAAGTAGGTTAATGGTAAAAACGGTAAAATTGTATTTTAAAAAAAGCCCTGTATATTTTCAAGAGGGACGGATGGTCGGGTTATGTAGAGCGCCGAAGTGTCGAGCTGAGAGTCCTCGGTTAGATCTTCGATAAGAGGCAAGGAAATATGTCCCCAAGTCGATGTGAAAGTTAGTTCAAAGGCCTTCAAGTCCACATAGCGCTTTAAATGGGTCACCTGGCTTTAGCTGGGGAAGTAAAGTCGACTGGGCGTTTTGCCGACCACACAATCCCTTTATATGTTGAGGTTATAGAAACAGATGAATTCAACACTTCAACTGCCCCGATAGTCTTTTAGTGCAAAGGAAACTACCACTAAGATGTCAACATACACTGGAAATTTTCAAAGGTGTTACTTAATACTTTATGTTTGCACACACACACACACAACAACAACAACAACTAATAGGCTTGCATCTCCTCCCCTAACCCCATCTTAGTTCAATAAGTCCCACACATCCAGGCATACCATTGTAATGCATGTAGGAATGCATTAATTTATCGGCTAATCAGGTTCGCAGTACGGTTATCTCCCTTGGGTCAGAAGTAATACATGTGAGGAATACATTACTCTGTCGACTAATCAGGTTCGCAGTACGGTTATCTCCACTTGGGTCAGAGGCTACAAAATGTTAAACAGTTCAACCAGAGTATCCATTAAGAAAAATGCGTAAAACAAATCTGACAGATTTCAAAGTTGTTCGACCACGCCCATTTGTGTCCCCCCCCTCCCCACAACCCTCCCAAGAGGATGGATTCCATTATACAATTTAAAACAGGAGACCAATGCAATTATATATATATAATAATAATATAGATAGATAGATAGATAGATAGATAGATAGATAGATAGATAGATAGATAGATAGATAGATAGATAGATAGATAGATAGATAGATAGATAGATAGATAGATAGATAGATAGATAGATACAGAAATAGATTTTTTTTTTATTTAGGTCGTCTGCTTTTAAGCAAATTAGATTTGTACATCGCGACCCTGGATTTTCCCGGTATAAACAATAAAAAGTCACGTGGTTATTCAAATCTGCTGGCGCAGACAGGGGTATTCCGGTGGCGAGTTATCTCATTTAAAAAAAAAAAGAGGAAAAGACAGTTGTATATTCATAGAAATAAAGAATGGTTGCATACGCAGATCGGTAGTACTAACCGGGCGGCGGTGGTGGGTCAGACAATGACTCTTATTTAGAATATCCCAGGACACAAAAACGGTGTACACCGAAAGTAAGCTAATCTCATTTCGAAACAAAAGACCGGCAATCACTTGCATACATAATTGTGAGCTTATTTCAGTGATATTGTGTGTGTGTTGTATGTGTGTGTGTATATGTGTGTATAATTTATAAAGGTTCACTGATCTGTTAGAGATGATTCGGAAGGGGAGGAGGGGGGGGGGGGGAGAGAGAGAGAGAGAGCTTTTACAAAAGTATTGATTGGGCCCTTTTAAGATGAGATTTAATGGAAAGTTATACTTGAAAGGGGGGGGGGGCAATAACGGTGGTGGGTGGGGGGGGGTAGGGGGAGGTAGCTCTAGACGTTTGTCTCGTTCGCCTTCCCATAAGAAGAACACCCCTGTTTATATGTGAATTCGGGATGAGTTGAGTTGATTGTAACCAAGGTAACGTTTTTGCCAATTAATGTGGCGACTTCACAAATGCGCGCGCACGCCGGATCGAAACATGAAGAGCCACCGCCCCCCCCCCCCCCCCGCCATTGAGTTTGAAAATATTCAGGGGAGTTTACCGGCGGGATTTACAAAAATCCATGCCGCGTATCACGTGTCAACGCCCACGCGGGATGATTATGTCACAGCGTATCACTTTTTCAACTAGATGTGACAGTCTTCAACAGGAAACAGACGACCGTGATGACGTGACGCACCGCCCCCCCCACCCCCACCCCTACTCATTTGTTCCTCATAGATTCCGTGCTAATTGGAACTGGGCAGAAGATCAAACTTTCTCCCGCCAGCCCTTGCATCAATGACCCCCACCCCCACCCCCTCCCCCTGTATTTAGGTAGAAGTGACCAAATAAATCGTTTGTGTAAACGCGTGTTTCCCTCCCACATCCAACGCCATCACCACCACTCAACACACCACCACCACCACCACCACCACCACCCCCATTCCTGAGATCATGATAGGATTCTTTTTATGTGTGTTCGATTAGACCATTGGTCCGGTTAATAACAACCCCTCCCCCCCCCCCCCAACCCCACCCCGTCTACTGTAGAAAATAAAAGTTTTATTTCAGGAAACTCGGAACACATGACGTAGACGCGTTGGGGTTGGGGGGGGGGGAATCCCGACTGATCTCGTAAATTCGGAAACTTTTTATTTTCGTCCAGGATCAGACGACACTACGTCATCGTATTCACAGTTCACCGAATGACGTTTTGAGAGCCTTTGAAAAAATCTGCGTTAACAAGTCATGGTTTCACGATCGCATCATTAAGAAATCGGTTGACGAGCATTTTTTCTTAGCCAAAAAAAAAAAGAAAAAAAATATTCTCCAGGTTTAGAAATAGCGATATGACTTCATGTTATGATATAAAAATGTTTTTTTGTTTCGAGTGTTATTTACAATATGGCATGCCGAAAACCTGTCTTCAAGGAACTGTGGAAGGAGGCGCCAGTGAAAATGTTGGTGTGGGCAGGGGCTACAAATGAATGGAATGAAGACAGCCGCTCAGGATAGGTAACTCTGGAGAAACTATGTGGGAAAGCTTGCTGAAGCTGGCTGAACGAAATCCGACAGAAGGGATAACAAAGGAATATACGAAATACTGCAATAGAAAAAAAAACATGTGGCCTTTATAGCCATGAACAGAATACGATATGAACAGAAATAATAAAGAAATGTCTGAAATACTGTAATAGAAAATAACATTTGGCTTTTATTGCCATGAACAGAATACGATATGAAAGGAAATAACAAAGAAATGTGTGAAATACTGTAATAGAAAATAACATTTGGCTTTTATTGCCATGAACAGAATACGATATGAAAGGAAATAACAAAGAAATGTATGAAATACTGTAATAGAAAATAACATTTGGCTTTTATTGCCATGAACAGAATACGATATGAAAGGAAATAACAAAGAAATGTATGAAATACTGTAATAGAAAATAACATTTGGCTTTTATTGCCAGGAACAGAATACGATATGAAAGGAAATAACAAAGAAATGTATGAAATACTGTAATAGAAAATAACATTTGACTTTTATTGCCATGAACACAATACGATATTAAAACTACCTGCGAGAGAGAAACACGGTTACAACGCATACACCGCACGATATGAAAACTACCTGAGGGAGACACACGTGTTAGACGATTATGTATTTAAGGCAGGATAGGTCTGTTGATGTGTCTGTCCATTCGTTTCCCCTAACGACCACATCGGTTAAGGGTAAGATGATGATTTGCAATACAATTTTTTTTAAAAACCCAAAAAAAACTTAACTCAAGATATTTGGTGTCCATTAAAAAAAAATTATGTTGATAACACTTCCGCATACCTCCCCTTTTCCCCCTCAAGCTGTGTATTCTAGACACCTTCGTGCGGCGAAAGTATCTTAAAGTAATCCCCAAAGTAACCCCAGTAAACACAGTAATGGCTCAACCAATAACTAGGCATTATCAGATAAATAAATCATTGAGGTCAGGTTGAGTGTTGTGAATTAGCCTCACCGCAAAAAACAAAAAGTCCCGGGGACAAAGGGAGAGAAATCCACTCCACTTTTTTTGTGTAAGGGCAGCAACCGCGCGCCAGGAGTGTTACATTAAATATCGCCAGAGAACTGAATCGTGTGTTAATCATATACATATTGATTAAGATAACTTCGCTAGTCTCAACAGGTAGATGAATTATTTACTGGGACTGTTTTTGAAAAGAAGAAATTGATTCTTGCGGAACATTGTGTCGAAGCCGCGGGCAATGCAACGTTCGGTAAACAAAACATAAACAGTAAAGCCAATCAGCCCACTTCTACATTAAAAATGGACCACTGCAATACTTTTTTTTTAGAGATCTCAGACCAAAATTATTTATTATTATTATGTCAACAACGTTTCAGAAATTTGATTTTGGCTTAGCCATATAATGCTACATTCAATTGTTCTCGTTTATAACAGCAAAACTTCAGAAACACTGAAATTTCTGTAAAAAATTCAATTAATTTATTTTCATACTCATTATGTTGCTATATCCAATACATGGTTTGAATGGGTAGATGCACTCATTGCCACAACTAGGTAGTGGGGGGGGGGGGGACTTTTCCGCCATAAAGGGGCGGCATCATTACCAATTTAATCTTTTTCGGCATAGGGAGGCATTTTTGAAATTCGACCCCTCTCCCTACTCCGGGCGCTTCTAACCATAGTTTTCCAAATGAATGGATTAAACAGCCATTATCAATAATCGAACATTAATCTAAACAGGGCCGGATTTAGACTTGATAAGGCCCAGTGGCGTAGCGAGCTTAACTCGCGCCCGGGGCACAATACCTTTTTAGCACCCCCCCCCATTCTAAAAACTATATAATATTATATGTAAAATACATACAGTTTGTGAGAAGCGCCCGGGGCATGATGTCCTTCCTTGCCCCCCCCCCCTCACTACGCCACTGATAAGGCCGTATGCTCTTTGAGATATGGGGCCCCTGCATAAATCCGTATATTGTATGTCACTGCCAAATATTTAAGTATATATGACAATTTCTCACTCGGGGGCCGAAAAAATGTTGCGTCTGTGGGGGGGGGGGCGCTAAGCTATAGCTTGTATGTAGCTTACACGTAAATCCTGCACTGAATCTGCAAGATTGTCTAGGGCAGCTGTACAGTGTACTAATCCTAATGTCTAGGGCAGCTGTACAGTACACTAACCCTAATGTCTTCTTTACGTTTGGAATTCTCTAAGAGCTCCGTGATTCTTTCATGTAACATTTACCCCGTGCTAGCTACAGAGATTATTACTCTATATGTGCAATGCAAAGGTTTTACTCTGCGTCACCTTGTACTGAAACAAAGAATCGCTTTTTTTTTATTTTTAATTAAGCTAATTAAAATCTTCCAAGACCTATTCATAATTAATCATACATAAGTATTTATTCTGGCCTTTTTATGGATTATACTGAATGGCAACTTTGTCTATAACAATTTTATTTTTATTCATTTTTTTGAAAGTTCATTTGACCTTAAAAAGATTTTAGAGTTCTACAGTCCAACTTACTTAGCAATTCATCATGGGATCAACAGTCCACTCTGGCAAAGTTTCGATCTAGCCATTGATCCCGAAACGAGAAACTAATGGCCAGGATTTTTAGTCAATCAGCAGCCTAACTGGGAGCGAATTTATTTATTTTTTTTGCCCCCACTAGACTTTTAGGCCAAAGTATAGCAATACAAGCAAACCAAACTAAAATTGAATTGAATCAAATGGAAGCAAGTGTCTGGTGGTACTATCCCTTCAGATTGTGGCGGCTACTTGTCAAATGTTTCAGTTTGTCACTTTCTACTTAAGAGCATTATTTCAAATAAAAAAATAGAGAAATACAAAAAGATTAAGAAAAATAATATATATATATATATATATATATATATATATATATATATATATATATATATATATATATATATAAATCGAAAAATACAATAAATAATACGAAAAATAAAAGGTGTTAGAGAGTAAAAGTACATTCTCAGTGGTATAGAATTGATTCATTGAAATGTTTCTGGTATTATGGTTTGTTGTAGATGGATGAACGTGAACTTAACATTGACATCAAATTCTAAGGATATTTTACTTACAATACTAACGGGTTTTTTTTTTTGTTTTTCCTTTGTGTATTGCGCTTTAGGTTTTACTTCTTTCTACTTTCTCTATCTTTCTCCCCCCCCCTCTCTCTCTCTCTCTCTCTCTCTCTCTTTCTGTCTATCTGTCTCTCTTTATGTCTCCCTTTCTCTGTCTCTGTATTTCTCTCACACACAAACACATACACACACACAAACACATATACAAACACATACACACAATCACATACACACACAATCACATACACACACAATCACATACACACACAATCACATACACACACAATCACATACACATACAATCACGTACACACACAATCACGTACACACAATCACATACACACACAATCACATACACACACAATCACATACACAGACAATCACATACACACACAAACACATACACACACAATCACATACACACACAAGCACATACACACACAATCACATACACACACAATCACATACACACACAAACACATACACACACAAACATATACACACAATCACATACACACACAATCACATACACACACATACATACACAAACACACACAAACACACACAATCACATACACACACACAAACACACACATACACACACACATACACACACACATACAAACACACATACACACAAACACACAAACACACACACACAAACACACACACACAAACACACACACACACATATTCAAAGTCTGAATATACAAATACATTCAAATATTATATTTCCTCTTTTTTTTTAACCACCTTCCTCTACTACCTCCCTTCCTCTCTTTCCCTCTCTCTCTCTCTCGCTCTCTTTCTCCCTCTCTTTCTCTCTCTCTCCCTCTCTCTCTCCCCCCTCTCTCTGTCACTCTCTCCTCCCCTCTCTCTCTCTCTCCCTCTCTCTCTTCCCCATCTCTGTCTCTCTCTCTCTCTCTCTCTCTCTGTCTGTCTGTCACTCCCATACAAATAAATACAAACATATACAAACTCACATTTATTGTAAACAACTAATCGAACCGATTTCGTTCAATCCATCAGAAGTCATTCCAGAGCACGATGGTTCTTTAAAACTTCCGGATGTCAATAAAATATTTATAAAAAAAACACGTTAATCTTTACAAAACTTTCCAAGATGGAGTTATCTCGGCCATGACGGAAATGGCGTCATTCAAATGCCTGAAGTTTATATCAATAAAAAAAAAAAAAGAAAATTATCGATACAACAAAAACTCTACGCAACGGATCACGACAGACATTGATGTGTGTAGCCTATGTGTTCACGTCTAAACACTTAAAACACAGTTTTCTGTATCTCATAAGACTTGGATTGCAAAATCAATTATCAATACTGTCAACATTAAAATTTTAAAAAGTTGATAGTTAGTTTGCGGGATTTTTTTGTAATGGGGAGCGGTAGTTTTGAACCAGGGACATACATTTTAAGAGAGTACATGATGTTACTATACATGAATTAAAGGTGATTGGCATACAAATTAATAACTACATAATCGAGAAAACTGGGTGTTGGCGAAAAATGTGGGGGATTGGGGGGGGAGGGGGGTGGGGGAAGGGGGGGGGGGTTAAAACCTTCTCCAAAGAATATGAATGATGAATCTGGTTTTATGAACAAATTTTTTTCTTTAATCACGTGCCGTACGAAACAGTTTTTTTTTTTCCCTTTCATTTACACCAGCCATGTTCTATTTATACTCCACCAGCGCGTGATTTGTCTGTGTTTAAGTAACGTTAGTATAAAATGGCTTGTTTTTTTTTCTGTGTACTCAGTGCCTGTCGCGTGCTTGCCTCCCTTTGACCTATTAATTATACAAGCAATTAAACAGCGGTATTTTTTTTCCTCTCCCTTGCCAATATTTCAGATTAGAATTAATAAGATTTGCTCCGTACGACTAAATGGAACTTTGAGCTTATAACTATAATTAGGCTGCTACTGGTTTAAACATCAAACTTATTTAATTTGAAGGAACATTGAGGGGGGGGGGGATCTCGAGTTTCTTTTCATTGTTTTAAACTTTGTTGTTTTATGCTTCATCAGTATTTTTGACTTGTAAAAAAAAATTTCATTATTCAAAGTGAAAAATGAAATTCAATCAAAACTTTACTTGAAAAAAAAAAATTGACGCTATATCTGAAACAAAGTTGTTTTTTTTTTTTCATAATTAGATGAATATTTTAAATAAATTTCTCAAGTTCACCCGATTTGCGAAATTTGATCTTTTATTAGATCAATAATTAGTCAATAGGTTTACAGTATTTAATAAAACATAATCATTGTAATAGTCCTTCATCCGTACCCCCCCCCCCTTTTTTTTTCAAATATAAAGGACCATAACTCTAGTTCAATTTAGTTTTAGTCTAGAGTTACGTGAACTCATCAAACGTGCTGGCGATAATGAGGAAGGAAGAGCAAGCAAAGAGTTAATTTAAATTTATGACCCTTGTTGGTTTTAAAAACATAATTAATTGACACGTAATTTTTATCTCACACTGGGGGCCCTTATTCCCCCGTCCCCCCACCCCACTACCACCACCACCTTGGTACCTTGCCCCATTAAACGACGCCGCTGCTTCCAAATATCTCCACTACCATAATACTTTTGATTCTCTCGCTGGATGTAATCTGTCACTCACCTTGAGCATCCCTGTACATGTGAGTGATCCTATCCATGGATACGTAGTGTCAAGTCTATATCCATGGATACGTAGTGTCAAGTCTATGTTCCACTTTTCTTTCCCTGTCAACATTCACCGCCTTTTGTAGGCATAAAATTGCAGTCTTTGAAATAATTATGAGGTCGGTAGCACGGATGGGAGTGGGGGTGTGGGGGGGGCGCGATTTTTTAAAAGTGTACACATTAATTAAATAAACTGTCCAAAAAAAAAAACCTTATTCCTTGATGCGGACGTTCAACAACTTCATGTAATAAACATCACACCATAGCGACGTAGAAAAAGAATCGACTACGGAATGAGTTGAATGGCCTTTCTATTTCTGATTCATAAGTTGATTCGATAGGGGGCCGGGGGGGGAGAGAGAGGGAGAGGGAGAAGGGTAGGACAAAGGAGGGGGGACAGAGGAGGGGCAGAATTCCGCCCTTCCTCTCCTTTCCCCCCCTATCGAATTAACTTATGCGACTTCAACCCCCCTGCAATTACTGTCTTCTACATTTAGACACTTTAATTAAAACAATGAGTCAACTAAATGAGATGAATGGACTTTCAACTCACTATTCAACTTGATTTAATGAATCATTCAGGTATTTATGTCAAATCAAATCATGCAGTCCTTATGATCAATATTTCAACATCTGCAGTTTAGGTCGATGAGCATATACAAAAAAATGAGGGTTGGGGAGTAAAGTTGAGGAAGGGGAATAGGGGAGGAGGGAGTGTCTAGTTTTTGTGATAATTCGTTATATTTGGAGTGTTGCACTTAATTAATATCTGTTATAATAACGTAAACAAACAATGCAATTGTTTTGAAATTTATACATTTTCTTTGAAAAGGTGGGCGTGTCCTAGAATCCTACGTCATAAATAATTAAACGGAAAGGGAGGGGGAATTTTTTTAATCATTATTATTGTTTTGCTTCTTACGGGTGAACTGCCCCTTACTTTTAACATGTTGACATAGCCAAGCCCACCGACAGAAATTTCGGGCCCCTGGGCAAGGGCTGTCACGGCCCCAAACCCGTGCTGATAAAAATATTTCAAAAGTTTATTGGCCAGCTCAGTCGGGGCCCCTAAAACTCGCCTGGCCCCTGGGCATTTGTCCCCTCCCCCCTCCCTCCCGCCTCTCGGCAACACTGGACATAGCCAACGAATATATTAGAAAATTGAGTTGAATGGACGTTTCAAGTCACGATTTGAGCTTGACTTACTGATGCATTCAGGTATCGATGTCTCGGATCAAGTCATTCAATACGGATCACTGCTACGGGAAAAGATTATTTGTTTTTTCTTTTCAATTGTAACATTTCATCCTCCCACTCTACACGTGAGACAAAAAAAAATGTTTCCATTTGACCCAAAAAAAAACAACTATTCTATGAAGTCAACAAATGGGAATTTCCAATTCTATTTTTGTTTTTAAGTTCTCTTTAAATAGCAATGATGATTTGAAGGCTAAATGTAGCTCTGTTATTTCTTTGAAATAATAATTCAATAAAAGGCTGCTTTTTTTTTAATAATTATTTTTTCATTTCGTTGTGTGTGTGTATGTGTGTGTGTGTAAATGTGTGTGTGTGTGTGTGTGTGTAAATGTGTGTGTGTGTGTGTGTGTGTGTGTGTGTATATAATGGATAAAACCGGTGGTTTTTTTTAAAGGACGTCAAGAATTTTAAGATAACTCTTAGTGACATCCCCATTTGTGATTATCTCCCCTTGCTGTTCATGGCCAATCGATTTCCCTCTGAAAGTATGGGTTTTTTTTTTCTTCTCCTTTCATGTTGTTGGCTTAAGGGATTCCATTAGTGACGTGCTGTAGATGCTCGCTTTTATTAATCACTGCTACGACTTCCAGCAAACTACCTGACGCTCTCTGACCTCCACCGTGAGCAGCCATGGTCATCTCTTGCCGGCACCCGGTCAATGTGAGCTTCTGTAGAACCGGCTGTTTTGTTTTACACTTGGTGCTTTTGTGTCATACTTTAAAAAAAATGGCGTCAGCTCAACGTCACATCAAATGATTTACAGTCGGACAGAGATAGACATATATACTATTATAGATAGGTAAAAAGATAGACAGACAGACAGACATACAGATAGATAGATAGATAGATAGATAGATAGATAGATAGATAGATAGATAGATAGATAGATAGATAGATAGATAGATAGATAGATAGATAGATAGATAGATAGATAGATAGATAGATAGATAGATAGATAGATAGATAGATAGATAGATAGATAGATAGATAGATAGATTACAGCACTTCAGGACACCTAGCAACACCTCGCAACTGTTAGCAGCACCTTAGATGATTGATTAATGGTTAGAGTAACGGACAATCCGTCACGCGGACGGACAAACAGGCAAAAGTAAGTGCACAGCGTTGAGTGACAACCTTAATGGCTCAACATGTCTGTCAACTCTGTAAAGTTTCTGATTCGCATCCATCTCTTCATATTGGTTCTAAACATATGTTTAACCAGATTTAACTGCAATCAATTTTCGGATGCATCTAGTAGAAGCTCATGTTATGACCATGTTTATTGAAGACATTTCATCCAATAGAAATCGTTGTTAGAACCCAACCGAAGGCCATTAAAGACGGCCGAGAGAAGTCGTTTTCACGTCTGCTGTGGATTTGAGTTTCAAAGTTCATAGCAGGCAAGCGATGCAGAAAGGAAAAGGAAAATAACTAAAGAACTTCCGGTGTGTGTTTTGATTTTTTTTAAATTCCCTATTTGAACTAATTCATTAAAGATCCATTTATTTGAATGCAACAGTTAACTTATCAAAAAAGTGTTATTCCTGCTGTATTGAAATTCACTTGATAAAAACAATAAATGAATCTATTAAATCAAAGTATGTCTCATTTTTTGTTTGTAATTTCTTAACAAAAACGGTTTACTTTCATGACTAAAGCAGACAGAGCCGGGTATGACAGTTCTCAGTGCCGGGGAAATCCCCGGCATCTCCGGCGGTAAATCGAGCCCTGGCCCAATTCAAAACATACGTATACGTTAACATATCTGCTTCCCCCCCCCCACCTCTCTTGATGTCGTGACCTGTATCTAACCTCGTCTGCTAAAACTAACCAATCTGTCTCCTTCTACCCTTCTTGATACGTGGGATGAATGGTCGTGCGGTAAAGCGCTCGACTGTCGACCTGAGCCCCACCCCTGGTTCCGGCTCCGGTGAGGACCAATCGATTATTCAGGTCATGGTTAAAATTCCCAAACTATGTCTCCCCCATGGTGCCAACAAATCGTTCAGTGAGAGCCGTAGTAAACTTCGTCATGTTTGTCTGTGTGTGTGTGTGTGTGTGTGCGTGCGTGTGTGTCGTGTGCGTGTGTGTGTGTGTCGTGTGCGTGTGTGTGTGTGCGAGTGTGTGTGTGTGTCGTGTGTGTGTGTGTGTGTGCGAGTGTGTGTGTGTGTCGTGTGTGTGTGTGTGTGCGAGTGTGTGTGTGTGTCGTGTGTGTGTGTCGTGTGTGTGTGTGTGCGTGTGTGCGTGTGTGTGTGTGCGTGTGTGTGTGTGCGTGTGTCGTGTGCGTGTGTGTGTGTCGTGTGTGTGTGTGTGTGTGTGTCGTGTGTGTGTATCGTGTGCGTGTGTGTGTGTGCGTGTGTGTGTGTGCGTGTGTCGTGTGCGTGTGTGTGTGTCGTGTGTGTGTGTGTGTGTGTGTCGTGTGTGTGTATCGTGTGCGTGTGTGTGTGTGTCGTGTGTGTGTGTCGTGTGTATGTGTATTGTGTGCGTGTGTCGTGTGCGTGTGTCGTGTGTATGTGTATCGTGTGTGTGTGTCGTGTGCGTGTGTGCGTGTGTGTGTGCGTGTGTCGTGTGCGTGTGTGCGTGTGTCGTGTGCGTGTGTGTGTGCGTGTGTGCGTGTGTGTGTGTGTGTATCGTGTGCGTGTGTGTGTGTGTATCGTGTGCGTGTGTGTGTGTCGTGTGCGTGTGTGTGTGTCGTGTGTATGTGTATCGTGTGCGTATGTGTGTCGTGTGTATGTGTATCGTGTGCGTGTGTGTGTGTGTGCGTGTTTGTGTGTGCGTGCGTGTGTGTGCGTGCGCGTGTGTGTGTGTGCGTGTGTGTCGTGTGCGTGTGCGTGTGTGTCGTGTGTATGTGTATCGTGCGTGTGTGCGTGTGTGTCGTGTGTATGTGTATCGTACGTGTGCGTGCGCGTGTGTGAGTGTGAGTGTGTGTGTGTGTTTGCCTAGTTGCATAATTCGATTTCTGTAAATTTTCTTGTATCAATCCCTCTTCCCCCCCCCCTCGCCATCACGCTCCGCGACTTTACGCCCAAGGCTTGACCTAGTTGACCTTTTCTGTGCGCCGGGTCCGACATCAGTGTCGACGTGACCTTATTTCCCTCCCCCCCCCCCTTCCCCAGTCTCCCCATTAACAACATTGTTGTTTTGTTGTGTATTTGCAGTGGACAGAAAAAACCAAAAACACGAACAATTTTAAATATTATGGCAGCATGTCAAATTCACCTTAAATTCTATTGAAACCGTTCTACAAACACTAACAGATCATTTCGTAGCTCCCATTGTAAACACCACGGAGGGGTCCCAGTATGGCTCGTAAAGCCCTTGCGGCTCTTCTGTGAGTTTTGTGAGCCTCCCAGTGAGCCATTTATTTTTGTTTTTTATTTCGATCCCCAAAGAATAGCTTACGTTAAAAAAAACAGTTGTTTTTTAAAGAATTGGTAGTAAGGTGGCATTTGCCAAAAAAAATTAAAGCATTGGTGTTAAGTAAGAATTAGAAAGCAGGGAAAGAATTGGCGAACATATATATATATATATATATATATATATATATATATATATATATATATATATATAACACAACTTCAAGACGCAGGACTATTTATAGTTTGTGGAATTCCCAAATACGTCACTGACGACACCTCGCATTGTTTCGCTCGGGTTAGGTCAAAGTTCAACTTTGCATTCCATGTATTTTCTCCGAAGATTTCAGTCTGTTATTTTGTTTGATTGCTTATTTAAAAATAAAATTACAGTAATTATACTGATTGATAAGGCGGCGTATTTTACGCCGCGGAATGACTAGTATATTTATAAAGAGTGAAGGGTAGAAAAAAAATATTTGTAGAAATAATAAACTGATCTAAACCTCGAATCAATTAAAAACAAGAAAATGAAATATTTTGTGAAATGAAAGAACTAGTCGAAAAATTGATTAATAGAAAATCAATAGTTTGTAAAACAGGAAAAACAAATCAGTGAAGTTTTGATTGGTTGATTTTTTTTTTTAAAAAGGGAAGAATTTTTGTAAATAAATAATGTTTAGAGAGAAATAAACTGACCGCTAAAAGACAAATTATATTGGTTCTTAGCAAAATGGACAATACAAAACTGCACTTACACTGAATCAGAGTTGGGAATCTTGAATCGGACATTGGTCGGAACACTGGTCATGTTCAGATTCGAACAGTTCAACGTGATTATTCGATTCCCTTGATATTGGTTCCTGACCACAGAACACCACTCGTCTGACAGGCTGACCGCTGTCCACTCTGTCTTTTTTAAGATAAGTTTTCCCTGACCTGCGGTCTTGTCACCTGTTTTCTGCTGCTCCTCTTGGGTCCCGGGCACCAGGTCGTGAATGGATTCCTTGGACCTTCGGCTGCCGTTCTGTTTGAGATGCCCGAAAGATAAAACTGGCATGGGGGTGATGTTTGGTGATTTATGAGGGCCTTTGGCGGCCCCTGGAGTGAATTCTTTTCTGGGCTTCAGGACCGGTATGAGAGCCGCTTGTTTTTCCTCTAAGTCAGGGGCTTGACTTCGTGGGCGCTTCCTTGTCCCGTGGTGCCCCTGTGAACGCCTACGCCTGTGTCGCCCCTTAGTGAAAGCCGCCCATGGAGTTGGAGCGCTTTTCGGCGACGCCATTGATTGACGCCCTGCGTCGGTGGGGAAAACCCCTCCCGAGTCCGCCCATGAATTGAGAAGCGACGGTTCTCTCCGACTGTCTATCCTTCCCGCATTTTTGAGATAATCATTCCCTTTGGAATTCTGGGAATACAACGGGGTCTTTAAATCGAACATGTCTGTGTCCGATAGAGTCTCGTTTTCATAACAAGGTCGGCACTGGGCAGTGCGCGAAGATTCAGCATCAGCCATTTTATAATAAGCTTGTTCCTCTTCCCGTTCTGAGACATCTGTGTTTCGATCCGACCCGGCAACCACACCTTTTGCCACGTGCCCCTTGTGGTCATCTTTCGGACAACACAGAGAGCCTGGCCTCGTGTCCGATTTTCCTTCCCCGTCCGTGGAAATCCCACGAATATGACATAAAGCCACCGTACAGATAAAGACCGTAAGCATGTCCAAAAACTGTCTTTAACTCCTTGGTTAACTTTGAGATTTTTCACTTGCGCACAAATTATATAGAAATATAGCTTGTTGTTGACGGAAGTAAACAAGTTCGCTTTTTTTCGCAGTTTATTTTCTGAAGAATCATACTGATCAAAAGGAAACCTGGGGAGGGAAAAATCAATCATTTAATAATGTAAAACAATGAAACATTAAAGGGCCATTCTTTTTAAAATGTTATAAATGTATTATTCATTAGAGTAATTACGGTAATGGGAAGAGGCGGTCTCCTGATGACGACATGTCTATTAATTCACTCTCCGGGAATTTCCCTTTATTTATTCTGATTTTTTTAAAGAATTCATTGTTGTGTGAATTTCGTTGTGTTTTTTTTTTTATTATTGCTTTATTATTTCCTCGTTTCACAATCTCATAATAAAACAATAACATTTTAGAATCGTCTATACAAATAAAAGGCATGTATTGTAAACACATAAGTCAGACAATATTAAAAAAAACAGCGCTGTTGTGCAAAGTACATTTTAATATTTTACATTTATTTATGCCTATAGGCTAACGTTGACCGAAATATGTTTCTTAGCCTTTGAACTTGGTGTAGAAAATCTTTTGAAATAATCTTGACAAAATTTTGCCAATATTTTGCCAATATTTTGACTATATTTTGACTATACTTTGACATTTTGCCAATATTTTGACTATATTTTGACCATATTTTGACTCTACTTTGACATTTTGACAATATTTTGACTATACTTTGTCATTTTGACAATATTTTGACTTTATTTTGACCATATTTCGGCTCTTTGTTTTTCAATATGAACCGCCTAGGTATTTATGGTTTGAACTCTTGATGTATGTTATTTTAAATGAGAGCCTTTGATTAATAATGATTCCTTTTGTTTTCGTGTTGTTTGTTTTCATCTCTCTCTTTCTCTCTATCTCTCTCTCTCTCTCTCTCTCTCTCTCTCTCTCACTCTCTCTCTCTCTATCTATCTATCTATCTATCTCTCTCTCTCTCTCACTCTCTCTCTCTCTCTATCTATCTATCTATCTATCTATCTATCTATCTCTCTCTCTCTCTCTCTCTACCTTAAAGGCCAGATACACGACTGATCCACCCTGTGGTCCGCCAGCCCGGGCCACTCAAAAAGCACGTGATCCACGGTTTCCTCCACCTCCCTGCAGTCTCGGCAAAGGGAATCGACACTGGGCCTCAACCTCCTAAAGTACGCACCTATAGGAAAATGTCCAGTATGGAGCTGGGCAATCAGTGCCTGCGGACATTTCTGCCCGTCACCCCGTTGTCCCAACTCAAGAACCACCGAGTTTGCTCAAAGAGCCTGATCTGGCACACGCTGCCCCCTTCTCTTTCTCTCTCTCTCTCTTTCTCTCTCTCTCTCTCTCTCTCTTTCTCTCTCTTTCTCTCTCTCTTTCTCTCTCTCTCTTTCTCTCTCTCTCTCTTTCTCTCTCTCTCTCTTTCTCTCTCTCTCTCTCTCTCTTTCTCTCTCTCTCTCTCTCTCTGTTTATCTCTGTCTATCTCAACAACTCTCTTCCGCACTCTCTATTTCTCTCTCTCTCTCTCCCTCTCTCTCTCTCTCTCCAAGGTGTGTGTGTGCGCGCTCTATTGGAATATGTGCGCCCTCAATGAGTTGCTTACGAGCGCATGGGGGAAACACTAACTACCTGCCTCTACTACCAACATCTACTACCAACATCTACTACCAACATCTACTACCAGCCTCTCTGTCGTCATTTGCAAATTTTGTAATTACATGATCTCAGTTGTTGTTGTTTTTGTTTTCATAATTTCAGTCAATTCATGTTTATAAATAGAACTCTCCAAATGCATATCTATAAATACAATAAGTTTTAATTAATAATAGCTATAAAGATAACTTTTTTTTTATTTAATCGTAAATAGGACAAGCAGATCAATCTCCCTTACCCCCTCACTTTTTTTCCTCTCTTTTTTTTTTTCTATAACTATCGGGGACCAACGCAAACCCAACGACCTGACCTTTCAGAACTGTACAGCCGATGCTATTATTATCAACCAACCGAAATCTCTGCAGAAATATCACATGACAGCTTCTAGCCATTCAAGAAACTGGCCAGTTATCCCCACCCCCTGAATTCCTCCTCCTCCCCCCCCCAACACGCCCTAACAGATAACTAATGACCAGTTCACTTGCTCGTTCTGTTGTCGGTCTTCATTTTGGTTTGTATTATTTTGGTGTGAGTCTATCAATTACCATCTAAATAAAACTGCTGCTCAGATTGTAACATCGGAGATAAATTGAACTTAAAATCAACAATTTTTTTTTCTAAAATCTTAGTCTAGGGGGCGGGGGGGGGGGGCGCTAAAAAAAACACATCGGGTCTCAAGGGGAGATAAGTTTACCAAAGGGAGATTACTATTCATTGACAGGCAATCATTTTACTGCGGATAGTGGGGGGAAAAGAGAAGGTGGGGAAGGGGGGGGGGGAATCATCAGATATGTAATCGATTCCAGTGAGATGCGATGCTTTTTAAAAGCTCAATCGGTTAATCGTCTGTGTGTTTTGTATCGAGGTGATGATGCTCGACGTAAAAAAAAAAAACTGGAATCGATTACCACCGTTGAGTGAAACAGTGACGTACTGTCGTCTGGACTGGTGTCGTCACCACCGCCCACATCCCGAACCCACTTGTCTTGAAACTGGTACACAAATATCTCCCATTGACATGTAATGATTGGTTGAATATGGTGGGTGGGGGGGGTGCATGGTAAATGTTGGACACTGTGACCCATTTTACTGTGTTTCTATATTTATTTTAGGCACATAAACCTAGTCAAATTATAACTGGGGAAGGGGGGGGGGACAAATACAGGTCTTGAAGTAAGGACGGCTTGCCTGTGGATTTTGGTGCGAAAAAGGCTAAGAAACCCCCCCCCCCCTTCTTTGGGAATCTTGGTTTGCCCAGTGCTAGAGGTCGGTGCTTTATATCACAGTTTGAATCCCTTCCCCTCACCCCCCCCCCCAAATCCCAATACCACCAGGGCGGTCCTCTCTAAGCCAGTGGTCCCTAACCTTTTTCTCTCCACAGACCGGTCAGTATTTGATAATTTCACCGCGGCCATCTGGAAGAAGGCGTTGATTATTTCACGAAAACTCGTCCATGGAAACTCGCCACAATCACCAGAGATATTCAAAACAAGAAAATAATTTAATATTTCTTGGGCGGCCAAATAACATTCGTTCCAAGGACCTGTACCAGTCAGCGGCCCCCGGGGCGGGGGGGGGGGTTGGAGACAACCGCTCTAAGCGAACCAGAGGTTCTCCTTTGTGTAAGTGGTCGACTGAGAATCCCTGCTACTTTGAGAATGTTGTTTAAAAAGAAAATGCCTTCAACAAAGATTTCGATTTTTTAATTCTCGGTTCAAGAGTTTAACATCTCATCTTGAAGAGAGGGTGGTGGGGGGATGGGGAGAGCGAGAGAGAGAGAGAGAGAGCGGGGGGGGTGGACAGTGGAAACATTTGTGTCAATCTGTTTTCTTTGAGTACAAAAAGGACTTTTTTTTTAAAGTGCGTGAAAAAAAAAGAGAGATGTTTACCGTAATTATTACTCTTGTCACTCCACTGACTGTAAATCACCTTTTTGATGACGATCCATAAATGGAAAAGTAATTTTCTATATTGTAAGTTCCGTGTTGTGTTAGCTTAGCAAATGTCGCTTCTGAACGTATCCAAGAGTATCTTTATTTGTGAGTGGGTTTGTGTGTGTGTGTGTGTGTGTGTGTGTGTGTGATTTCTTGAGATGGGAGTTGGGGATGGAGGTGTTGGGGGGGGGGGACTTGACCCTTGGAATTTGAAATCAAAATTAAAAACAAAAAAAAAAAGAAGAGATGAAAATGAAAGGCTTTGAATGTGGATTTAATCGTCTGCAAATAGTTTCCTCACAACTGAGTTTCTACTTTGCAGTCTGGAAGCCGGGGGGGGGGGGCGGCGCGGGGTAAGGGGGTTAAGAGGACGAGGCTAGGACAAAGAAACGAAACGACATTCAGGTTAATGAATCTATCAGTCTGTCTGTCATTCTCAGTTCATTTGCAGAAGAAAAAAAATTAAGAACCTCTCAAAACATCTGCTTCCCTGAGTTCATCTCTCTCTCTCTCTCTCTCTCATTATTGTCTCTGTCTCTAGCTCTTTCTACCTCTCTTCATGACAAATTATGTCTCCCCCCCCCCCCCCCCCACGCTCCGGTCATTGTCTTTCTTCCTTGTCAGTTCAAGTGGAAGACAATCGTCTGGGCAATCAACTAATAAAATCTCCAAACTTTAAAAAACTTTGGCGTTATCTACTCGGCTAGAAATAGATAAGTAAGCTAGATATATATGTGTGTGGGTGTTGGTGTTAGCTAAATACATGTGTGTGGGTGTTGGTGTTAGCTAAATACATGTGTGTGGGTGTTGGTGTTAGCTAAATACATGTGTGTGGGTGTTGGTGTTAGCTAAATACATGTGTGTGGGCAGGGCCGCCGAGAGGGGAGGGGGCAGGGGGTCATTGCCAGGGGGCCCGCATCTGTAAGGGGGGCATAAAGTGGGCCCGGCTGCCCCGACCATGTCAATTTTTTCACAACTCATTATTTATTAAGGGGCCCGCAATGATGTCCTGCCCTGGGGCCCGCGTTGGCTCTCGGTGCCACTGTGTATGGGTGTTGGTCTTAGCTAATACATGTGTGTGGGTGTTGGTCTTAGCTAAATACATGTGTGTGGGTGTTGGTCTTAGCTAAATACATGTGTGTGGGTGTTGGTCTTAGCCCCCGTAGCGTGAAAATTATTCAGCAGGGGCTGGGCATTATACAGCAGGGGCCAGGAGAATAGCTGCGGAGGGGGGGGGGCAAGAAATAAATTTTACTAAGTCAAACAAACAAGCGGAGGGGACCATACAAAACGCAGAGGGGGGGGCAGCCCACTTAGCCCCCCCCCCGCAGGCTACGGGCCTGGTGTCGGTATGTGGTCTTAATTTTTTTTTTCTTATAGCCTTAAGAGCAAGTGGATACAAATCTAGTCTCAAAAAATCATAGCTTTCGATTCCACCTCAGAATTTCCCGGGGTTTTTTTTTTTTTGTTATATGCCAGCCCCCACGTCCCCAGCCCTACCGTTTTTCTCTTTCCCATGACACAGTTAGTCAGAGTAAACTATTTCCCGAGGTAACTGCACTAAACGTTACAAATAATCCTCATGATAAACAGTCACATAGGAGGATCACATAGGCAGGCCCGTAGCCAGGTCGAAGTAGCAGGGAGGCACCAATACCCAGCAAGGGGGCACCTTTACTTTTTCTTTATTTTTTCCTCTTTTTCTTCTTTTTTAAGTGGAGGGGGCTGCACTCCACACCTAGCGGGGGGGGCACGCCCCCAAGTGCCCCACCCCCCTTGGCTACGGGGCTGCACACAGGTCACAGAAAAATTACCCACAAGAGAATCGCCGTGTTCAGTATCTCTTTGTCCGATATACATCGTTTAAGAATCAGACACGAGCACAGCCTGTAATGGCTCACGTATGCACAGCTGGTCAGATGACAAATGCGTGATAGCACAGATGGCTAGTGCATAGTTGTGCGGATGGCAAGTGCACGGTTTGCACAAGGGATAAAAAGTGCGCTGATGACAGTTGAACAGTTTGCGCAGAGGACAAAAAAAAGTGCACAACTGCTCAGATGACACTTGCACAGCTTACCGGATGACAAAAGTGCACAGTTGTGTACGTGCATGTGTGCTCAGCTACACAGGTGTACAGAAGCACCGGTACGATGATGAACATTGCATAAATCTATATGATCTCTTCGAAGTCTTTTACTAAAATGGTCTATGAGGGGTAGGCAAATTTTTCTAACCGTGGGCCACATAAGGCTTCTTAATTTGACAGATTTAGAAAAAAAATAGAAAAACTGTTACTAAAAAAAATAATATGAAACAAATATAAATCAAATATAAACCGACGCGTTGGGGCAGATCGTCTGACCTACAAACTCAGAAATTGAATTGTAAAAAGCCAACGAATGACTCTGTTGTGCATTTTGACTTCAACAGTTTTATATTTGTGTGATTTACATGCCAACTAAAGATCAAACAATCTTCTTGTCGCTGTGCACTCTTCAGAATAGCTAGAAAAAAAAAAACAATGTATTATTTTTTAGCTTTTATTTTTAAATCATTTTAAGTTCTAAAAATTACGACCGTGCACTGGTGCGTGTTTCAGGAATGGCTAATAGCATCTGTATATATAAACCCTGCCCTATTGTGCCATGACGATCCAGAAAACCAATATAGAGCACGCAAATAAAATAAAAATAAGTTTCCGACTGTACACTTACAATTAAAGGGCGGTAAATCGGGACGCAAGTGTTTTGTCAGAACAGCTTGACCTTTTAGCTCTTGTCATCGTTTGATAGACCCAAAGAATAACAAACAAAATTTAAAAAAAAAAAACAATATTGTTGCTGCTGTATTTCTTCTGAAGTTCGCGTGGAACATCTTTCTCTATCTTTAGATGTTTTATCACTGCTCAAAATATTATAGTTGTTGTTTTTTTGGTTGTATTTTTTTTAAACGGATATTTCTATGTATCAGAGGAAAGAGAGGGGGGGGATAATTTCTGGTGAGTGACGTCAGTTCTATTTATAGCATTGCATACGTTGTTATTGTTTGTTTCTTTGTTTGTTTTAAAGGTAGGCCACAACAGCATGAGATGTATAATAGGGAAAGTTATTATACACCGTCAGACTTTTACAATTATGAACATTTTATATATATATATATATATATATATATATATATATATATATATATATATATATATATATATATATATATATATATAAATGAATGTTTGTTCGTCTTTAGCACAATACAAAAAGCACCTCTTACTCCGCCCACCAACGCAACTTGTAACCTCCCCTAAATCTATGTCACTAGGCATGTCGTCAACATTGTATCCTTATTATCCACAGACAACGGAACTTGATAAAATTCTTGGAAACAAATCTCTCAAGCATCAACAAAACGATTTCTGGAAAAATCCTTTTTTAAAAAAAAAACAGCGTTTAGAATTTGCTGTCCATTTTGACATCGTGTGACTGCAACAGGTATTTAATGACAGATGACTTGAAAAACTTCTGCTATGCTCAATGTATCATTTATTAATTAACGGCATGTTTCTTGTGACATTAGAACAGTGTCGTAGCGAACTTAACTCGCGCCTGGGGCGCAATCTCTTTTTGGCGCCCGCCCGACCCCCCCCCTTCCCCATATTCGAAAACCATATAATAGTATATGTAAAATATACCATTTGGCGCACTTTTGTGAGTAGCGCCTTCCCTGCCCCCCCATCCCGCTACGCCACTGCATTAGAATGATTTGAGTGGAAAGATTGCACACCGAGCACCGTCCCGTGGTGCACACCGATGCGCAGAAGTGCACCCGGTTGCAGACAACACTGCTTTGAAATTTCCTTGTGTTTCAAATTAAAACCAGTCGTTGTTGTTATTTTTTATATATATAATCGTGTTGTTGAATTATTCAGAGTGCATTGTAAAAAAAAAAATGTTGAATTTTGTATTATTATTTTTTTTTTTTTGCGTTAATTATGTGAGATTTTTTTATGTGCGCGATTAATTTCTATTTTGTTGGTTTATGTTTGTTTTGAACTGACTCGGTATCTGTCTCCTCTCTCTGTCACACACACATACACACACAAACTATCTATCTCTCTGTCTCCTTCTTTCTGTCTACCTCTTTCTGCCTCCCTCTCTCTCTCCCTCTCTCTCTCTCTCTCTCTCTCTGTCCCCCCTCGCTATCTCTCCCTCCCCCCTCTCTACCCCTCTCTCAAACTCTATCCTTCTCCCTCCCTATTTCTATTCCTCAGTCTCTCTCTCTCACTCTCTTTCTCTCCCTCTCTATCTCTCCCTCCCTACATCCCTCTCTAACCCTCGCTTTAACTCTCTGTCTATCCCTACCTCCCTCTCTATCCCTCTCTCTCTCTGACTCTATCTCTCCCCCTCCCTATTTCTATCCTTCACTCTCTCTCTCTCCCTTTGAATAATTAATGTTGCGGTTGTTTATACCACATCAGGAAACTGTTTTCATCTCCTGCAAAATGAAATCCAAAAAAATAAAAAATGTGTTTCCTTCCATTATTATTATTATTGAGAATTAAATTTTTACATTTCCTTTTCTTTTGTTAATTAAATGATTTAATATTCCTCCGAATTATTAAATATTAGTGAAATAATATCCGCCATTCATTGATTTATTTCCCGGAAAATTTTAAAATCTTTCAACGTACAAAAAACAACTTAATATTAAAAGAAATTTGTCCTTTGATAATGTTATTTTGTAAATGTTTTAATAGTCTAACATTAACAGCCATACATGGAGTAATAAACCCACAAGTACACCCACTAGTAAACTAGTTATTTAAAGTCCAGTTATAACATTACATCCAGTTATAAAATTGCGTCCAGGTGTGACATTACGTCCAGGTATAACATTACATGGAGTAATAAACCCACAAGTATACCCACTAGTAAACTTGTTATTTAAAGTCCAGTTATAACATTACATCCAGTTATAAAATTGCGTCCAGGTATGACATTACGTCCATATATAACATTAAGTCCAGTTATAATACAATGTACAGTTATAGCATTATTTTCAGTTAAACAGTATGTACAGTTATGACATTACGTCCAGTAAAACATTACGACCAGTAAAACATTATGTACAGTTATAACATTACGTCGGTTATAACATTATGTCCGGATATAAGATTACGTCCAGTAAAACATTACGTCCAGTAAATATTTCATCCAGTTATAAAGTTGGTAACTAGCTGGGCTCTCGTAGGACTATAATAATAAAAAAAGTAAAAAATTAAGTCACTAATACCTTAAGTCACTAATACTTTAAATCACTAATACTTTAAGTCACTAATACCTTAAGTCACTAAT
Source organism: Bulinus truncatus (assembly GCA_021962125.1). Classification (NCBI taxonomy): domain Eukaryota; kingdom Metazoa; phylum Mollusca; class Gastropoda; family Planorbidae; genus Bulinus; species Bulinus truncatus. The sequence continues at coordinate 854,259 of JAGDYQ010000276.1, read as the reverse complement.
ACCTTAAGTCACTAATACCTTAAGTCACTAATACCATAAGTCACTAATACCTTAAGTCACTAATACCTTATATCACTAATACCTTAAGTCACTAATACCTTAAGTCACTAATACCTTAAGTCACTAATACTTTAAGTCACTAATACCTTAAGTCACTAATACCTTAAGTCACTAATACCTTAAGTCACTAATACTTTAAGTCACTAATACCTTAAGTCACTAATACCTTATATCACTAATACCTTAAGTGACTAATACCTTATATCACTAATACCTTAGGTCACTACTACTTTAAATAAAAAAAAATCATTAGAAAAAAAGAAAATTAAATCAATAACAGTCAGTGAGGTATCTTTTGATAAACAAACAAAAAAAAATAAACATCCAAAAACGAATTCAGAAAAAGTTGAAAACAAAAGAACACTTCCTGGTTCTTATTTTATACCGGTCAACAGATGGAAGTCTATAATGATGGTATTTGAATCAATAGGTCACTTAAACTCTTAATTACGTGAGTACTCTTTTTTGCGTGCGACCATTATTTTTTTAATTAAGGACCAATCACGGGGACAAAATTAACACTATACTAATCCATAAATAGTTAATGGCTGTCAGTCATTGTGTGAGATCCAGATCCACATTAAATCATGTGAAGACAGAGGTAACACTTTAAGAGAATTCCTTGTGTCTCTTTCATATTGATGTAATTATTGTATAGGTGCCCACAAGTCACCGCTGTCTACGATTCAAGCGGCACCGTGTGGCCGATAGGACAAAATAGTCCCGTTTACTGGGATTCAAACCTGGAAGCGATTCGGAAATGAGTTCACCCTCGAGCAAAGATGACATTAATAGCTTTATAAGATTCAAGAAAAAAAATTTTTATAAACACTGCTGGAAAAAAAAAATGAGGACCGCAATAATAATAATAATAATAATAATAAACTTATTTACATTTTTCTTTGCTAGTTTACTGAAAATCCTATTTCTTGTCCCTGGCATAGAGTTGTTCCCCCCCCCCCAACATGAGGACACTACACTCAGGAGGGGATGGGGTGGATGTGGGGCAATTTAGAGTAGAGACGGTTTGCTTGGGTGAAACAACAAGACTTGAACGTCCTGAGAAACTTTAGTGGATACATGGCAATCAAAAAAAAGGTGAGAACTGCGAGATAAAAATATTTAGTTGCTTTATAGAGGCTACGACAAAATGGTCACTTGAAATAATATGTACCTTGGGACATAGTGGTCATTTGAAATAAACTGTACGCTGGGACAAAATGACCACTTGAAATAAACTGTACGGTAGGACAAAATGGTAATTTGAAATAAACTGTACGCTGGGACAAAATGGTCATTTGAAATAAACTGTACGCTGAGACAAAATGGTCATTTGAAATAAACTGTACCCCAGGACATAATGGACTCAGATTCCTCTATAGTTAAAACAACTAGACGTTTTGTAATTTTTTTTGTTGTAGTTTTAGTTTAAGTAATTTTAACGCCTAGGAAAGATGCACTTTAACAGTAGACTCAGCAAATATAAAGTCGATTTTTTTAGAGCATTTTCGAAAAAAAATGCTCTATTGTCCCCGTTTTGTCTGTCTGTCTGTCTGTCTGTCATCACCCTAGATCTCAACAACCATAAATCCTAGACCCATGATGTATATATCATTTTGTAGGACTTGGCCTGCCAAGAAATGAATTTTTTCCATTTCGCGATCTGACCTCTCAGGGCCGTAAAAGGGGCCTTATGAAGTACCGTTTTTTACTATATAAGCTATATTAATAATGGAGCGCCCTATATCTCAGCAACCATAAATCCTAGACCCATGATGTATATATCATTTTGTAGGACTTGGCCTGCCAAGAAATGAATTTTTTCCATTTCGCGATCTGACCTCTCAGGGCCGTAAAAGGGGCCTTATGAAGTACCGTTTTTTACTATATAAGCTATATTAATAATGGAGCGCCCTATATCTCAGCAACCATAAGTCCTAGACTCATGATGTATATATCATTTTGTAGGTCTTGGCCTGCCATGTGTACATCAAAAGTTTATTTCGCGATAGGACCTCTGAGGGCCGGGCTTCAGGGCTCCTAAGGGGCTTTTATATTATATATGCACCTTGTACGTTCAATAACCCATTCATTTGGTGCGAAATACTGCAGCACGTAGTTTCACCAAGATTTATTAAGAAACTCATCAAATGAAATAGTAAGCTTGTGTTCTGAGTTTAATTGAAAGTATCAGAGCTATGCAACAATTGACGAAAAATTTCGAATGTTTTCAATTATGAGTCCTATTTCAGTAACCACTAACCACTTGTAGTTAGATTTAAGAGACAATAATTTTTTTTCAAATATACAGAAACGTCTTTATAATTTTTTTTACAGATATATGCATTACACAATTGAATTTATAAACATTTCCAAAATTTACAAATATTTACTGAAAGCTAACAAACGTACTGATACATAACACGAAAATGCGCTAACAAGACCTGTGTCCAGAATGGAACAGGCTTAATTGCTTATTTTTAAATTGACCACTAATTCTAGACATCATTATTTTTTTTATAGTTCTGCCAATTAAAACTACAAAGTGAAAAAGATTGTGAAACTTTTTTCTTAAGTAATTTATTTTTTATTTTTCTGTATTTTCTAAAAAAATCTTGTGACATCCGTCTATCATGTCTGTAACAGTGCAGGGTGGTTACAATGTATTTGTTTGTTTTTTTTTAAATACAATGTTCGAGACTATGTTCTTAGTGCAGGTCTTCTCCAAAAAAGTAAAGTAAACAAAAAACCACATTAGTTTGTTCAAAAAAAACACCTTCCCCCCATTTTCTACACACCATCCAAAACATAAAACCGATGTCCTTTTAACATCTGAGCGTTACGTCACTCAGATGAGCTTTATAGACCCACTTTGGCTTTTCATTTTATTTAAATCATATATAACTGAAGTGTGTGTGTGTGTGCGTGTGTGTGTGCGTGTGTGTGTGCGTGTGTGTGTGTGTGCGTGTTTGTCTATTGTGTGCATGCGCGCATTTCTGAGCGTGAAGTGTGTGTGTGTGTGTGTGTGTGTGTGAGTGTGATTTGTGTATCCTCCTTAAAGCTGAGTAGACAAATTTTATCACACAATCGCTCTGAGTGGCCTCTATGAAAAAAGGAAATATTTTCATATTAAATAGAAGTCGAAAAAATGGCTGAAGTATTAATATTAAAAAAAAAGAAATCTGTTGAAATGTTTGATGATTGATTTTTGAACCCCAAGTGTTGATGATCGACATTACGCATGCGTGAAGATTTTTTTTTTTAATATTATTAAATTAAACATGTGTGATTCTTCAGAATGAGACAAGATTTGTTTGACCTCCCGTTTAGCATTAATACATTGTGATAATAATTCCCGAAACACGTTCCGTGTTGAGATATTTGTCATTTTAAAATATGTGAATACAAACACATTTATCTTTTTTTAATGCAGCAACGATAAATTATTTTAACAAGCATGGATTTAAAGTGAATTATATGTATCAGTTTAAATATATGAGTGGCCTGTGCTAGAATAGATGATTGTGGCGGTCAATGAGTGTGATGTATATCATGTTCTAATATGTATTTCTGTTGAGGGCAGGCAGGCTCGCCAGGTGATTTAGACTTAATCACCGAATATTTAACTGTAACTCTTAACTGGTATAGATGCTAATCTATAAATAACACAACTCAGAGGAGCATACAATACAGCTACATATTAGAACATTATATACATCACACTCATTGACCGCCGCAATAATGATGATAAAGAACTGTAAATTTCTTGCCACACTTTTTTAAAAACTAATATATTGCGATTTATTACGTGATTTCACTGTTATTATAAATTATATGAAATTGGTGTCCACTGAATTGATTCTGGCTTAGTCTGTGCAGCGCGCCTTTCACATCCCTAAATCTCTCCACTAGTTGGGACCAATGTTCCCTCTAAGCTGAGCGTGTGAGCGATCGCTCACACGCATTCAGAGCGTCGCTCATACTACACGTACGATCGCTCACTCCGACGGACGACATCGCTTAAATCGCTCACAAATTTTGGCCTCAAACAAAAATGTCGCTCAGAGACAAAATTTCTTGCTCACTTCATACCTACACCTTAGAGAGAGCATTGATCGGAACACCACTATTCACAACCGCCCATCCATTCCTGAGTATTTTTAAGCGTATCAACGTTCCAAACTGGGCCACCATGGGCAAGGGCCATTGTCTAGTGTAAGGGTAGCCCCCCCCCCTCCTCCATCTTTCAGTGACTCATGCTACAATGCTGTTCCACGGTTCCACCCACCTTCTGTTACTTTTATTTTCTAGCCCCCCCCCCCGGTGACATTCGACCATTAAAGTTTGTTTATCCCTTCCGTTCTCTTCCCCCCCCTCCGACCCCCCACCTCCCAAGGGCTTCGTTTCATATAATTATCACCTGTCTCGTCTTACACAGCTCTGTATCGTATATATTTTAATTATCTAATTTAGACGTGATATTTGTTTGATATGATGGTATATCACTGGTCGTCTGCCGCCCTGGTCTCTTATATCAAATTTAATACAAATAAAATAATCAACAAAGAGTTGAGCTTAAACACGTGACATGGTGGGGAATGTCATCCAGTTTTTGTACTAATGAGTCACCCAGTTTTCGTACTAATGAGTCATTCAGTTTTTGTACTAATGAGTCATCCAGTTTTTGTACTAATGAGTCATCCAGTTGTTGTACTAATGAGTCATCCAGTTTCTGTTAAGTTTTATTATTATTATTATTATTATTATAAGTATCTATTTACTTGACTGCACATTAACTAACGCTGTAGTCGAGATGAATCGAACCCTGTCCATGGTTTAAGATGCCCTAAATGTTCTGGAGAATTTCTAACAAAAAAAAAAGAATATAATTCTAAATCTATGTCAGATTTAATGCACGTAAATTTTTAATGGTATTATGACGTAATGCAGACAGAGTTGTTCTGTTTTTGTTGCGACATAAGGTAAAAAGTAACAACTTTATATCTAGCGCTGCAGCATAGGAAAGTAACAGCTTTACATCTAGCGCTGCAGCATTAGGAAAATAACAGCTTTATATCTAGCGCTGCAGCATTAGGAAAGTAACAGCTTTATATCTAGCGCTGCAGCATTAGGTAACGTAACAGCTTTATATCTAGCGCTGCAGCATTAGGAAAGTAACAACTTTATATCTAGCGCTGCAGCATTAGGAAAGTAACAGCTTTATATCTAGCGCTGCAGCATTAGGTAACGTAACAGCTTTAAATCTAGCGCTGCCACATTATGTAAAGTAACAGCTTTATATCTAGCGCTGCCACATTAGGTAAAGTAACAGCTTTATATCCAACGCTGCCACATTAGGTCAAGTAACAGCTTTATATCCACCGTTGCAGCATTAAGTAAAGTAACAGCTTTATATCTAGCGCTGCCACATTAGGTCAAGTAACAGCTTTATATCCAACGCTGCAGCTGATATACTTTAATTTGCTGCTCGTATTAAAATAAGAACTCACTTAAATCGTACGCAGGTGGCACGACGAATTTCAAAAAAACTCAGAACAGTTTGTTGCATGAGTTCTATAAGGACTTTATTCAATTTTCTGACAGGAAAGAGGGGTGAGATAGGAATGTAAAATGTACATTTAAAATAAAAAAAACTCAGAGCTAACCAAACAAAATAAACGTTTGTGAGTCAAATGGAACATATTCTCCTTTTACCTAATAGCCAAAGATAATTTTATTTTTGGCTTTCGGAAATTGCCGGGTTTTTTTTTTGTTACAGTCGTCAGGAAATGTACTTTACTTCCTCTGAAATTACCTGCAGCCAATTTTGGTGCATTTGAAACAATGATAAAAATAATTTCAGGTGTTTTTGTGTCTTATTAAAGAAAAACAAAGGAACTACAGTTGTTATTAAATCTGGCAAGTGTCGAATCACACAAATGGGTCGTGCGTCGTATTGGCCAGATTTTCTAATATTGAGACCAAGTGTATTTGCCGAAACTGGTCACTGTTTTATTTAGCTTTACGTTGACTTTTTTTTTTTTGGAACACGTTCTGTTTGGCATCTATCTACCCCTTGATATCTGGCATATATCTACCCCTTGATATCTGCCATCTATCTATTCTTTGATACATGACGCATCCCCAGCCCAGCTTCTCCCAAAATAAAACAACAACAACAATAACAATAATAATAAATAAACCACGCCTACTTATGATGGGGCCCGGAGATAAACTGCCCTGGGGCTTTTTTTTTCCTCTCTCTCTCTCTTTCTCTCTCTCTCTCTCTCTCTCTCTCTCTCTCTCACCGGTCTATAACAAAATAAATCTCATCCTCACATTAAATACTCGCTCTCCATCCCACCCTCTTCGTTAATCCGCCGCCATGTTTACATATCATTTGGTGGATCAGGTACAGGACGAATTAACGCTCTGTTTCATATTACATCATCTTTCGAGCCGCCTCCCCCCCCCCACCCTCCACCTCCCTCCTGACTGCCCTCTTCTCTCGCCCCCACCCCCCAAGCCATGGCAAGGGTCGTAACCTGTACTACAGACATACACTCTCCCCCCCCCCTCTCTTCACATGTCAAGTAAATTTGTGCCACAATATAATTTTTTTTTTCCTAAATCAACAACAAAACAGCCACGTTTTTTTAATCACTTAGCCAATATAAGTCAAGTCTTTGTGTGCACAACGTTAAGTTGGCTGGGATAGTATAGTACAGTACCAATAGAAATTATTATTGTTGTTGTTGCTGATTATGAATATGAACAAAAAAAATAAACTTCACCGACTTTCAAAACATCCAAGAAACCATCAGCGGAATTATACGACCGGACTGAAGAAAAACTTACACTCTAATCAATATTATTATTGTTACTCGTACGTCAGATACCATTGTTTGACCGGTACCATTGTTAGACCGATACCATCGTTCAGCCGATACCACTGTTTGACCGATACCACTGTTTAGCCGATACCACTGTTTGACCGATATCATTGTTTGTCCTACTTCACTTCATGACCTATTTTCGGTGATCTATTTCCTTATATATGTTTTTTTTTTCCACTTAATCTGTTTTTTTTTCCTGTATAATACATTTGTTTTTCTTTTTAAGCTACTTCAACCGACACACAAAACGCCCCATTTACAAAATAAACCAACACTCAATAAAGTCAAAGCCTGCTGTGTATCTCTTCGAAGTAGTCAGTCAGTCAGTCAGTAAGTCAGTCAGTCCTCTCTGACATAGAATTAGCCGAACAATGATAAACCCATAAACTTATTGTCTAGCATAAAAAAAAGAATAATTATTATAAGTCCATGAGATCGCATATCATTACTGACAAAGGATGGACCTACTGTAAGTAAATGAAGAGATCAACTTATTGTCTGGTGACTTTTCCGGTCCCAGCTGCTGTTTGTATGCCATTTTGTTGATAAAACAGTAAAAATAAAGTTGTTTTTTTTTTTCTGTTTGATTTCAAAGTTTTAAATGAAAAATGTTTGTCAGATTTAGTTGTGTGTATATTGCAGTGGCGTAGGGGGGGGTAGGGTGCTGCGGGTTGGGCAGCTGCACAGGGCGCTGCTAAATCTTTTTTTTTTTTTGAGCTATTCACATTGGAAGGAGGGCGCCAAACAAAATGTATCTCGCACAGGGCGCCAAGATAGCTAGCCACGGCTCTGGCATAATGGATCTCAAAATTGTGAAATGGAGACCAAACAAAAATTGTATACTACTATGCCGAGTAAGAATAATGAACTACTGTATTAACATTCATAACCTAAACATACTGCTTCAGGGTGCAAGGACCTAGGTTGCTTTAGAATCGTTCTATAATCAAAGCATTAGACAGAAACGCTAGATCTGTAATTTATTTTTGTTGCGGTGATGCACTTGGTTTTTATCTATTTTTTTACCTTTACATAGCTCTATTCAAGAACGGTGAACAGTCAATTTGAATCAAAGATATTTTTTTTAGAGCGAAAGTTTTTTTACGACAATCTGCCCAGTCTGTTTTAAGTGCAGACGTTGGGGGGGGTTGTGTGGGGGGAGGGGGGAGGAAGTAATTTTGTCACGTGCAGTCACGTGAGCGCGAGTCACTGAGTGAGTACCACGTCACGTATGACGCCGCCACCCTCTTACCAGCCCACTCACACACACACACACACACACACACAGATTTCGATCATGGTATCAGGCATTTTGAAGTTTAGGACAGATCTCTGTCGAGTTATCAGGATAGTTGGTTTATAACCAGATCCCAGCAACTCGAGTTATAAATGCCCCGGGGGGGACTGTCTCAGTTGCCATGGTAACCACGGCCGTGTTAATGAAGCGCAAATGGCGTTAAATAAAAAAAAACTGACACCATGGTATTTGCATGTTTGATACATAAACATCACGTCATCGTAACTATGGTATGTAAAACTGCCTAACACCTAAAATGTACAACTGAACTGCCTAACACCTAAAATGTACAACTGCCCAACTCCTAAAATGTAAGACCAGCTTGCCTACTTCCACCATTACAAAATTTAATTTTCTATTAGCAATGTGCCCCTGGAGCCATCCATTTAAACGCCCATGAATGTAACATACTTATCACATATGTAAACTCAAACAAACGCCCATGAATGTAACGTACTTATTACATATGTAAACTCAAACGATGTTACATTCAAATGAAATGTCTAAAAATAGAGAAATGGATTAAGTCTTCATTGATACAACATTATTAAATTTAAAAAAAAAATAAATAAATAATGGAAATTATTTTTAATAAAAAGAAAAATCTGTGGTAATCTACTCAACATCTTGACAGGTGAAACAAAGCAGAAATGTCAGAAAAAAAAAAGTAATCTGGGTGACACAGGCAGTTAACCTGATTCAACCTTCAGGTGAGTGGGTGGGTGTGTATGGTGCGTGGGTGGGGCATCGGTTCATTTTATTTATTTTTTTTTTTATAAATGTTTGCCAGGTTTTCTCCGCTTACATGACTTGCAATTATTTTTTTTTGAAATATTTAAAACAACAAACAATAAGGGGCTGGAAGTTACGAGAAGGGAGAAAATTGTGAAATTTAATACAATAACAACTAGAAAATATTGAATTGCTTCTTAGTTGAGAAATTTAACGCAATAACTTGCAGAGATTGAATGGCTTCTTAGTTGAGAAATTTAACGCAATAACTTGCAAAGATTGAATTGCTTCTTAGTTGAGAAATTTAACGCAATAACTTGCAAACATTGAATTGCTTCTTAGTTGAGAAATTTAACACAATAACAACTAACAAAGATTGCTTTGCACAAATACTAACTATATTTTTGTACCTGTGTGTTGATCTGTCCACCATTATCTGGCTCCGTAACGTTCTATCCCTTTATGTGCAGGGCCTTTTTTTTTGGAAACCCCTGTCACAGCCGTATCAAAGAAAGAAATGCACATTATCGATTAGCTTGGGGCCCTTTAGTAGTCTAGCCCCGGGGCAAGTAACGATCTAAACACACGCACCAAGACGACTCCCCCCCCCACGCAAGTGACCATGTATGTACTTAAAGTTTGAGTATGTTCTATGGCATTGAACAGATCCTATGGTGTGGACAATAATTTCCTTTCGTGTTTGTTTTTTCTCAAGAGGCTCGTTATTTGTACATGTATTATTACCTTGAATGTTGTTTCCCGCCTTAACTAGGCAATCAGTCTCTTATAGATTTGACTTCTACTGTTGAAGTCACTTATAGACATGACATCCGGTGTTGTTTTTGTTTGCATTGATTACCTCTGTGATCTGCTGACTTTATATGCACAGTAGGCCTACTGTAAAAAATATCAGGCTGCCATTATGACGTCATTGTTGTATTTTTTTTTACTATATCGTCTGTACTGTAGCTAAAAATAAACTCTGTTAATTTTAAACAACTTCGATGCAGAAGAGTGACATAATGTGAGCAAAAAAAAAGATGACAAGGGGGGGGGGGGGCAATTTTTCCTCCATGTATAGTATCATTTATCGTATACATTGTATACGATAAATGATGAGACGGATGGCCGAGTGATGTAGATACTCGAACGTCGACCTGAGAGTTCTGGTTTCGATCCTCGGTGAGACCCATGGGAATTTTCCCAGGTGAAATTTGTGTCAAAGTCGTACCACAAGTCCACCCAGCTAGACCCGAAAAATATGCGGCGCGCCTCATTAGTCGCCGTATTTCGTTCGCCGTTATATTAACTGTCGCATTACTTAATCTTATTGCACATGACCTTGCTGACCATATCAGCTCTGTCTTGAAAAGTTTTTCTGTTGATCACAAAATACTAGCTGCCATGATGGTGCTGCAATTATGATAAAGACTTCAAAGCTTTTGAAGGTTGACTTTTATCATCACTTTACAGCACATGTATTGCACCTTAATACTACCGACAGCATCAATAAAAATGAAGAATTTCAAGACCGCAATTATAGAAGACGATGCAGCATTCGCAGAGGATAAAGAAATGATAAAGACCCTGACAGAAGGCATGTCTTCAGTGTGTATATTGCTTCTTGTAGATGATCAGCTTAGTGCATCAATATTGGATGCCTCTGAGAGCAGCACTAACGCCATCAATGACAGTCATAGACACAATCATAAGTCAGTGAAGGCATCATGTCCAACGAGTTGGAATTCAGCACTGATGATGATTCAGTCTATACTTCACTTGAAAAGATGATGATGATAAAACTGTTTATTTCTGTTGTTTTAAATAATAAAACTTTTCCCCAAGTATTGTAAAATTGTTTTATTGCTGAAGTTTTATCACTTCAATATTGTCTAGGCGTCAGCCGAATTTTAGCCAAATATTTCGTAATCTGCCAAAAATCAGCCGAAAATCAGCCGCAAATGTCAATTTACTCAATTTATGGTCAAATTCAGCCGAAAAATTATGTCAGCCAGCCGAAACTTAAAAAAAATTCGGCTGGCAGGTCTACAACCAGCTTTAAATGGGTACCTGACTTAAATTGGGAAAGTAAAGGCGGTTGGGCGCTGTGATAACCTCAGAATCCCTTCATATGCGGAAGTTATAGGAACAGATGAATTCTACTCATCATCTGCCCCGATGGCCCGTTTGGACTAAGGGGAATTTACTTTACTTTTTTATACCAGATTAATGGATATATGGAATGATGGAAGGATAAAATGATGGGTGGATAAAATGATGGGTGGGTGGGGCTGACTAATGGATGGAACGATTGAAGCAATGATAGATAGATAGATAGATAGATAGATAGATAGATAGATAGATAGATAGATAGATAGATAGATAGATAGATAGATAGATAGATAGATAGATAGATAGATAGATAGATAGATAGATAGATAGATAGATAGATAGATAGATAGATAGATAGATAGATAGATAGATAGATAGATAGATAGATAGATAGATAGATAGATAGATAGATAGATAGATAGATAGATAGATAGATAGATAGATAGATAGATAGATAGATAGATAGATAGATAGATAGATAGATAGATAGATAGATAGATAGATAGATAGATAGATAGATAGATAGATAGATAGATAGATAGATAGATAGATAGATAGATAGATAGATAGATAGATAGGAGTCTGGCTGATTGACTGATCAGTATGTTTTTTTTAATCTATTTCTTCATCTGACGACATCACACCTCCTATAGAATTCAATTCATGTCTCGTTTTACTGTTGTTGTTTTTTTTTTCGGTCATAAACACAGTTTTTGGGAAACATGTTCCAGCCAATCACCGTGTCTGTTTTGTCTTACCACGCATCAGACCTGCCAACATTCTTACAACGACAACAACTCGACCATCATCTCAGGGCGATACTATCAAACACTTCCGGTACGAGCGTTCTCGAAATGGATTTCTTTCGTCTTCCTTCCAGTGTACATGAATCAATCTTACCCCCCCCCACACACACACACCCCTACCCCCACAGGAAACGCTTGAGCCCTTCGTGGAACATTTTTAAAAGACTTACTACCAACACAAATCACTCATTAATAAATAACAAGAATTTACGATTCGATTCATCGGTTTGGGTCATCTTTTGATTCATTAAAATTTTATAGCCAGAGCGTTTTATTTTTTTTTAATGTGTGGTTGTTTTTGTTTAAATCCACGCCAACTTTTAAAACTATATTTACTACTTTTCCGTTATTTTTTTCTGTCAGTGTAATATCAACACGATAAAAGTAAAGTTCCCTTTACCCTAACGGGCCATCGGGGCAGATGAAGTGTAGAATTCATCTGTTTCTATAACCTCGGCATATGAAGGGGTTGTGTGGTTAGCACAACGCCCAGCCGCCTTTACTCCCCCAACTTAAAGTCAGGTACACATTTAAAGCTGGGTGGACTTTCACCAGGACATGAAAAAGTCCCAATGTTCTCAATGAGATTCGAACACGGGACCCTCCGGTCGTCAGTCGAGCGCTCTACACCGCACGACCACATGTCCCCAATATCACGACAATGATGCCTCGAAATTTTGTAAAAAAAAATATTAATTTAGCCAATCTGAACTTTAATTTCATTCCAGACCATGCCGTAGAGACATTCCACGAGACATACACACGAGAAGCTGGTTAATTGAACTTAGTCTTATATATATATATATATATATATATATATATATATATATATATATATATATATATATTAATGCGATATTCCGGATATTATTTCACACAGGGTTCAGTGGGAGTTGGTTTGTTGTGACACCACCGGAAGCTGTCACCATGGAGATGACCTTGTCGTCTCTAGACCGTGGTTTACTTCAGTTCCTGTGAGTGATGTCCCCTGTAATGATGATATGTTTATCTCTAAGATCCCACACACCACTAATGGGACAGTTTCTTATGGCGCCCTTATTTCATCCCCCCCCCCTCCAAATAGACGGTTAAAAAAGCAGACGTGGATGATGGGGGAGGAGTGAATTGTAATTTTGTCTCGTCTAAACAGCTCAACTTTTTAAGTCATTTTGGTATTTCACAACCAATAAAGACTGAAAATATTTTGTTTTTTACAAATACGGGGGAAAAAAGAATAAAAATCGAAAATAAAAATCGTCTAAAAAAATTAATTAAAAAAAAACGAATTGAAAATTGGTAGAGCTCGTCTCTCTCTCTCTCTCTCTCTCTTTCTCTCTCTCTCTCTCTCTCACTCACACACACACACACACACACACACACCTCTCTCTCTCTCACCTCTCTCTCTCTTTTTTCAGTTCCAATCTTCTTGTCCTTCAGTTCAAAATTGACCTTTACGGATAACAAATACACACACACATATCCACTCACACACACACACACATATCTACTCACACACACACACACACATATCCACTCACACACACACAAATATCCACTCACACACACACACACAGACTCAAACTCACAAGAAAAAACGCTCCAAAATAATTTCACCGACTGATCTGCCGCTCAAAGATCTGCCGTCTGCTAAGACCCCTATTAACCATTCTTCAGATGGCGGAGGTATTTCTCGACCTTGTTAATCCCTCTCTTAATGTCCAGGGGATAAACTCGACTGAACAAAATGGGGAATTTCCGTTTCATGCGACCTTGTCGAAAAAAGCTTCCACTAATGTCTACATGAGTTTTATTACTGCGCGCCCACACACACACACACACACACACACACAAAGTTCTCAATATTGATCTTATTTTGTGCGAAACTATAGGTCAGCAAGCATGTCCACGTGTAAAATTAAAATTATAATGGACGAAATTAATTACGATGGCTAACATTTTAATGAATCTATAGTCGACGCTCATTGGTCTAGGTGTATATTTCGTGAAATCCCATTGGATGATGATCTCTTGATCTCCATCATTCACCCGCCTGTCTGATATATAATCACCAGCGTAGCAGAGTTTGAGGGTGGGTGGGAACCCTTAGTGAGAGTAGAATCAACATACCTCCAATCCCCCCTTTTTTTATCAACAAATGTAAAACTGTCGGTTACCTCTTCAATGCGTTTTATTGGTACAGTATTGACTTTTCGGTTCGCAATTATCCGGCAACCTTACTATCCGGCATAGTAAACAATATTTGTCCGCAATAACATGAATGTATATAGATAGATTTTTAAAAATGAACAATTCATGTATTGTTTAGCTCAAATACTGTCAAGTGCACATACTGTCTAGCTCAATACTGTCTAGCTCATATACTGTCTAGCTCACATACTGTCTAGCTCAAATACTGTCTAGTGCCTATACTCTCTAGCTAACATACTGTCTAGTGCCCATACTGTCTAGATCACATACTGTCTAGCTCACATAATCACTAGCGCCCTTACTGTCTAGTTCATATACTGTCTAGCTCACATACTGTCTAGCTCACATACTGTCTAGCTCAATACTGTCTAGCTCACATACCGTCTAGCTCAAATACTGCCTTGCGCCCAGGCCCGTAGCGCGCGGGGGGCCGGGGACGGGCCCCCCCTGTGTGTTTTGTCTGGCCCCCCTGCTTATTTGCTCTACTTAGTTAAATGTATTACCTGCCCCCTGCTATTGCCTGGCCCCTGCTGTAGAATGCTTGGCCCCCCTGCTGTAGAATTTTCACGCTACGCGCCTGCTTGCGCCCATACTTTCTAGCTCACATACTGTCTAGCGCACATACTGTCTAACTTACATTCTCTCTAATTCATATTCTGTCTAGTTCAAATACTTCCACCTTTCTCGGGCCTAGCCTGTCTCATCTTCTCTTCTACAATTGTTTTTTTTTTCAAATGATTATCCTTATGTATAACATTTTTTTTTAAAAAGCGACACCTATGTAATCATGAATCGATCTTTCATTTTGTTTTGTTATCTGTCCGAAATTCATGTATATCGATCATACAATGCAGCCAGTCCTTTCATCTTAACCCAGAAATCTCCCCACCCCCCCCAAACCCCGCACCCCAACCCACCCCTCACACACTCCCCACCCTACTTTGCTATTTAATGATCTGCGTTTCATAAGATGCCCCCGTTTTTTGCCCACAGTCTTTGTGAGATATTTGTTTTGTTAGTTTCATATCTAGATGTGTTGTTTTTTTAAATACTTTGCGTTTCTTTCTGCATCTACCATCATATCTGAATGCTACCACAACTGGCCAGTGGGTGTGTATGGGGAAGGGGGGAAAGGGGGGGGGGAGGGGGGAAGGTTATTGGATTCGATAGTAGCGAAAAAAAAGAAAAGAAGCATCATTGTTTTTAACGTAAGTCGAATGCTGGTTAATAACTAAAACCTGAGCCCTCATCCACCACCACCCCTCCTGACCTATAGGTTTGTCCCTACGACTTTAATCCTCTGTGGGGGTGGTGTGGGATGGGGGGGGGGTTCTCATGAAAACATCATTCATTATACGTAACTAATTTACTGCATGTCCCTGGAGCTACTGAATACGTGTTTCAAGAACTCATTGACATCCTGCAAAGCTTCCTCTTAATATTGTAACCCTGACTGTTGTGTGTGTAGTGCCATCAGTGACGTATCAATTTTAACGCCGTGAACCGCTTGCAATTATCATAAATACACTTAGTTAATTCTTTAACACCATCGCCCCCCTCCCCTCACATTCTCCACTTTGGCAGATACCGGTAAGTGTGACTGGCTGTGTGTTATGGGCCATGCAGAGTTTGGGCGGCATATGACAACAAAGTAAAGTTTAATACGACCAGCGCTTGACCTTTTTTTTTATGCATAAATCTTGTGAATAGCAGATGGAGTAAGGGGGAGGAGTATACATTCGGTTTCGTGTGGCAGTCCACAATATTGTCACGGTGCTAGCGTAGGCCCTGCTCGTATCACACACAGTAAATAGCAAAAGAAATTCATTAACAAAGTCAAAACAAAATACAAGTAACAAATGTTTTACTTTAAATGCTAAAATTTCATGAAATGGTTATCTTTTTGTGAATTGGTTCTGATCTGTTTATTTTAAAATGTGAACATCGGAGCGAGTGTAGCACCGTGTGTAACGCCGTGTGTAGCACCGTGTGTAGCGCAATGTGTAGCACCGTGTGTAGCACAATGTGTAACACCATGTGTAGCACCGTGTGTAGCGCAATGTGTAGCACTGTGTGTAGCACCGATGTAGCACAATGTGCAGCACCGAGTGTAGCACCGTGTGTAGCTCCGTGTGTAGCACCGTGTGTAGCACAATGTGCAGCACCGAGTGTAGCACCGAGTGTAGCACCGAGTGTAGCACAATGTGAAAAAAAGCACTGTGAGCAGCAATGTCTGCTAATATCACGTTTTACATTCAATTATTGCGCCATACGTCGTCGATATAATCTCTTTATTTATCGTCCTCCAAGAGACTGTCACGCAGAGGGCGGCTTACAGCACAGGCGCGGGTTTAACGGTGCGTGGGGCTTAGAGGCGAGTGTCATTTGAGGAGGTGGGGGGGGGAGGATTAGGAGAGGTTTCACATGCGGAGCCAGCAGCAAACGGTCAGGGGAGGATTAGGAGAGGTTTCACATGCGGAGCCAGCAGGAAACGGTCAGGGGAGGATTAGGAGAGGTTTCACATGCGGAGCCAGCAGCAAACGGTCAGGGGAGGATTAGGAGAGGTTTCACATGCGGAGCCAGCAGCAAACGGTCAGGGGAGGATTAGGAGAGGTTTCACATGCGGAGCCAGCAGCAAACGGTCAGGGAGGATTAGGGAGAGGTTTCACATGCGGAGCCAGCAGCAAACGGTCAGGGGAGGATTAGGGAGAGGTTTCATGCGGAGCCAGCAGCAAACGGTCAGGGAGGATTAGGAGAGGTTTCACATGCGGAGCCAGCAGCAAACGGTCAGGGGAGGATTAGGAGGAGGTTTCACATGCGGAGCCAGCAGCAAACGGTCAGGGGAGGATTAGGAGAGGTTTCACATGCGGAGCCAGCAGCAAACGGTCAGGGGAGGATTAGGAGAGGTTTCACATGCGGAGCCAGCAGCAAACGGTCAGGGAGGATTAGGAGAGGTTTCACATGCGGAGCCAGCAGCAAACGGTCAGGGGAGGATTAGGAGAGGTTTCACATGCGGAGCCAGCAGCAAACGGTCAGGGGAGGATTAGGAGAGGTTTCACATGCGGAGCCAGCAGCAAACGGTCAGGGGAGGAGTAGGAGAGGTTTCACATGCGGAGCCAGCAGCAAACGGTCAGGGAGGATTAGGAGAGGTTTCACATGCGGAGCCAGCAGCAAACGGTCAGGGGAGGATTAGGAGAGGTTTCACATGCGGAGCCAGCAGCAAACGGTCAGGGGAGGATTAGGAGAGGTTTCACATGCGGAGCCAGCAGCAAACGGTCAGGGGAGGATTAGGAGAGGTTTCACATGCGGAGCCAGCAGCAAACGGTCAGGGGAGGATTAGGAGAGGTTTCACATGCGGAGCCAGCAGCAAACGGTCAGTATGTCACAGTAAATAAAACTCCAAACTCGCCCCCCCTCCCTCGCCCACCTCAGGCGCAGGGCCTCATGAGATCGTCGCGCCCCCCCCCTGTTGTCACCGCCTCACCCTATAGCCACTACCGCTGACAGGAAAAAAAAGATACAAATAATGTGTGAGCGTGTGTGTGTGTGAGTGAGAGAGTGAGTTTATGTCTATTAGAATATTGGAAGGGGTGTGTGGGGGGGTGGAGGGCGGGATAATGACAGGTAACCGTCACTGTTGTATTATCGTCGGCCGGTAATCCCTGATATATTGTACTTAATCATGATTAACGGCTATAATCATACACACAACGCTTGCATAAATCAGTAATGGCGCGTATTTTGCAGTGTAGATATCTGTATGTATGTAGCAAAACAATGGCCGATAGCCTCCCCTGTGGCTGTGATAATTAAGTTTTCTTATTTTGATTTTGTTTCTTTATCGAATTCGGAATGAAAACTATAAGTACAAAAGAAAAGTACAACAAAATACAATGCAGCGGCGTGGAAAGCTAATGTGAGGGCGGGGGGGTGGGGAGGTAGGTGGGGGCAGCAGCGATGAAGCCACCCCTGAGGCTTAACTATATGGAATACAGTACACTAAGGCGACCGAGGCGGACACATAAAAAAAAATGCCGCCCCACTGACAGGACGAAAAGTACTGGAGTATTGCAGATGTCGTCCTTGTACGTCGGCAAAGTAAGTGCCACATGGTGTGGGCAGCCTCCGAAACCCCCCCTTTCCCACTAGTTACGCAACAGAAAGAAAATACTCTTTTAAAAATAAAACCTTTATATATCAAAGGAGGAGCGGGAGGGGGGGTATATTTCGCCATTGCAAAAATTTTCAAGTACGATACATCGGCTGTATTGGAACATCTGCTGTATTCGAATGTTGATCATAAAGCTTTGATTTGTGGACGATTTATCTTCCGGTCTTTATCACTGGATCTTTTATCCTGTGTTGGGGATTTGTATTCACGCGCATTGGTTACGGCGATAACCTAGAAAAATCTAATAGTATGAAAAGGGTTCCCCTCATAAATCACATCCAATCTGTATCTGGGGTACAATGGTTTGGATTTAGCAAATCTAGGAAAGGCTTTGTTTATTTATGTATTTATTTTTTGTATTTACTGCCACAGATACAATGTATAGATTTGTAGACAGAACCGTCATACAGTTGAAGAAAATTCACCATTCTGGTTTTTACAATTGACTTTTACTTTATTTTCACGGATCAGATATATGTTTCAGATATATGTTTCAGATATATGCCGATGTGCATCTTAGCCGCTCGCCATTCAAAATTAGTTATAACCAAACAAGTTAGAATTGGCCTTAGTTGTTAACATTCATTTAAAAACAAAAGGGGGGGGGGGGGGAAGGCCAAAAAACTATTACGAACAATCGGACAAACTAGCCATTGGTCAGTGAAGATTTTTCCGGAAGCGGTAAACTCACTTTCCTTCACCTCACAGGTTTGTTGTTATACAGTGCAGGACCTAGGGATTTGGGGGCCCCGGGTGTGAGGGGGGGGGCTTGGCCTCTTTGGGGGACCCCTGCATTTTGACATTCGACATCATGATATGAGACTATGTACTAAATATTTAATGTAAACAAAACTTTTGGGGGCCCCTATCAAGCTGGGGCCCGGGGGGGACATTAGAATTTGGACCCCTCCCCCACCATTCTACGTACGCTTGTGTTGTTATAGATTTAGAAAACGATGTCATGGTGGTAGTGGGTGGAATACGTTAAGCACAAATATACTAATCAATTATGATGCTGCAGAGGCGTTGACATGTATTCTTGCTCAGCCCCCCCCCCCTGAAAACTCAGAGCGGATCTGCCAACCATGAGACAATGGTTATGTAGATCAGTATTCTCAAAGTGTTGGGTTGCGGCCCCCTAGGGGGGCCGTGGACTGTCCGGAAAGGGGGGGGGCCGTGGAATTTCAAAAAATTATAAATTTAAGCAATCTAAACCAAAAAAAAAACAAATAGGGGGGCCGCGACATATTGATTGGCGTTCCAAGGGGGGCCGTGACTTCAAAAAGTTTGAGAAGCACTGATGTAGATCACAGTGTCTCTACAATTCCACCGACCTCCTGTCTCAAGCAAACAGTTTTACCTGTAGCCACCTTAAAGATGTACTTCTACTTTTTTTTCAAACCTCTGCCTTTCACGGCGGGACCCCCCCCCCCCCCGGACGCATGGTGTCGCTGGCGATGATTTATTCAGAGCTCACCCAGACACTGTTGAGCGACAGTATATGTAATTAGCCCGTGAGGGTGGGGTGAGATGGGGTGGGGGGCGGCGGCTCGTGTCACGGATTATCTCGATGATGTACATTGGATAAAACGGACCCACGGGGTAACACGTTACACTGAGATCTTTGATGCGTAGGTGTGCGGTGGGAAGGGAGGGGGGCGGGGCTTGTGACAGTTCAGCGCTAGTCTGTTGGACCGGAAGGGGAGAGAGAGAGAACGAACGGGGCGAACCATAGATATATAGATCGCTTATGGGCTACGCATAGATATATATTGTGCGGACCATAACTTTAAAAAGAGAAGAGTACAATCTTGTATAACTTATATATTTTTACAAATTCTTTGCAACAATGATGACGTAGTACGCATAGAAACCTTAAGTAACCGAAATAAAAAGCAGAAGACATTTTGCATTGTTTTCCTTGACAAATTTTCAAAAACTTTTTTTCAATTAACTTTGAATAAAATGCCTTCGTGTTGTGTACCCGGCTGTTTGATTATATTATTACTAACCGTCAAATATAATTTTTTCGGACACATCAGTAGATTTTAAAAGCGCCAACCTCTAGCATGACTGGGGATTTTTTTTTTAATTAAAAGGAAGGAAATCTTTTTCGGTAAAAAATAAAGAACTGTACAGAATTGTACTCTTCTCTTTTTAAAGTAGGGGTCTCGAATACAACACTTTTTCGGTCTCTATTAAATAAGCATAAGCAATCTAGTCTTATATATCTATGGGGCGAACTAACTGAACTAAAATTTTCTGACGGGATACATACAAGTTAGCTCTGCGCATGTCTGATGCGCACAACGTCGCCAGCTTCAACCTTATTAGCCTACCCGCCCGCCTTCATCCCCTGGGGTTTTCTGGGGGGGGGGGGGGGTATTAGTCAAAGACTCCAAGTGAATGAAGTCCAAAAAGTATCTATAGGGACAGATGTTAAGATGCCTCCCCCCCCCCCCAAAATCAACCAATAGAAAGTATCTGTCTGCACCGCAACCCCCCCCCCCCACCGGGACCGGGACACTACAGTGCAAGTTAATGTGAAGGAGGGGAGGGAGGGTGGCAGATAGCGACATAGAAATCTCACTCAAACAACAGCAGTTTGTCGGTGTGACATATTGTCAAGAGTGATGTGAAATATCATCCCGAGATGTGACACAAGAAAAAAGCGTGCGTGCTACATTCAGGTCATATAAAGTATAAACTAAAAAGGTTCGAACTGCGTCGTACAGAGATTGGACCTAAAGATGCACTTATATAACCCCTGTCTGTCACTCTATCGAACGATGTATGGTTTCTACATCTCAGTGACCGATACAGAGTTGTTGTTGTTGTCATTGTTGATGTTGTTGGTGTTGTTGTGGATAGATAGACAGACAGACAGAACACAGACAGACAGACAAACAGACAGATAGATAGATAGATAGATAGATAGATAGATAGATAGATAGATAGATAGATAGATAGATAGATAGATAGATAGATAGATAGATAGATAGATAGATAGATAGATAGATAGATAGATAGATAGGTAGGTAGGTAGGTAGGTAGGTAGGTAGGTAGGTAGGTAGGTAGGTAGGTAGGTAGGTAGGTAGGTAGGTAGGTAGATAGATAGATAGATAGATAGATAGATAGATAGATAGATAGATAGATAGATAGATAGATAGATAGATAGATAGATAGATAGATAGATAGATAGATAGATAGATAGATAGATAGATAGATAGATAGATAGATAGATAGATAGATAGATAGATAGATAGATAGATAGATAGATAGATAGATAGATAGATAGATAGATAGATAGAAGACAGACAGTCTCTCTATCTATCTATCTATCTATCTGTTTATCAAAAAACGACATGACATTGACAACAATATTTCAATTCGTTGTCTTCCACATTTTTAAAAAAAAAAGAATAAAAAAACTACTTCTACAAATATATTATTGATTTCTCATCAGTAAACTTAGATCATTTATGTGAGGAGGAAAGGGGTGTGTGGGTGTGGGGGTGTGTGGGGGGAGGGGAGGAGGGGGGGGGGGTAATTCGATGTACAGCAAATAAAAAATCAACAGCAGGTCGGTCGGCTTTTTAAATAAAACAAGATGCCAGTTGTTTCGACCCACAGAGTCAAGAGCCTTTACAAGTGTAGTACAAATGTGGGGTAGGGGGGTCTGGTAGGGCATCAGTGTCATCTGATAATGACAGAAACTTAACATACGCATCATTTTATTCTAGTCCTGTAAATCACACATCAATCACACAATTTATTTCAATATGTGTATGTGCACACAGATATAAAGAGAATATGTGTTATGCGCACACATCTATTAAGACAATATGTTTATGTGCACATAGCTATAAAGAGAATATGTGTTATGTGCACACAGTATACAAAAATGCACAATAACGAATAATGAAAAAAAAAGTCGTAGTGATCTGAATTTTTCTCACCATACTTTCGATTAGCACCAACTTATTCGTAAAATTATGGTAACCCATTACATATTCCTTTGTGTTCTAGGTAACATAAGACGGAATAGTTTTACATTCTTAACTAAATGATTTATTGTTTACTGACTGTTATTTCTCTATCACAATCAAGTTTCTTTTCTTAAGGTTGTTCCCTTTTTTTTTTTTTAAAGAAATTTGAATAAATTTAAAAAAAAACAATTCTTATTGAAAAACTTGAAAGGTAATTCTGTGAACAGGATGTGCTAGTTTGTTTGGGTTTTTTGAGGAGTTTTCTAAGAATAGCTTTGGGGAAAAGAAAATGGAAACCCTTTGTGAATCTTTCGCTGATTACCCAAGATATCTGTTTGTTTCAAATGATGTATGACGTCAAGCTATTTTCTGTTTATGTGTATTATTTCCGTTCGGTTTACGTCGACGGCTGGCTATTATATACAAACTACTGACTTTACCCGTGTGTCGTAATTCCTAGATCAAGGACAAAAGTAAATTGAGGTAAAAGCATTAGGGGGAATTAATTGGGAGAGGGGCGGGGGCGGCGGCTCGGTTTGATTTTTCTCGGAGCATTTTTATAACGGACAGGGGTGGGCGGGGAGAAAGTGCTTTGAGAAGTGTCTGGGGGTTGGGGGGGTGTACCTGCTATCAGTATCAAATGAGAGATGGTCGTGCTGTAAATCGGTCGAATGTCGACTTGAGATTCCCTGGTTCCGATATCCAGAGAGAATAAATTGAATTGTCTCCATGTCTCTCGTAGTGCCTCCACGGCCATTGCACTATCGGTTGTGGCGGAGGTGAAAGAAGGGCATTGCAAAAAACCGTCCCATTAGTTGTTTATAGGATCTAAGAGATTTCATCTCATCCTTACAGGGACTTCAAAGATCTGTATCGCATGTCCAAGGGGGGGGGGGAACTATTATGTGTTTTAATTCCGTTCAAATCAATACAGTTAGTTATCCATCATCATCATCATTATCATCATCATCATCGTTATCATCATCATCATCATCATCGTTATCATCATTATCATCGTTATCATTATCATCATCATCATCATCATTATCATCATAATCTTTTTCATCATCATCATTATCATCATCATTATCATTATAATCTTTATCATCATCATCATTATCATTATCATCATTATCATTATCATCATCATCATTATCATCATCATCATTACCATCATCATCATAATCATCATCATTATCATCACCATCATTATCATCATCACCATTATAATCATCATCATCATCATCATTATTATCATCATCGTCATCATCATCATCATTATCATCATAATCTTTATCATCATCATCATTATCATCACCATCATTATCATCATCACCATTATAATCATCATCATCATTATTATCATCATCGTCATCATCATCATCATTATCATCATAATCTTTATCATCATCATCATCATTATCATCATCATTATCATCATCATTATCATCATCATCATTATCATCATCATCATTATCATCATTATCATTATCATCATCATCATACCTTTAACCGATGTGGTTGTTTGGGGGAAACTCATGGTATTCACCGATCTACAAAAAATACAAATACTTTGCTTTCAATATAATGTGAAAGTTATTGGTTTTTTTTTTCCTAACCACAAAAAGTATTGATCGCTGTGTACCACTCCTAATACTGTACAATGTAAGTACACAAATCAAACTGAAAGCTACCGTAACAGAAATATCAATTTACTCACGTGCATCATGCTGTACTTTACTCAAATAAAATATATTCCGAATGATATTAATTGATGTGGGTTATTAGTTGAATTTTATTTATTGGTTTTTTTTTTAAAGTATTTCCGATTGATCAGACTGATTGGTATTCAAGAGTTTTAGGTCCCTGTAGGGATAAAATATTTATCTCGGGGTTAGATCCTATAGACCACAACTATGACGGTTTTCTTGTTTATTGTTGGTTTTATGCACAGCCCTCCCTTCAAACCCATCTTTGTCGAGAGTGCAATGGCTATGGAGGCACCACGGGAGGACATACGTAGGTGGACTAGAATATTGTCCAGCGGCCTTTTACTTCCTCCAACTAATGTCAGGTACCCATTTCAAGCTTGGTGGAGTTGCACAATTTCACCAGGACCTGAAAAGATCATAGGTCTCTTAGCGACGATTGAATCTGAAATGTTCAGGTCGACCTCAAAACTCCCCAAGGCGATATTTCAAAACATTAATTTGTGCCAGATTTGTAATCAAATTTGATTTCACTCAAATATGCTTGAACGTCGAGTTTAATTGTATAAAGGTTTGTTTTTTTTTCCGCTCTACTCTCCTCAGCGGGTCATAACAAATAGCAGTGAGGAGCCCCGTCCCCCCCCACCCCTCCTCCCGGGGATTTCAGGGTCTCCCTACTGAGAGGATCATTGTTTTAGAATGACCCGTGTGAAAACATTTGGCGGGTGGAACCTGCAAGTCCTGTTAGCAGCGTCACTAGGGGGGGAGGAGGGGGGGGAGAGAGAGAAATAGCGATAGCCTATGGTCAGATAGCCTCTGGTCAGATAGCCTCTGGTCAGATAGCCTATGGTCAGATAGCCTCTGGTCAGATAGCCTCTGGTCAGATAGCCTATGGTCAGATAGTAGCCCAGAAGATATCTTGAAATCAGAGTCAGGTCACAGGGAGAAAAATGAAAGCTAAGGAACGGTGTCCACAGATAAAGAACAAAACAAACTATGCCTAACTGTTGTGTAGAGATGTGATAAAACTGTCACAGCTGTACTGTAGTGTAGAGATGTGATAAAACTGTCACATCTGTACTGTAGTGTAGAGATGTGATAAAATTGTCACATTTGTACTGTAGTGTAAAGATGTGTTAAAATTGTTACAGCTGTACTGTAGTGTAGAGATGTGATAAAATTGTCACAGCTGTACTGTAGTGTAGAGATGTGATAAAACTTTTACAGCTGTACTGTAGTGTAGAGATGTGTTAAAATTGTCACATCTGTACTGTAGTGTAGAGATGTGATAAAATTGTCACAGCTGTACTGTAGTGTAGAGATGTGATAAAATTGTCACAGCTGTACTGTAGTGTAGAAATGTGATAAAATTTTCACATCTATACTGTAGTGTAGAGATGCGGAAAAAATGTCACAGACTAAATGTATCTGAGGGAACGGGGCTGCGTATAAAACAGCTTGTGAATAGTGCGCGGGGAAAGATGTCACATCAAAGCTGAATATATTGATGAAGACTCAACGGTGAGATGAATCCTAAACAACAGTCTGTGAGACATCAATAGAGAGATGGTTCTTTGCATAGATATATATATATCTATGGTTCTTTGTTTACTAACGGCAGAGTTTTGTCCCTTTTCAAAAGGTCGCTTAACTTACTTTCTACCTCCATCTGTGCTAATATATCTTTTATTTATTTATTTTTTCACCTTTCTATATATCTTTATATCATTGTATGTAGCTTTGTACTTACATTAACTATCTAACCGTTTGTCCGTAAACCCAGATATCTATCCACGTCAAAGCATCTATTTATCTATTACAGAAGCCATCTAGATATGAATCTATCCTTGATTCAGTCTGTCACTTTTAGAAGACGGGTGGTCGAGTTGTGTAGAAGGCTCGACTTAAAACCGAGGGCTCCGAGTTCGATTCACGGTGAGAGAACTGGTGTTCGCATCAAATGCCGTTCACCCTAATTTAAATGTGTACCAGACTTTACTTGGGGGGGGGGGGGAGCAAACGAGGCTGAAGGTCTGTGCTAGCCACCCCTGGCCCTCAATATGCCGTGGCTACAGGAACTTGTGAATATTACACCCCATCTGCCCCGATGGTTTTAGGAGAAAACTTGACAAACAGCATTTATCTACTTTGCCAACTGTATGTTTGTGGGACGGATGGCCTTGTGGTGCAGATACTCTACTCTGTCGAAATGAGAGTTCCGAGTTCGAATCTCGGTGAGAGCTTTGGAAACTTTTCCAGGCGAAATTTGGTGTCAAGTCCCACAAGTTTAAGTTGGGAAGTGAAGGCGGCTGGTCGTTGTGCTGACCACACAATCCCCAAATATGCCGAGGTTATAGAAACAGATGAATTCAACATTTCGCCTGCATCGATGGCCCGTTAGCAACTGTATGTGTGTGTATTTTTCTACAATGGCTTAGTGTACATGCATGCATGGGCGTATTCATGGGGGGGGGCAAGGGGGGGGGCATTTGCCCCCCCCTACATTTTGAAAAAATGTCATATAAGAGGGGGCATTTGCTCCCCGCCCCCCTTACATTTAAAATTAATGTCATAAAGTTGTTATTTGCCCCCCGCCTGGAAAATTTTTGCCCCCCCCCCTGGAAAAATTCCTAGCGACGCCCATGCATGCATGTAGATTTTACTTTACAGTTTAAGTTTAATGTGTGTCTGTTTTTTTTAATACAATTACTTCAAATTAATTGTCTACAACTTAATGTTAAGTTGTATTTTTGTTTGTTATCAGTTAGTAAAATCATTACAACATTTTTTTTACCGTAAACATATCGCTGGATAACAAACTTTCAGTTTTATCACACACTAAAATTTGAAATATTCCTACTTACAATCTGGACATTTGCCTAATTTCACATGAACAACTTAGAATTAGTCCGGTAATTATGACAGTCAGGGCGTGTCTATAACAAATGAAACAAAAGGCTTGACGGGGGAGGAGGAGAGGAGGGGGCGAACAGCTGAAAATAATCGTTAGAACCTCGGGGATATCACATGGATGAGGCATTTCGGCTCACTTTTCAATATCATAAGGGAACCGTTGTTGGGTGCAGGTACAGTAACTAACTCATCGGTATGAGAAACGTTGTTGGGTACAAACAATTACACTAACTAACTCATTGGTATAATGGATAATTTTTGTTTTTGTTTATAATTACCGATTTGATTATTTGTTGTTTGACTCAATACTAAATGTACTTTTTCCCACAAAGCATCAGATTTAAAAGAAATCAAAACTTGAAATTCACCTATTCGTTAGAAAGGTTCTGGACTCAGAATGCATGACATCCTCTTTAATTAATTATTTTTTAACTTTAAGAAGTGGAACAAAGATTTGATATTCGTTTTTTTTTTTAACAAAATAAATTCATTGCAAGTGAAAATTCTAAATCTGTTAAAAAAGTACTTGCGAAAATTTGACAAAGTTTTTATTTTAAATTGAACATAAGTAAAACATAATTTAAAACACAGGTAAGATTAACATTGTTATGAAACGTGACTTACCTGAAGATGAGTTACTTCCAATTTGGTTGTTGGTCAACGGCGTGTTCCATATCCCAATAAGTGTTCAAGTATTAAAACAATCGATATTAATCTATATCCCTTTCTCTCTCTCTCTCTCTCTCTCTCTCTCTCTCTATCTATCTATCTATCTATCTCTCTCTCTCTCTCTTTTAACGCTAGTATTTACATTCAGTGGAGGAGGCGTGGCCGAGAATGAGTTAATTAACAAAACAAAAGGTGGGGAGGGGGCAACAGCTGCTGAAATAAAACAATAAGTGTTTCTAATAAGTAATGTTAACAATAAGTGTTTCTAAGAAGTAATGTTAACAATAAGTGTTTTTTTTTTTAAGAAATAATGTTAATCCAGTGGCAGATTATGTTTTTTTTTTGTTAATCTTTAAGTCGTCGAAATCAAATGTGTCGACGCAATACATACAAGTGTATTTTTTTTTAAAAGAAATATCCCAGGTACCGGTACGACAAGGTGTTTGAAAAACAAATGACCAACTAAACACGCACAAAAAAAAATAAAACCAGTCACTTGAATAAACAAAACCAAACTCTCGCCTGCTCTCGTCTCGTGTTCAGCCAGTCGCGGAGATTTTTTAAGTTTGCTTTGGTCCGGCTCACGCTGTAGTAGTAGTGGACCGTAGACAGACCACCTCTCTCTCTCTCTGGCTTCACTTGTTTCAGTCGAAGGAGGAAGATATGATGGTGTGGATCATGAGACGCCGGGGGGTTTGTTTGTTTGTTTGTTTTTTCTAATTTCTTGTTGAGATAAAGGGAATGTGTGTGTGGGGGGAGGGAATATTATTGGGTGGTTAGTTTGCGAGAGGGTGTTTTGAATCTTTAAAATTGAGCGGAATAAATTGTTGGTATTAGAGCATTGATCATAGAGTTAGCAACAAGACATAAAGAGCCGATGGTCGGGGGGGGGGGGGGGAAGGAGGTAAAAGATTTGTGTAAGCAGTGGTTCCCACATTGTGATCCACGGAGCCTTAATGGCAAGGCTTGCATCTCGCAGGTGGATTCAATTTCAACGGTAAAATAAAAATTAGTATCGCATTTTAAAAATTCCAAAAAAAAAGTAAAATGTAAACGACCCCTATAAACCAGGGCCGATTTAAACATAGTAATTTGGGGGCCCGGGGGCTTGGCCTGTTTGGGGGCCCCTGCATTTTGACATTCAACACCATGACATGAGATGATGTACTTAATATTTAATGTAACAAAAAAAAATTGCCCCCCCCTCAAGCTGGAGCCCCGGGGACTTTAGAATTTGGACCCCCCCCCCTGCTCCCCCACCTTAGGTACGAGTCTGCTATAAACATAAGCACATTAATATCTTGTGAGACGTTTTTGTGGGGCCCTAGATTGCTCCATTATAAAGAACAATTGGCTTCAAGCCGCTGGTGAAGTGAGGACGGGTCAATTCTTTACTTTCGATTTATTAGAAAGACGCTTACTGTGTAATATTTCAATAGATAAAAACAAATTGTTAAAAATAATATTACAAAAACTGAAAAAGTCAGGGTTTTCTAAGTCTTAAAATGTATAATAATGTTGTTGTTGTTTTTATAACTGTGAGTACTGTTTAAGCGTTCGGTTTTTTTTTAGACCCAAATGTATTTCAGCCGATAACATAATATTTTTCTTAGTGAGTGAGAAACCAACTTTCACTAGGATCTGGAAAAATTCCATTGGTGCTCACTGATGATCGAACCCAGGACTCTCAGGTTGGCGGTAGTGCATCTTAGTGAGAGAGTTACAATAAATAAAAAAGTGGTTTGACTCATAAAATAGAAAATCAATTTATTAAACTTCTTGCTTGATTTTTTTTTAAACAATCAAATGTTGATAATTGGAAATAAATAACAGGATTATATCAGAACTTTACAAACATAACCATCACATCAGCCGGACGTTATTCTGTAATGCATAATGTGCATCCCGGTTTAACATTGACTTAATAAGAGCTAGAAATATAGATAGAAGTGATACACAAGAAAATGTAAATTTAAAGAGAGAGACAGACAGACAGATAGAAGTAATACACAAGAAAATGTAAATTTAAAGAGACAGACAGATAGAGATAGAAACAGGAATGGAGTGCTAACAATGAAGAAAAAAGTTCATTGAAAAAATAATGTTGCTTAACTACAAGTATTTTTTTTTAAATATTAACTAATGACTGGTCGCTCGTCATAAAATGGTAAACAATGACTTTGACCAATTGCAAGTGATATGTTGTTTAACACGGGTGAAGAGAAATATCATAAATACCCCATTAAATAGAGTCTCATATATACATTGTAAACAAATCTTAGTCCAGCTATTGCAATAAAGAAAAATGCCCAATAAGTAAACATTGCTTGGTCCAGCAGTCTTTTTTTAGGGGAAGTACCTAGTATAGTAAACAAATCATGATCCAGCAGTTTCAATAAAAGGAAGTAACTTGTATGTAAACAAACCTTGGTCCAGCAATCTTTTTAGGGGAAGTACCTAGTATAGTAAACAGACCTTGGTCCAGCAGTTTCAATAAGGGGAACTACCTAGTATAGTAAACAAACCTTGGTCCAGCAGTTTCAAAAAGGCGAATTTACAAGTATAATAAACAAATAGTTAAATTCTGTTTCCTCTTTGTTGCTTTGCCAATAGTTTGACCGGTACATTTCTTTTAAATTAGTATGATTAAATAGACCACTTTACTCAGAGTTACTTTGATATCATTTTATAGCTCATGTAATAAACCATAATAAACATCGTTTCTATTTTTATATCTAATAAAGAAATCATACCTGAAATCGACGGTTCTTAAATTGTTATACTTCTAAGTAAATGCCGTCTATTCCTTATAATTCACAGGGTGGGCCACAGAATGTAACAGACGGGTACCTTCTTGACCTTGACCTTTATGGCAGTTCCCAGATGTTGAGGGGACACGGCGAGTTTCACGATCTCACGATCTTTAAGGGACTAAGGTCTCTGCCTGCAGTTACCACTGAGCCAATGGTCATCTAGCTTTCATATATCAAGGTCAGGGTTCCCGCTAAAAGCAGTGCGCGCTTAAGTTCGCGCACATTACAACTGAGCGACTAATTGTTTTGTCCTGCATCCCTACATACCATTATGGTGCGCACAGATATTTTATTTCATACAAAGCTGCAGAATTAATATCGTATACCAAAAACATCACGCTGACCACCAAATTCATAAGCTTGAATCATACGGACCACTAAATTCATAAGCTTAAATCACGCTGACCACTAAATTCATAAGCTTGAATCATGCGGACCACTAAATTCATAAGCTTGAATCATGCGGACCACAATATAACTAGGTTTTGAGCCACGTGGACCACTAAATTCAATACTTTTAATTTCAACAGAATTGTATTGGCCAACAAAATGTTTTTTAATGTATTTGTTTGCTATCATTTCATAGCTATTTACTTATATTTCCACAAATATTTCGAATATATTTAACTAATTAGATTTGTGTGTTGTTTTAATTATATGTATTATTCATTTTTTACCACTAGTAAATTAATGTTGCTTTTTTTTTTTCCCCTCAGGTCCAGCACGTGCTTTGTTGCTAATTATAGTTCAGTAATTATGTCACAGAGTTCACTAGCGCCTCGAATTGTCTTATCAGAGTGACATCATTTTACAATGTAGGGGAGATGACTCAAATAATTACTTTTGTTTTCTTAAAAAAAGGATGGTCGACCTTTTTTTTTGTTTTGGATAAAATGTAATTACCAGTTGTGAGATATAGTTCTGATATATGATAGATAAATGCCACATCCATGGGCAACGGGAACTTTTAAATCCTTTAAAAAAAAACAAAAAAAAAAAGAACCCTATATCTTTCTTCGCTGTGTTTATCATTTTGGTATTTTTTTAAATATTTTTTTGTATTTTTCGAGTTATCGATACCATAAACATTGGAACATGTGATGTGTTTTGAGTGCCCTGGGCTGGCGGATCACATAGTGGACCAGTCGGGGTAGCCTGCTTGGCATGTATGGAGCGTAGCAAGCTTGCACGTCTTTATTTCTTCCTGCCTCTGCCAGTCTTCCTGCAATATCTATTTGTCTGTCTGTCACCCAGCCTGCCTGCCTGTCTATCTGTTTGCCCGCAAGTCTGCCTACCTGCCAAATAACTTATTCTGTATATGCAAAAAAAAAACAAAAAAAACTGAGCAATTTGTGCTGTATCGACTCTCAGACCCGGCGGTCCAATCGACTCACAACTCGAGAACCACAGATTGCGTTCAAATTCACGGCACATGTGCGCCCCCTCCAGTGAGCTACCCACGAGGTGGGTCTGGGCATTGGACGATCTCGCTTAGAAGATTTAACGGCTAGCTAAGCCCATTTTGTTTTAACAGAGTGCCCATATGTACACGTGAAGGTCTATATCTGCCCCCCTCCTTTAATAATACATACGTCTTATATAAAACAAATTGCACCACCACGTTCCCCTCCGTCTGTAGTAGTGTTGCTATTTCGTGATGTAATCGACACATTTTGTTGCACGATGCATTGATTCTATCCTCACCTATTATTGCTGGATTATCACACCCCGTAAAGTTATTGAAAAAGAGAAGCATGTTTTTTTATTATTATTTTTTTTTTTTTTCTGCAAACGCCATTTTTTAATTTGAATGTATTCCCTGGAAATAACCCAGAGCCGACATCATTCATTCTTAGAACTGACATAGGTCAGTGATCTTGTTCTCGCACAAGCTTAACCGATTTCCTGTTCCGTTCAAAACAATAATGACGACTATTACAAAATTAACGCTAACGACTCAGAAATAATTAATTTGTCTTGCCAGCTCTTTACATTTTTTTTAAACATTCATATTCAATGGCGTATCATCCCGCTAACGATCCTGATGAATCATTTGACTATTTGTTTAAAATTGTTCTAATTGGCGATGCAGGAGTAGGGAAAACTTGCGTTGTTCAAAGGTTTAAATCAGGAACGTACACTGAAAAGCATGGAAGTACAATAGGTGTAGATTTCACTATGAAAACACTTAATATTGATGGAAAACTTGTGAAGGTTGGTATTTAGCAGATCTTGATAAGCTATATATGAACCAGACTTTTTACCACTCTTAAAAGATAATACAACATTCATAATTTAAGTTTTTCTGACTCAGAGGTGCCAAGATTTTTTTTTCGGTTACAAGCCATACTTATTATTACATATTTTTTTTTTGTTTTCAGGGTTAGGGTCCAGCTATAGATATTGCTCCTAACCCTATTCCTAACACTAGCCCCGAAAACAAAAATATGCCCGAAAACAAAAAAAATATGCAATAATAAGTATGGCTGGTACCCAAAAAAAAATACGGGTTCTGTCAGGGACAGAACCATAGCCACTCCAAAATTAATTTTACAGTTTCACTTCAGGAGTTGTCCATGAATTACGTCAACAAACTTTTAGACCCTGCCCCCCCCCTTCCCTCCTCAACTTCTCAACAAGTCTCAAACTTTCTGTGACCTTCCTAGTAAAATTATGTCAATTGTGTACTTTTAAAAAAATACCCCTTATCATGACTCTTTATTGACCTCATATTATAATTTATTATATTTTATTCAAATTAAATGCAGCTGGCTTTATTGAAAAAAAAATAGTATTCAGTCATTGACATGTAATAGAGTACCAGTAACTTTTAAAGAAATTAGTATCCAGAGCTCTGGTATCTAGACAGGACATGCATCATTGCATGGAGGAGGAGTTGACTTTTTAATGTCGACAGTGATAAATCCTTTTATGTTATATAAAAGTCTAACTTATTGATGTACCCAAAGTGGCACATAAGCAGGGCAGCGGAGAGAATTTCTGGGCCCTGGAACACAGATGGTTTATGTGTCCCTAACTGAAGTTCTACTTATACATGTACAGTAGACTCTCTTCTATTCTTTTCTCACTACATTAACTGGCATAGTAAATAATATTTATCCACAATAAAATGAATAATTATAGATAGTTTAGCAATAATAAAAAAAGCCTGAATAGAGTTTTAGTAACTTATTTAAAATTAATTATCTGTTCCTATTTAGAATGTTAATGGCTGAAAATATTTTTAAAAATTCATATAATATATGTCTAATTAATTTTTTAGGCATTATGAATTAATTTCACTGATACGAGAATGGCATTTAACTTCAATTCTTTTTGTATTTGTGTCATGATTTCTTTGAATATTTTCAAACAATTCATAGAATTACTTTGTCTAAAATAATTACATTGTTGAAGTCTAAAAATCTTCACATCCCCTTCACTATGTCAACAACTGTCAAACTTTTTCACACACCCCCCCACTCCAAGTTGCCAGATAATCAATTATAGTCTTGATGTTCTTTGTTTGGCTAATGATGATCACACCATAGATTACTTGTAATAATTTGATTTAAGCAGCATTTTTAGAATTAATATTAAAAATGTCTTAACTTCTTGACATTTCTTTCACTTTTCCATGATAATTTTAGCTTGGGGTTAAATATATTTATTAAATTAATTATGATCTTGTCCTTTTTATGTTATCTCAGCTATTTAGACGATCTATTAGAAGTAGCATAAGTATGCCATTGGAATATCATGATATCAGGTTTTAAATCTAATCAGCACTAATTTCTTCAAAAGAGTATTTCTCTTCCAATGACACTTTTAATAAATGACACACACAAATAACAATTTAAAAAAAAATCTTTTTTTAAATTAGCTTGATTTGATTACATTAATTTAATGGTAAAATATCGCAGTCAAATGAGGACAGTTTAATAATTCTCATTTTAGTGTATCCTGTCAGAACCACAACCACATTGCTTCTAAATTCATTTAAACACCGGACAGCTGTCCGGTCTGATTAGCTAAAAAGTAAATTTACTCAGATGTTTCAATAATTATCATTTGTATACATTAACATTTTCCCTCAAACATTGTGCCTTATTCAAAATGACATACATACTTGGTGTAGCATTGAATTACTGGGTCATATCATGTAGCAGTTTACCATTAATTGATTAATTTTTAAAAAGCCAGCATGTCTGTTACAAAGTCTCACTTTTATGCTTAATATCTTGGTTAATTCAGACTGTTATCTTTTTGACATTACTCCCCTTTCTATTATTCAATTTTGATTCTTTTTTTTTTTTTTGGGTCTAATTCTGATGCTAAATAATTATATACTAGTCGTCCCGCATAGTAATACGCCGCCTTATCAATCAATATAAACAACACGCTTGCTGTGATCCATCTTGACCCACTTTAAACAACACGCTTACTGTGATCCAGCCCTCCCGTCTCCACACTATAGTGTTGTTGTTTTTTCGGCTGTCGCAAGTTGTCGACGTATTCGGGAATTCCACAATCTATAAATAGTCTTGCGAAGTTGTGTTTTATATATAGATATATATATAGATACATATATATATTTAGCTCATATATTATGTTAATAGCTAAAAGAAAAAATAATTAGTGTTTATAATATTTACAGCTCCAAATATGGGACACAGCTGGCCAGGAGAGGTTTCGAACTATAACCCAAAGCTATTATAGAAGCGCTAATGGTGTAATAATTGCTTACGACATTAGCAAGAGAAGTACTTTTGAAACTATACCTCGCTGGCTTGATGATGTTAAACGTTACGCTGGTTCTAATGTTGTACAGTTACTTGTTGGCAAGTATTTTGTTGTTGATTTTTTATTAGTTAATTGGGTAAGACCTGAAAGCTTTAAGTACCAGTGTCACATCTTTAGTTATAGGTAGATGGTATAGATTATTCTCCAGTTATAAAAAGCTCACTTAACACTAAAGGGGCATCTTGGGAGATGAAGTGTAGAATTCATCTGTTTCTGTAGCCTCTGCAAATGAATGGATTGTGTGGTTAGCACAACATCCAGCCGCCTTTACTTCCCCAACTTTAAGTCAGGTACCCACTTAAAGCTGGGTGGTCTTGTGGGACTTAAACCAACTTTCACTAGGATCTGGAAAAATTCCATTGGTGCTCACTGATGATCGAACTCAGGTTGGCGGTTGTGCATCTACATCACTGTGCTATCCGTTCCATATTCTCCAGTTATATGGCACCTAAATATTACTGTTAATGTTTTCAAGAGATAAAAATCACTATGCCTCCTAACAATGAAACTTTTTAAAATCACAATTTTTCTTGAAAATCAGTCATAATTTAGGCCATTTGAAATAGGTTTGCAAAAATCAAGTGTCCTGACAAATTTCTTAGCCATTAATAAGCAATGAAGAGCAATTCATTTATTGTTTTTAACAAAAGCAGTGTATGTATACATGTACCTAAAAAATAGTATTTATCATAATGCATTAAGTAAAGTTAAACTTGTGACCTGTTTTTTGTTTTACATTCCCAGCAGCTGTGACAATCAAAAAATATTTTATATTTTTATTATTCTTTTTTAAGCATTGAAATATATATAATATTTATTACAAATTTTTTATTCAACAGGAAACAAATGTGATCTGGAGAATCTCCGTGAAGTTAGCAAAGAAGACGCAAAATCTCTGGCCCATTTGCAAAACTTTGTTGGTGCTGTTGAGACGAGCGCCAAGGAAAATACTAATGTTGATGACACATTCCTCAAAATGGCCAAAGTAAGCTTTCTTTTTTTTTTACTTTCATCTGCAAGACCATGAGGGTTAGTACCCTTGTCCTCATGCGTATTGGGCTGGAGTGATCTAATCTGAATACATGTATAATATAAAAAAAAAACTTACCTTTACTAAGATCATTTGTTAAATTCAGCTACTTAAAGGGTTTTATAAATATACATGTATATGACTCAAGAATCCTGTATTGATTCACAAGTATGATGCCAATGTTTTTTTTTTTTTTTTTTTTTGCTTACGACGGGCCATCCCTGATACCTGATACATAGCCTAATGGTGAATTAAGATAGTTCTCATGTTACGTTGAGTTTTTTTTTTAGGCATAGGGACCTTTTTGTTCAAATTATTCTGGCTGACTGAGACCCTATCCTCCTATTTAGTTACTATGCTTGAGTCTTTATATAATGTACTTTACGTCATCATCATTCTTATTTCTTACTAGCTGTATCCTGCAAAACTTTTGCATAGAGCTATATCCCCTTACGTTTGAGCAGTAGGCTAGGTTATTTTTGGTTTCGGACAGATCCGACTTTTTCATGATTTTTATTACACTTTAAAGATGCATTATGTTGTAGAAATACAAAAATAATAATAAAATATTTAAATTATTTTACGTTTTGGCCTTTTGGGTTTCATGTTTGAAAACCGCAGAAACTATTCAAAACTGTAGATTTAAAAAAAACATTTATCAAATCGAGACGCTGGTAAGACACCATTTTGAATTCATTTTTTCTACTTTCGATATAATACAGACGAAAGACAGCTATTATTTATATAGATGATTTTTGAGTCTATTTTGATAACATTTTTAAAAATAATAATTCATGTATATATATATATATAGGAACTGAAAAGGAGGTTTGGAGATGATGCCAACATGGACCCTGGCCTCAGCAACAGCATCAATCTTAACAGCCGCTCTTTGTTAGGTGGAGGAAAAGGTTGGCTTCCTTGTTGTAATGGCGGCAGCAGGACAGGAAGTAGTTAGCAGGCAATACACACGCCAGGCGGTAGTTAGCAGGCAATACACACGCCAGGGAAGATATTTTTCAGTTTTATCAACAAAAAAAAAAAACAACAGATTCTTGAATCATAATGGAGATTCTGAAACCGAGAGCAATTTCACATCATCCTTGTTTATGTTGTGACAACTCTGCTGACTTTTTGTTCCTTTTTTTTCTTCTCTCCCCTGAGGCTAAGGTCAGGGGTGGTTGAGCACATAGCATTTGCTTCCAGAGTGCAGTATAATTTTTTTTTACTGGAATAAAAAAACATTGTAACGCATACATTTAAAAAAAATTTTTGAGAAATTATTAAAAAATTTTTTATTTAGGTTAATATCTAAAAAAAAAAATTTTCTCTAATGATAATTCACTAGATTTTTTCCCATTCCTAGTTAGCTTGGAAGTTAGAATTTCATGAAAGGCTAAAAATAAATAATGTTATGGTAACTTAAGAAGATATTTCACCACCCCTGAACTAGGCATTTGAAACTGGCTAACAATATTCAAAGAAATGTGTTAGTTTTGTTTATATAGATTATTTTTTTTTTTTACTAAATATACACAGGCAGTACGGATCAAACTGTTCAGTCTACGATTACTTTTTTTTTTAATGCCTGTAGTTTCAGACTGTAAATCAGCTTTAAAGTTTTGTGCCATGGAGATATGTTGTTAATTCTTTTTATATTGTTTATGACATTGATGTGTTGGAATATTTTTTTCCCCCATTGAAGTAAAAGAAAGTTACATATAAATGAAAGTCTTTAATAAATATGTATTTTTTGTAATAAAATTGTAATTCATTACCACCTAGTTATTTACTACTGAACCAAATAAAATATGTTAAATTGTGCTTGTAATTTTTTGGTCAGGTTTATACATATATTGGGTGTTATGATCATTTTTTGTTATTGTTTTTAGATTTCAGTAAGGTGGTATATGTGGTTATAAAGCTCAGATGTTATGATGTGATAGTTACTCAGTAAAATGCAACCTTTTTTTTTTTGTTTTTAATAACTTAAATACTTGATAAGTGGAAAGTTCATCCAGATATTTCCCCTGTTCCCTTTGACTAAAAATGGCTTCAGGAACTGATATTGTGGATTTTAAAACCAGTTCTTACAAGTTTCAAGGCTTTAGAATTTTAAGTGTGCATTGTGGGTTGGGCTGATTTTTTGATGTCTTGAGAGTACGGCTAATGTTTTGATGTACTGTTTCCTCTTTCTGTTTTTTGCATTTAAAACTGAAAGATAAATTTCAACTACACTGAATGACAAAATGTCTGATGTTTCTTGTTGTTTAAATGTATGTTTGACAGAATGTCTTAAGTTTCTTGTTGTTTTAGTGTATGTTTGACAGAATGTCTTAAGTTTCTTGTTGTTTTAATTTAAACAGAATTCATAATTTAAACATGTCCAGAAAATTTCTTGAATTGTAAAACTTAATAAATACTAACATTCACAAAACTTTTCACATAAAATGTACCCTTGTCTGAGATTAATTTTTTTCTGTAAAAGTCGTAATAGGTTATTTTTTCTACCCACATAAGTAACATTTATTTGGGTACAAGAACCACATTTACATATTGATGTTCAAAAACATTTAATCTAGTGCCAAATATAATTTTTTTATGTAAAATCAAAACATAATCACATGAGCTGTTGGCAACCGTTTAAAAAAAAAAAAAAAAAGACATGACAAAAGCGGTACCACTAATGAGTGCTCAATTGGTAAAAGAATATTTGTGCTAAATCAGCAGTGTTACAATTTAAACATGGCTTATTCTAGGGGTAGGTCTTATTTCATATGGCGAGAATTCTGAAATATCATACAATACTAAGGCTTGTTTTTGGGGAGGGGGGTTAAACACTGCTGTAGTTTGCAAACTTTTTATCCACACTGTCCGCAAAGATTCTCCAGCCTGAATCGCCATACATCACTTGCAAATTTATCAAACACAACCCATTAATAAATACACACATTGACACATCATCACAATGGTAGCTTATCGAGTCAAATAAGAACAGATTTGTCAATTAATACTTGCATCACATTTGTCAGGTCACAAAGACCAAATAATCATGCTGCGCAAAGAATCATTCTATAATTATAGTGATTCACTCTCCAGAGTATTTTTTAGTAAAGATTAAAATATTCTAGTTCCATGTTTCTATTCAAGTCTATTAGCACATGTTGAACATTTCAGTTTTTTTTTTCTTCCCTTATTTAATATCTTATTCTTTGTAAATCATTATTGTTAAGAGATGTAAATATATTTATATGGCCTATATATTTTTACTTGTTGATAAACAGTTCAATATCAGCGTAACCAACAGCATTTGTAACATTAACAGCAACGTGTGTTGTTTTTTTTTTTTTTATTGTATTGAACTAATAACTGTAATAGTTGTGTTGATGTCACAGAGATTAACGTACAAGTTTGTTTGAATTTCAGTTTCATTAACTGTTGTGCATTTGATTATTGTTTGGTTTTTGGTTTTTTGTTGATGTTATCCATGTACTGATATTTTTTTTTTGCTGCAATATTTTTTTTTTACTTAAATATTTTTATGTTTTGAAAGTAAGAATGCTTAGAAAAAATATCTTAAATCAGTATTTAAAGCAAAAAAAAAATTGTATTCCTGAACTATAATTTTTGTACCTGGCATTAAGCAAATAACTGTAGGTAATTTGTGTGACCAACATAATGCCAGGTTTGTTTGTTTTTTTCTTTCACATTTAACATAATAATTATTTTTATCTTTTTTCTTTTGCGTTTCCTGGCCATCATTTCCTTTAACCTGGAATACGTATTTTGTAGATGGTTCATTAGTATCCAATGGAAAATCAATTTCATTATCAAAGATTCCCATATTTTAATTAGTCAACCCTGTCTAGAGAGCTTAACTCTGATGTTGACTAGGAATTTCATTACATTTCGTAGGAAGACTGCAGATTCTGTCCTCATTTCTAGTTGAGGTTCTTCCCCCTTAATCCCACACTTGCAGAAATTGAGACATGTACCATAAAACTTGTTGAAACAAATACATGCTTATGATTTTTTTTTAGTTCTCTTTCTTGCTTAGTTTGTTCAGGAATTGGTTAAAGATTTGCAATTGTTTTTTTTTTTTTAGCTTTTTAAAATAAAAGTAAAGTTTTCTTAAGCCCCGAAGGGCTCGCCTGGGCAGATGAAGTGTAGAATTAATCTGATTCAGCAGCCACAGCACAATGAGAGTTGGTGTGTTTAGTACAACACCCAACCTTCTTTACTTTCCCCAACATACGTCAGGTGGACTTGGGAACTTTCACAAGGACTTTAAAAAATCCTGAGGCTCTGAGATTTGAATCTGGGACCCCTCAGTCGACAGTCGAGCACTTGACACCTCATGACCACTCATCCTCATTTTAAATTATACAAGCAAAATTTTATGGTCCTTTTAAAAAAAAATTCTTCGATGGGAAGTTAATAATAATATATCAAATCTGTTTTTCCCTTTCAGTGGCTAGATTAGGCGTAGATTTTTGTTTGAGTGCACATTATCAGTTCCTTACTTAAATCGATCTTGACATATTATTTTTTTGAACCTCCAGTGGGGAAAGCTCTATAGTACCCTTTCTACAAACCCCACTGCAATGGATGCTTAGACATGATAGAAGACTTCAGAAACTGGGGCACAAATTTTGTAGTTTGCACGCCAGTCAGGCCTACCACCACCCAATCAGTTCTTATTCCCCCCCCCCCCCCCCCCGTCTTTTTATTTGGTCAGTGGTCCCCTTTTAAAAAAAATAGTTTCCACCCATTTATCTTGCATTGTGTGAAGCTCTTTTATCTTTTCAGTACCTTTTGACATGTATTATATTATATAGACATCTTGATATGTATAATATAAGCAGGATTTAGGGAGACTGAAGGTCGATCAGTGCAGAGCGCTATAATGTCGATCAGTGCAGAGCGCTATAATGTCGATCAGTGCAGAGCACTGTAATGTCGATCAGTGCAGAGCGCTATAATGTCTGAGGTTCCTGGATTCAATCCTTGGTGAGAACCAAGGGAATTTTTCCATTTCCTTGTAAAAGTGTGTTGAAAGTCCACCCAGCTTTAAACAGCTGACTTTTTTTTTTTTGCTTAAGTAAAGTCCCATAATATGCAGTGGCTACAGAAACACAGATAAACTCTACACTTAAAGATGAAGGGATTTTTACATAGGATATACACATATTTGATATTTATTAGATACATAGATAAATTCTACACTTTATCCCTCGTGATGACACTTAAAAATGAAGGTTATTTTTACATAGGATATACACATCTTTGATATTTATTAGATACATACGATATAGACATATTTCAGCTTGTCTGTGAAAACAGTAACCCGCACATTTTTTTAATTAAAAAATAATTCTTTTCTTATTTTGCCATGATGATGTTTAAAAAAAAATAGCCCATTAGTTTGGTGCATGAAGTTAGGGCAAAAAAAAATGTTTGATCCTTTGTTTTTTCAATTATATTTTTTTGATCGTCTTTCACAATCAGTTTTGTTTTTAAAGTGTGAATAAATCCAAACAGTTTTATTCCCGTAAAACTTTATTCTTCTCTACTCTCCTTAGCTCATCGCTTACACATATCTTGATATATTTTTTTATAATCAATTTTCGCTGGACAGTTTTTCATATCGGTGTAATTCTTCATATATCATATTGTTATTTTTAATCCTCTTATGAAATAACTATAAATATATATATATATACATATATATTATATATAAATCCAGATTGAATTTCATTGCTATGCTAGTTGTGTCAGATTTATGTATACAAATTGCAGCATATAACAATTTCATAAAGTTTGTTGTTAGGTTGAGCTCATAAAAGATGAAGAATTGAAACTAGTCTTTAACAATTAACTGTAATGCTATTGACCCTATTGTAGTTATATAACTGCATCCCAGTGCCAGTATTGGTGTGATATTACCTCTCATATATTCGAGTGTTTACAATCAAGTCATAGATTTTTATTTTTTTTTTATTTGCTGCTGAACTAAAATTAATTTTGTAAAATTAAAAAAAAAATTCTTGCATTTTTCTATTTTTTTTTTTGTCAGTTAAGGATCCATGTATCTCTAAACTGTTGGTTTTTTTTTATGCCGAAATTATGTTTTTGTTCAGCATAGGAATAAAACAGGAAAAATTTTTGTTACATATTACGTTATAACTTGAATAGTTGTACACTACCCTTGCTAGCTAAACTGAGATATGTAATTAAAAAACTAATCACGGAGGTGTTATCAACTGATGTTTTGTTTTCTTTCTTCTGTGAAATTTAATGTATTGATCTCATCGGTAAACATTACAAGATTTTTATCACTTGAAGTCTTTTCTGCATGTAGCTATTCTTTCTTGTTTATTTCTTTTTTGTAATTTCTTTCACAAGTCAGTAGTTGTTTGTTTGTTTTTTTTTGGCTATTTTGGGCTGGCTAGAATTCAATATTTATTATTCAATAAAGGTTGGCTAGAATTATAACAATTATTCAAGAAAGGTTGGCTAGAATTATAATAATTATTCAATTAAGGTTGGCTAGAATTATAACAATTATTAAATCAAGGTTGGCTAGAATTATAACAATTATTCAATAAAGGCTGGCTAGAATTATAACAATTATTCAATAAAGGCTGGCTAGAATTATAACAATTATTCAATAAAGGCCGGCTAGAATTAAAACACTTATTTAATAAAGCTTCAAAAGTATATTGGTTAATGGTATATAGACAGTCACCATTAGTCCAGATAAAAAAAATTAAGTTTAAAACAATATTTCATTAATTATCTGTACGGGCATTAGCTGTGTGGCCAGGACAATAAAATATTATAGACTATAAAACATTGAATGTGTCAACTACGTCTTATAATTTTTAGAAAATGAAACCTCAGATCTCTTTGAACATTGTTCTTTTTAATTAGTTTGCATGTTTTAAAATATAAAATGGTTGAAAGGCTGATAGTTTGAATATTGCTTTTTTTTTTCTAGTTGTAAGAAAAATTCAGCGCAGAATACAAAATAAACTTTAAAGACATCTCTTTAGCAACAAAAAAATGTTAATTAATGTATCCTGAATTTTTTTTTTTAAATGTTACAATTTTTCTTAAATCTCTTTTTTTTTTTTAAATTTTAAACAGACTTTATGTATTAACAGAATTTTTTTATACATTTCATTATTACACTGGCTGCGCTGTTTATTTTTATAATCTTAAATTGCTTTATCATCTTATTTATAGTTCAATATATATATGAGGGTTACAGGATTTTCTTAACCTATTTACACTCAGTATTCAATACATTTGAAAGACATCTCTAAACTTTTATATTCTTGGAAAATTTTAATTTTAACCTTTGATTGAAGGTATCATTAGGCACATTCGGTAAAAATTTTTTACAACTATTAAAGAGAACCTTTGTTACAGTTTTATGAGAC
The DNA here is from genome assembly GCA_021962125.1 of Bulinus truncatus. NCBI lineage: Eukaryota > Metazoa > Mollusca > Gastropoda > Planorbidae > Bulinus > Bulinus truncatus. The sequence continues at coordinate 810,606 of JAGDYQ010000276.1, read as the reverse complement.
AGAAAAATGTTTTTCAGGGCTGTTTGTTTTTTTTATTGACCATAGCAAGTTCAAAAAATATTTCTTTACCACAGTTCAAATCTATTGGCAGAATAAGACTCCCTATCACTCAGAAATAGTCCCCAGTTTGTAAAGTTGTTTTTTTTTTATGTACATAATTTTTGTTCTAATCTAGGGGGTCGGCAACCTTTTGAGACGGAAGAGCCAAAAGTTTTAATTTCAATTTTCTCAGTTTTTAAAGAGCCACTAAAATTGTTGTTTCAATATTATGGTATTTGATTAGGATTAGGTATATAAAATAATATAATTATTATTATTATTAGACATCGAAAGAGCCGCATGCGGCTCGCGAGCCGTAGGTTGCCGACCCCCTGTTCTAATCAAAATGTGAAAACTATCTATAAGCTACTTTTTGCCTTATAATTTTCTTTTCATCCTGGCTGGTTGTTGATATCAAAATGTTTGTGTAGCTGATGGGTATGATATTATTAAGATTGAAGTGTTAGCTCTTTCAGTATAGTTGATGGTAAAACACCAAGATTTTAATTAATCTATTAAACTGGTGGGTGCTAGCTATCTTTCAGTTTAGATAAAGGGTGCTTTTTTTTTAAAATTTAACTGTAGTCTAGATAGCTTCTGTAATTATGACGTAGCTTGGTTTATGAGCTGCATTAGGGCCTCAGTCGATGTCCGCTACATTCAGACCTAAATATGTTTTCATGCGCACGGCCCTATGACATCCACTTTCATTTAAGTTTGGTGGATTGCCACGCTTGGCGTCCTGCACCCCCATCATCAAGCCCCCTGCGCATTCCCTCGTAAACATTTCATCACTCCAAGTAGGAAAATCGTACGAGCTCTGTCAAACGTGAATGAAATTTGGGCTCTATGTATATCCGGGCATGGAAAAGATAAATAAATCCCTTATCATAATAGCTACTAGGAGCATGACGTTTAGCCAGCTGTGTGTGATCAGACTGAATTCAGCCTAGTTATCAGGGCAAGGATCTCATCTTGAGGCACGAAATATTTTTTTTTTCCCCCAGCCTCATAATTCTCAGATTGCCAAAGACTCTTCATTACTTAGACTTCCTACAAAAACATGAGAAATTTCAAACAAAGAATTACTTTCCCAATTTGTATTCACTTACCTATATTATTCTAAATACTTCAATGCACACTATCTAGAAAGATAATATTTTATGTGGATATAAATTTCATTCAAACTTAAGAGTGCATTTTGCTTCATATTGACACCATTCATTGTCAGTGGGTTTTTTTTTATTATTTGAAAAGATATAGAATATAATTTTATTTTATATGCAATAGAGAGAGAGAAAAATATTCTTATAAAATACTTTTTTTTCAGCACCAAATATTTTAATTCAGTATTTGCTTCTGAGGGATTATAGTTGTTTTTTTTAATCATATTTTTAATATTCTTTCTGTTCTTCAATTTATTTATTTAAGGGGCTTTGCTAACCAAGTGACCTAATTATTTTCTTTTTGTTAACATTAGCTCTATTACATTAATATGATGTTGTTATTTTGTTATATTGAATGTAAAATTTATTATATCACTTGTAAAATTTTTTTTTTATTTCATACTCTGTATGTTGGAACAAAAAAAAATTGATTGAATTAAATTCATGTGATAGTAGTCTTGTCATTGTCTGGTGTTGGTTCGAGCCAAATGCTGGTATTGTACACCGATGGTTTCCTCCCCCCCCCCCAATCTGATACGATTCTAGAACAGGGTTGACAATCCATCTCAGCTTGCATGTCTCGTGGCGCATCACCTACGTGCACACGCTTTCTTTTTTAACACTCGGCCGGTGGTCAGGTGTCCAGCAAAAGGATATCACTGGTCAGCGGATAAAAGATTTTTTTTTTAAGTTATATTTCCCTTTTTATCATTAAGGGGGCATATTATGCAACGGATTACGGCAGGTGGGGACTGGGTCCACTTTCTATTTTTTTTTTTTATATCACGTTTCAAGGGACTGATTGCGGGGGGGGGGGCGTTGAAGACAGGCATAGAACTCAAATTTTTATCTTTTTAATATGAAAGCAATTTTTAAAAAAAGTAAAATATGCACCTCTCATGATTATGGTAGACTTCAAGTCTTACATTTTTTTGGTGCCGTTAGAAATAGAGCCCCGAAAATCAATATTTTTAAACGTAATAAACTGAAATCCCATTTTATTTAAAGTGCACGCTGTTAACTAGTTAAAGGATACAACAGTTTTAATGATATTGGAAAATGGGGTGGCCCTCCGTCAAGTCGCTCTTAAGAATAAGCAAATTAGTCGACCTCATAGGGCCCCCCAGTGTCATTGGGCCCCCATCCTGTAATGGGTCCTGTCACATCTGATGATACATTGCCTCCACCCACCCAGTGTCATCGGGGCCCCCCTCCAGTAATAGGTCCTGTCACATCTGATGATACATTGCCTCCACCCACCCAGTGTCATCGGGCCCCCCCCTCCAGTAATAGGTCCTGTCACATCTGTTGATACATTGCCTCCACCCACCCAGTGTCATCGGGCCCCCCCTCCAGTAATAGGTCCAGGCACATCTGATGATACATTGCCTCCACCCACCCAGTGTCATTGGCCCCCCCCCTCCAGTAATAGGTCCTGTCACATCTGATGATACATTGCCTCCACCCACCCAGTGTCATCCGGCCCCCCTCCAGTAATAGGTCCTGTCACATCTGATGATACATTGCCTCCACCCACCCAGTGTCATCGGCCCCCCCTCCAGTAATAGGTCCTGTCATATCTGATGATACACTGCCTCCACCCACCCAGTGTCATCGGGCCCCCCCTCCAGTAATAGGTCCTGTCACATCTGATGATACATTGCCTCCACCCACCCAGTGTCATCGGGCCCCCCCCTCCAGTAATAGGTCCTGGCACATCTGATGATACATTGCCTCCACCCACCCAGTGTCATCGGGCCCCCCCATCCTGTAATGGGTCCTGTCACATCTGATGATACATTGCCTCCACCCACCCAGTGTCATCGGGCCCCCCCATCCTGTAATGGGTCCTGTCATATCTGATGATACACTGCCTCCACCCACCCAGTGTCATCGGGCCCCCCCCTCCAGTAATAGGTCCTGTCACATCTGATGATACACTGCCCCCCTCCCCCGCCCTCAAAGCATATTTAACGTATGTTTGTCCCACTGAATAAAATCCTGTTACCTGTTGTGGCCAATGAGAAAATGGTCGTCTGGTGGTGAGTGGGAGGTGTTTTTTTTTTTTTGGTCTGTTATAAACTTGGGGGGGGGTCATTTATTAATATTTTTTTAACTAGGAAAAGCTGAGACTAACTAACTATATATTATAAAAAATGAATGTAGTGATGAGTGTATGTAGGCCTATGTTTGTTTGGGCAACTTAGAAATCCACATCGTCGAACAGAGATCAACCAAACTTACAATACCACTCCAGTTATGAACCAATTAATGCACATTGCTAATTTTTTGTTTTTAAATGGTCGGGATTTAGACATTAAAGCGTTTTAATTTTCAATATTGACATTTTCTCGATTCATTAAGGCGACCTACTTTCTTGCTGATTCATCCAGAGCGCGAAAATTAAAGTGTTGGAAAAAAACACTTCTGTGTTAGAGAGTAGGCCTATATTTGGTGTGCATTTTTTTCATCAAATGAATCTTTTCTTGAATATAAAGAAACAAGAGTAAATAAAGTACTTCAAAGCAATCGATATGTTAATCTTGTTAATATTAAAATCTTCAAAGCAATTGATATGTTAATTTTGTTGATATTAAAAATAATCTTAAAAAGTAGGAATTTATATTTATAACAAAATAAAACAAAATGACAAACCTGATATCTTTATATCTATATATAATATATGTTTAATAAGACGCACCACAATATGCAGAAATTACAGAATAAAAAAAAACATTTAAATAATTCGCAACTGTTATGTTTTCTTGGTTCAGCGGTGATAGGTGGGTAAAATAGGGGACTGGACAGGCCGCTGAGAGTTAAAACCACAATGACTGATTCGTTCAGTTTACCTCAAAGTAAAAGGGAGCAAACTATTTATGGGAAAAGTGTCCCCCCCCCCTTTCCCAACCCCCGGGGTCAAATCCGTGCGAAAGCCGTTTATACATTAAGTAGTATTCTAATAAATATTGGATACATTCATAGTACATTGGGTACATTCATAGTACATTGGGTACATTCATAGTACATTGGGTACATTCATAGCACATTGGGTACATTCATAGTACATTGCGTACATTCATAGCACATTGGGTACATTCATAGTACATTGGGTACATTCATAGTACATTGGGTACATTCATAGCACATTGCGTACATTCATAGCACATTGGGTACATTCATAGTACATTGGGTACATTCATAGTACATTGGGTACATTCATAGTACATTGGGTACATTCATAGTACATTGCGTACATTCATAGCACATTGAGTACATTCATAGTACATTGGGTACATTCACAGTGTGCAAGAAATATTTACATAATAAATCAACCGCATGGCCAAAAACGATTGATAAGTCAGTGTTGATCAGAGCGACACCTAGACACATCTGTGGTCCGTGGGGATAAATCTTTGGTGGTCCGCTAGTCTCGAAATGTTGCATTTCATTGGCTAGCTTCGGTATTGGGTGCAAGATGGTATGTCAACTGTATTAGTAGGATGCAGATAATTATTATTAGTAAGTTGAAGAATAATATTAATATCACCCAAATTCCACTATTCGACTTCAGTTACTTAGCCCATTTTTGGTATTTGTTTGCAGATTATTATTAATTTCAGCCGAATCCCACTATTTGGCTTTAGTTGCTTATTTCGGGATCTGGTTGCAGCCTTTTATCAAAATTCAGTAAAATTATTCGTTTACGAACAAATTCATGTACATGGGTGCAGTTTTTTTATTCAACATCTGTATTTGATCTCAGCCTTATCAGCCTTCACCTATATCTCTCAACATAAATTTACCCGCCATCTGTGTTTGAATGCAGACAGCACAGCATCCGTGTCTGACTCTGACAATCAGCCCAAACATCTGTATTTTCGGTTGTAGACAAATAGCCAGCATCAGTGTTTGATTGTAGCCCGAGCGCCGAAATTTTAAATCACCGGCTTTCTGAGCAACAATCAAAAAATGAGCCGACCTTTAGATCTCACAGGAAAAAGAAAAAACGACTTCTGCTCCTGGCTAAAACGGAAGTGACCATATCCTCGATACTTACCGGTAATTTCCACGCACTTCGCTTACCTTTTTCAAACCATTGTTAAACTCACCAAGTTGAGATTATCTAGGCCTATCTGTCGTCTGCTATATTTTTGCCTGCACTGTGGGTTCATTTAAAAGTTTCTGTCATTGATATTCATATCACTGACCTACAAAAGAGATTTATGACATAGACGATTTAATTTAGTTTGCATGAACATTGGCGTATCTAGCGTTCACGTTGCTCGGGAATATCCAGCCCCATTGCTGGTATAAAAAAAAAAGTACTTAAGTGGTAAAATCCACGCCACATACAGGCAGCAAAGTTTGATAAAAATAATTTGATTGAAAAATTTCAACAATTACTATCTGCATCATTCAATGCTTTTTTTTTTTTATTCTGAATTATATGTACGGTATGTAATACAATTTAAGCACTGCCAGTCTATGTTATGATATAGGTTAGTGATGTTGACGTCATAGATGATACAGACAAGCCACGCGTGCTACGTTTAGATAAAATAACAGGAAAAGGCGCTTTCTTCTAAATATAAAATTAGAAGCAGCGAAATTTGAAATGAACGAGAGATATATCGGGGAAAGCGATTCACGAAATAAATATTAATAAATAGCAAGAAGGGAAGTGCTGGATCGATTCGGTTGAATGAACCGAATAAAAGGTTTTTTGTATTGATGAAACAAAATATACCGGACCGCGATAAGAATGTGAGGGGAGAAAACACGGATCAATGCTAGTCAACATCTGATAGTTTTTTTTTAGCTAATAACTTTACCTGTGGCCAATCAGAATGCAGAAATGAATATTTTAAAAAATCCAGAGCTTTACGTCACTCTTATTTTCCTTCTTCCTTTAAAACTTAATTGAACACAAGATATTGTTATTTTTAAAAAAAATGAAAATTATTCACTGTGGTTTTCATACGGTTCAGTCTATGGCTGTGTAGTCCACGCATGCGCAACAGTCCTCGCACGTGTTGTCGTCCCTTCACTCCGCCCCCCTACCTCCTCCCCCCCCCCCCCCCACCTTTATTGTTCATCAGTATGAAAGCCAAAGCATGGCAAGCTGTCGACCGTCAGATACATTAATTAGAGTATTATAATGGTTGTTAAGTCAATGATTATTACCTCTCTCTCTCTCTCCTTTGCTCTCCCATTGTGTGTTGGCGTAGGGGGTTGAGGGGGAGGGGAGAGGGGGGAGAGCTATATGTGTCATTTATATTTTCGGATTTATCATCCCGCAGCTAATAAATATGACTGCCCATAAGAGAATAAGAGAGAGAGAGAGAGAGAGAGAGAGAGAGAGAGAGAGAGAGAGAGAGAGAGAGAGAGAGAGAGAAAACATTTCAGTTGGTTTTTGAGGCAGTTTTGGTGTCAGCGGCTATCACACCCCCCCCCACCCCCCACCCCCAATGACGCCACTGTCACCACCTGGCAGTTTGTTAATCTTTGTTTCGTTTTTTTTTAATTTGTCGACTCAAGTTTTGTTGTTGTTTTTTTTTTGGGTCGCGTGAACTACAACAAGGGATGTAACTGCAAGTCAGATAAGGGGATGTAACTGTATGTCAAGCCATGTAACAATGTCCGTAATATTTTAAATCCCTTCTTGGAGGGGGGGGTGGAGAGGGTGAAGGTGCGACATGGGTGACTGCCTCTGAACTACGAGTATGTATGGGGGTTGGGGGGGGACTGCTCCCCATCTTATACACCGCCCCTGATGTCAATGGTATTCTCAGAGTGAGGCAGGTACAGAAAGAAACAAAATAATTTACTGTAATATAACATTTCAAATTTAACGAATAACTAACTGAACATATTTTTGTTTTTTGTTTTGTTTTAATAACATTTTGCCGTTTGTTTAGAATATTTAACATTTTTTGTGATTAAAATCCTTGTTAGAAATGGCTTTTTAACCCAATCCAGACATGTTATGTACTCTCCATTCGGCCTCACCTTTAGCGAGCACAAGATACGAATTTAGGTCAGTGACTTTTTTTTATTTAAATCGTTGTTAGAATGTGTTTATCCAGCTAACTCACCGAATATATTATCATGTGGGCTACTCCCCCCCCCCCTTTTTTTTTAAAAATGCATCCACCGGTCACACTCTGCTCATAAAATGGTAGCTAAATTTTCCAAATGAGAATGTTTACGCTGACACAGAACTTATAACACCCACCCACACCCCCCTTCCCCGTTCAACGAAAATTAACATAGCAGACGAATTAAACACGTGACATTTTGGCGCGTGCGTGCGCTCATGTGGGTGTGTGTGTGTGTGTGTATGTGTTACGTATATACCGGTTGCCTCTCTTTTTTTTTTTTACTTCTTAACATAACGGGCTTGCATTAATTACCAATGGTTTTTTTTTTCCCTCCCTTTATTTTCGAGCAGCACGTTACAATCCACAATTAGTTTATAACCAAAGCGCGTGTGCTGGTGTGCTAACGGAAGGCCGAATCCGGCCCTTGATTGGTATCAGGGCCGTTCTTGTAGTGTGTAGGTGGGCAAACTACGCGACCCCCCCCCCGAGCACCCCGCTGCCCAGAAGCCCCCACCGCCGCCATCACATATCCAGCACTTTATTATAAAGCCCCCATATATTCTCAAACCGACTGCCGACGACTCCGGAAATCGTAAGAGACGTATTTTTAAAACAAAGCGTTTCAACATTATAATGTTGACGGGAACGGATGGTCGTGTGGTAGAGCGCTCGACTGAAAGGTCACTGGTTCGATCTTCGGTGGGGACCAATGGATAGTTCATGGTCATGACTTAAGTCCCCGATATGTTTCCCGTGGTGCCTCCATGGCCATTGCACCATCGGCTATGGTGGGGATGAAAGGAGGGCATTGCAAAAAACCGTCCGATTTAGTGTTTTGTAGGATCTAAGAGATTGCATCTCATTCTTACAGGGGACATCACTCACTATATACTGTTAGGGGCATCCAACTCATTAATTATGTTTTCATTTATCGCCGGTTTATAATTCAGGGCTGGGGAGTCGGACACTTTTTAGCCCGACATCCTACACCCCAAAAGAGGTTTCATTCGTCATCCTATCTTAAATATGTGAGGAGTCGCAACGGACCTATATAAAATAATACGCATCCTCTGAGAACTTCATGAGTCCCCCCCCACTCACACACAAACACACCAATCCCACACTTTACTGAGTTGTTCTTTTTTTTTTCCAATCAGATATGTCATTGTCATTTGAACCCCCCAGTCATTGTCATATGAACCTCCAGTCGTTGTCATTTGAACCCCCCAGTCATTGTCATTTGAACCCTGAGTCGTTGTCATTTGAACCCCCCAGTCGTTGTCATTTGAACCCTCAATCGTTGTCACTTGAACTCTCAGTCGTTGTCAATTTGAACCCTCAGCTTTAGTTGTACTTTTCAGTACCCGTAACAAAGTCATTTTTAGGGAACTTTGAAGTGGAGGGGTGGGGGGCGGCGGGGCTGCGATGATGTGGTGGTGGGAAGGGAAGAAGGTGTGGTGTCACATCGTTCGTCCAGAGTTTAACACTCCTCACACAACCGATTGAGACGGATAATCCTAATAACAATAATAACACATCATCAAACAAATGCTTGATAACGCACGACATGGGTAAATTTTTTTATTATCAATTAAGGGGGGGGGGGATGGGGGGGGGGAGGGGGCATTTTACATATTTCAAGAGTAAATCTCTAAAAAAAAATGTCTGCCCATGGTTGCCATAGATCTTAAGTTTACTCTGGTTAAAGAATGAGTGGGCTTATTATGTCTATTCTCCAGAGGCGTAGCGAAGTGTGGGCGGGGGGTGCATATACCCCGGGCGCTACTCACAAAGGGGCGCCAAATGGTATATTTTACATATAATATTATATGGTTTTCGAATGGGGGGGGTGGCGGCTAAAAAGGTATTGTGCCCCGAGTGCGAGTTAAACTGTCTACGCCACTGCTCGTCGCATAGTCGTCGGCCCACTGTCGGCCTATTATTACATGTTATTATTTCTATTGTTTATTGTGTGTGTGTGTGTGTGTGTATCAACATATAATAGAGTAGATCAGATTGAGATATGAAATGTAGATTGAATACATTAACGGCGGGCACCTTGTCATACCTGCAATATTAATCAGTACATTGTCATACCTGCAATATTAATCAGTACATTGTCATACCTGTAATATTAATCAGTACATTGCCATACCTGCAATATTAATCAGTACATTGTAATAGCTGCAATATTAATCAGCACATAGTCATACCTGCAATATTAATCAGCACATTGTGATACCTGCAATATCAATCAGTACATTGTCATACCTGCAATATTAATCAGTACATTGTCATACCTGCAATATTAATCAGTACATTGTCATACCTGCAATATTAATCAGTACATTGTCATACCTGCAATATTAATCAGTACATTGTCATATACATACAGAGAGGTTCTAGGAGAGATAAACGAGAGAGAGAGAGAGAGGATGGGAGAGAAAGGGAAGAGGAGAGAAACAGAGAGAGAGAGAGAGAGAGAGGATGGGAGAGAAAGAGAGAGAGAGAAAAAGAGAGAGGATGGGGGAGAAAGGGAAGAGGAGAGAAACAGAGACAACAGAGAGAGAGAGGGGGGAAAGAGAGAGAAAGAGAGAGAGAGAGAGAGAAGAGAGAGAGAGGATGGGAGAGAAAGGGAAGAGGAGAGAAACAGAGAAACAGAGAGAGAGAGAGAGGATGGGAGAGAAAGAGAGAAAAAGAGAGAGGATGGGGGAGAAAGGGAAGAGGAGAGAAACAGAGAGAGAGAGAGAGAGAGAGGAGAGATAGAAAGAGAGAGAGAGGGAGGGAGAGAGAAAGAGAGAGACAACAGAGAGAGAGAAAAATAGAGAGAGAAAGAGAGAGAGAGAGGGGGGAGAGAGAGAGAAAGAGAGAGAGAGAGAGAGAGCAGATTGATTCTTTTTTTTTTAAATAAAATACTTTTCCACTTACTTAAAATTAAAAAAAACAAAAAATGTCTATCTGTTCCATCACCTTACCTTCTATTTCCCCCTCTCTGTTACATTTACTTTTTTTTGTTTCATTAATAACCTCGTACACCTGGCGAATAGACGTGTTACATTCAGAGTCCTCCATGTAGGCTACAAATGACCAGCAAAGATGTGAATGCGACAGACAAAAGAAAGAAAACATATCGCCAGTACCTCCACAATTAATGTTTCCCCACCTCTGTCTGCTTTCCCCCCCCCCCATCTTCTTTCTTTCCTCATTTCTTCTTCTAGGTGTACCATACTACTGACCCCCCCTTCCCCCCCCCCTAGAACTGTCCCCCCCCCACACACACACACACATTACATTCTCACATATAACAGAGTCAATATAATATATGGGTATTAATAAAAGCAAATTAAACCGGACGCCGGTGGTGGTGACGAATCGAGGGAACAGACCACGTGGAAAAGGGGGGGGGGGGGAGAGAGAGAGAGAGAGGGGTGTGGTCGCGGGCGGATCACATTTTTTTTTCAGATATGATAAGGACTATGTGGGGCGGGGGATTTGGGGGGGGGCAGTAAAATAATATTAATTGTGAGGAGCATCATTTTTTTTTTGGTGTGACGTTGTAAGAATATTTTGTTTATGAAGTGGCGCATCTTTTATTTATTTTTTTGTTTACAAAGGTTCTCATCACCAGAGACCCCCCCCCCCCGCCCGCCCACCTTAGCCCCGGTGTGCGGCGCGACTCCCCTGTGAAATGTAACCCATGATATCCATTGATGCCTGCCTGCCCGTGTGTGTGTTTGTGTGTGTGTTTGTGTGTGTGTCGATGTTTGTTTACAAAGGTTCGCCCCACACCAATATGTGGTGGGTGAAGTGGGCGGTGGTGGTGGGGAGGAGGGGGGGGGAGGTCCACAGGTTAAAGACGGGACAACACCTGTTCCTTACGGTAGCGTTGTAAAGCTGTGTATATTTTCTCGACCATCCGGCCTAATGTGCATGCCGGATACCGTAAAAGCCGGATACCATAAAAAAGCCGGATACCGTAAAAGCCGAACAGGACGCAATATTATAACAAAAAAAAATCATTTTTCTTCCCCCGACATTGGCGTTACCGGCGTTAGTGTCACAGACTCTAAAAAAAAATGTTCATCCTATTCCCAAAAGCCTCAAAAAAAAAAGACCGAGGTGGTGAGAAACACCTTTGCTGGTGGCAAATTAAGTGCCGCCCTGGGTGGACCACCTTTTCCACTCCTCCCAAGATACGCCGCTGCTGCCCCACCTATACCTTTTAAAACGCACCCCTTTTGTGACCAAAATGCCTAATTTATTCCTCGATGACGATTTTTTTTTAAACTGAGACGGATAATAAGAAGGCCGGTTGATTAAGATCCTTTTGATATATATAATAGTTCATATAATATAGTTCTACAACATAATAATAATAATATAAAAAATAATAATACATGTACTAATAATATTCTATGAACGATCGCCGACCTCTCCCCTCCCCTCTCCTCCCCTCCCCCACACACATACGTACCAACGTGCGCTCTTAAAAGATGTTCGCAAAACCCCCACCCAGTGGCGCAACCCAGACCAAATCATCATCCATATTTTACTATATAAACTGTCTTTTTTCTATACGTGAGCCCCCCCCCCTCAGCATTTTTTGCTGGTTGCGCCACTGCCCCCACCCACCCCACCTAAACCATTAAAAAAAATTCAATAAAAAAACAAAGGGATCCGCCTATGGATGAGAATTTGCCAACAATAATATGTGAACAGCTGTGGGGGGGCCAAGTTATGAGATATTTCGCCTCGATAGGTACGTTGAGGAGACAGGCAGAACAATACAATCACTTGGGGGGGAAGGGGAAGGGGATGCATTACACGGAGAGATATTAGAAACAAAATGGCCGATGTGTTGTTTTTTTTTTCCTTTACCTTTGAAGCAATTACTAATTGACATATTTATTGGTAAAATCATGTGATTATTTTACTCAATAAACGCGTTACATGAATTTTTTTTTTTAATTCGAGCATTTTCCAACATCAATTTTGTGTCGTCGAGATGTGTCGTCGAGGTATTTAATGATATGATGTATTATTTGATATTTTTTTTTGTTTTTTTTTTAATAAAACTTTTAATAACAAATCGCAAAGTATATCGACGCACTGAAGCGATACAAAATCAAAAAAACAAATAATCTTAAAAAAATATTGTATGCTTTCTCCAGGCCCGTAGTGTGCGGGGGTGCCAGGGGGGCCGCCCCCCCTGCTTATTTGTTCTACTTAGTAAAAATGTATTACCTGCACCCCTCCCCCTGCTATTGCCAGGTCCCTGCTGAAGAATGCCTGGCCCCTCCTGTAAAATTTTCACGCTACGAGGCTGGCTTTCTCTCTCTCTCTCTCTCTCTCTCTCTCTCTCTCTATATATATATATATATATATATATATATATATATATATGGCTGCAGCAATAAGCTTAATCGAGTTAGTCTAATACAGCTTTATTAATCATCCACTTGCTGTGACCGTGAAAGTATTGGGGAGGTTTACAATAATAATTGCTCACACCTAAGGACTGAATGCAGTAGCCTACACCCTCCTCTGTTTCTCGACCGGTGGTACGCGTGCGCCAAGTGAGTACATGAAAGGTTATGCGGGGACTACGGAGCGACATATAATTTTCGTTTAACTAAAACAACCAAAGAGTTTGGCGAAGGTCACCAGTTCGCTGCAAGTCTCGTCACCAAACCACGTGCCCAGGTATTGCATTGGTGAGACGAGCACGTCTCAGTACGATAATCAGTCAAAATGTACGGATTTTATTTCATGGCTTCGGCTCAACTATTGCCCAGAATAAAAGTCCACCCGTCTCAGACATATTTGTTGCTGCTGTGGTCGCTGCTGTTATTGTTGTTGCTGCTGTTGTTGTTGCTGCTGTTGTTGTTGCTGTTGTGATTGTTGCTGCTGCTGTTGTTGTTGTTTTTGCTGTTGTTGTTGTTGCTGTTGTGATTGTTGCTGCTGTTGTTGTTATTGTTGCTGTTTTAAAGATCGTATTTTAAACACCAAAATCCCATCGCCATCCGTAAATCGATAACTGTGATCAAGATAGTGGGGGGGGGGGGAGAGAAGTGATCAATACACATCGCTGCTGTTTGAAGATCGGTACATGTCAAAAAAAAAACGTTATAAAAATAAGAATATTGAATAACTTAACAGATATCGTTGAATATGGATGAGGCAGACATTAGGACATTATTGATTTAAAACAAGCTGCACACACGGTCGTGTCTTATTAGGTCAAGCATGGCGGTGAAAAATTAAAAAAATGGACAACGCGAAGGACATAACTCTGTGTGTTATCATTTAAAAGGGGAGAAAACTTTTTTTTTCATTGTTGTTAATGATTTGCTCAGAACGTAGTAAACTGACAGTATGTTTATCTAAGCCCTTTCCCCCCCCCCCCCGTTTTCTTCCCCCAGCCTCCCCCCCCCCAACTTCAGGGAATGGAATACAGTATCAGGTGTCTGATTTCCCATATTAATCTATAAGGAACTTTTGAGCAGCAGTTAAAAAAAAAAAAATAGCGCAATAAAACAAAGACAGCGGTGTGCCTCTGCGTGATGGGTTGTTTGTTTTATTGCTGGGTTTCTTTATATTTCTTGTATGTTTACATGTGTATGAGCGTGCAGAATAGACTGTAGTGAGCCATATTTGTAATTCACTAGCTGTACCCTTGCAAAAAAACCTTTGCATAGAGTTATATCCCCTTAGGCTTGATCT
>JAGDYQ010000276.1:761574-794074 GCA_021962125.1 Bulinus truncatus | reverse complement strand
CTTTCAGGTGGTGAAAACGGGAAAAGGTGGGTGCAGGGCAAGTAAGTGTAGAACAAAAACCGAAACAAAAAAACTGCGGCAAATATTGCATGAAATGTCGCCTGCAAATCTAACGAGGGAAAATATTTTATCTAATGTCGTCTGCGGTTTGTAAATCTTGATGTATTCAGACAACCGTTGATAGCTGGGGCCCAGCTCTACAAAAAAAAAGTCTGCGGATTACTGTACTGCGAGGGTCTCTCTCTCTCTCTCTCTCTCTCTCTCACCTGGGGGTTCCTGGTGTTTCCTTACGCTTCTTAACTGTACAGACAAAGAGCGGGCGACTCAAAACTCTTGGCAGGGAGGGCCCTTAAGATTTATTTATTTAGCTGCGAAATCGGGAGGTAAAAGGGTCAGAAGGACCTCATTTACTAAATTCGGCCCTGCTACTTGGAGCAAGTCCAAACGTTATAAACATTGATGTTTTAAACAGCTTCAAGTCTTTAAGTCCGAATTGTTTATTAATTTATGTAATTTCCTTATGTTCACTGTCATAATACTTCATAAAAATCTGGCACACCTATTTGGGCCCTCAGTATATCGACACCCAACACACATTGATATGCCGCTTTCAACCTGGCAAAGGTTTACTTGAACTTAACAAAAATATCAATAACTCAAACGTGATTTTTTTTTTAAACCTGGCCAAAACGCGTCTCGCTTTAAATTGATTTTGAAACAGGCTTACCAACTGGCACTTTGTAACGTAGCACTTCATTAGTTTGTGATTGCGAGGGGTAACAAAAAAAAATGTAACACATCTGATACACAGTCCTAAAAATCAGTTACATTGAAATGAGCCGGTCATAGGCCTTTGGTGACCCCCCCCCCACAACCACCCCCATGCCCCTTGACAAGGCTCTTGTGTCTCCGTATGATAATCATGACATCTGTGTGGATGCTTGCTAATTATATGGGAAAAAAACAGACACACACACACAAAGGCAGGTATGAAGATGGGTGGACATTTGGGTAAGTCAATGGATGGGTGGATGGGTGGATGGATGTGTGGATGGATGGTTAAAATGCCAAGTCAATACAAACGATTGTGTCTTATTTTTTTCCCCCTCCATCAATTTTTTTTCTTCCATTGCAGAGATCGATGACTGCGGCAAATAAAAAAGAATCGATAATTCGCCACAGATCGATACCAACTTTTTTTCCTCCTTTTATTTAATGGCTGATCTCAATAACTTTTCAGGTTTCCACACAGAAATCGAATCACATCAGTTGTTGTTTTTTTTTATTTTCCTTCTTCCACCATCGAATAATGGGACTATGTTTAGTTAATGTGTGTTGGGTTATTGGGGAGGGGGGGAGGGGAGGGGGGGGAGGGAAGGGGGTGGACTCTTGGTGCTAGCTGGGTTGGGATATTGGAAGGGCTGGGAGGGAAAACATGTCACTTATAGGACGGCGAACGAAAATCAGCAAAGTCACAGACACACACACACACACAAGAGCTTATAATTACAACAACAACAACAAAATATAATTAATACAATAATATAATACTTCTGGGTGATGGGTGGGGTGGGAGGGGGTGGGGAGGGGGTGTGAATTCACATTTGACTCTTAAGATTTTATTGGCAGTTGAACTGAAATGAATGATTCGCTTGTTGCTGTTATTGTGTTTTTTTTAATTAGACTTACACCGCATAGATCAATATTCGATGGGTGCTAATAGTTTTAAGTGCTGGATTCGATTTTTTAAAATTTTGTTAGTATGTCATATTTATTAACTTGAATATCGGTTTACTGTGACACTGTGTCAAAAACAAAAGAGAATTTTTTATTTTCGGGTGGGGAAAGGTGGGGATGTTTTTGATTGGTCAGAACAGAAACGCCTGCTTCGAATCAAAAATACAGTACGGTAATTACGGCTGAGATCGCAGTTGTACGTGTTCGGCACAGAACTACATCGGCGTTGTCTCAAAGCCGTTCTCGATCATGTGGTGGGGGGGGGGCGGGGGGCTAGATTTCCCTGGCCCTATCCCGCAGATGCCGAAAGCGCCCCCCCTGCTTATTTTATTGAATTATCTAATAAACGTTTGACTATGATTTCGCTTTGTTTGTAGATGTCAACGCAATGCAGCTTCCAATAAAATACAGCACTAGCTTCCAATAAAATACAGCACTAGCTTCCAATAAAATACAGAACTAGCTTTCAATAAAATACAGAACTAGCTTTCAATAAAATAGAGCAATAGCTTCCAATAAAATACAGCACTAGCTTCCAATAAAATACAGCACTAGCTTCCAATAAAATACAGCACTAGCTTCCAATAAAATACAGCACTAGCTTCCAATAAAATACAGCACTAGCTTCCAATAAAATACAGCACTAGCTTCCAATAAAATACAGCACTAGCTTCCAATAAAATACAGAACTAGCTTCCAATAAAATACAGCACTAGCTTCCAATAAAATACAGCACTAGCTTCCAATAAAATAGAGCAATAGCTTCCAATAAAATACAGCACTAGCTTCCAATAAAATACAGCACTTGCTTCCCATAAAATACAGCACTAGCTTCCAATAAAATAGAGCAATAGCTTCCAATAAAATACAGCACTAGCTTCCAATAAAATACAGCACTAGCTTCCAATAAAATACAGCACTAGCTTCCAATAAAATACAGCACTAGCTTCCAATAAAATACAGCACTAGCTTCCAATAAAATACAGCACCAGCTTCCAATAAAATACAGCACTAGCTAACAATAAAATTCTTATCATGTATCATTATACGAAAATAAACATCAGCCTCCCCGCCCCCTCACAACCCCCGGGGACGGGTACTCCAATAAGTCTAAGAGAGGTGCTGGCCTTTTCGTTTATTTATTTTAAGTTTCTAATTGACTAAAATCCGTTAAATGGCCGATCTGCCGTCAGTGATCTGCAATAGTCTCCCTTAGGTATGAAGGTACTCTCTCATACGTCCACCATACGTCTGGAAATAATCCCCCCCCCCCAACCCCTCTGTCCCGTCAACCCCAAACCCTGGACTTGCAACGGATTTCCAAGATTGGCAATGGTAAATTTTGGAAAGGTTTTTAATCTGGATGATCATCGGTTTATCGGTTGGGCTGCAAACGCACACACTGATTTGTAATGGCGGGCCTTTACATGGATTAAATTAGGTCCTATCTAAATATGTGGTAATCTTCTTGAAAGAAAAATATTGGACTAGTTACAATCAGCAAGCGTGATAAGTTGAGGAAAACCTTGTTCAAATGTATGAAAACGTTGTTCAAATGTATGAAAAACGTGTTCCAATGTATGAAAACCTTGTTCAAATGTATGAAAAACGTGTTCCAATGTATGAGAATTATTAAATATATTATATGAATGACTTATTAAAAGAAATTTGGCAATTTAGCTCTGGAAACTAATTAATTAATGAATTGAATAGATTTTTTTTTCAGTTTAATCTGATAACTGTGATATCATATGTCGGCAGCATGTTAGTGGGTTTTTTTTTTATCTGTACGCTTATCAATAAGAACAGGAAATGACGTAATGTTCCCCTTCCACACACCCCCAACCCCCTTTTCCTTCCAATCTTTGCAGACGATATCATTACACCCCACAATCTTTTTTTTTTCCCACACTTGACCTGAATACAGTCCGCGACCACTTTTGTCTCCCCGTTAAACGGGGGGCCCATATTTACATTTTGTATTTTGTACAGTTCAATGGAAGAAATCGAGACTGGGGAGGTAACTCCTGTGTGCTGTTCTTGTATTGTTTGTTACGTGTGTGTATCATCATGACGTAGTAGTCTAGATGTGTTGAACACGCGCGACACAGCGGACTAGCGCGAACAAACTCTGGGCAATAATAGACTTAAAAAGTTTGCTTATGTAAAGACCTAATATTGAATGCAATAACAGTATTTACGCCAATAAAAGTATTTACGCCAATAACAGTATTTACGTTAGTAACAGTAATTACGCCAGAAACAGTATTTACGCCAATAACAGTATTTACGTCAGTAACAGTATTTCGGGAATTATACGCACGGGACTTGCATGAGGGCCGAACAAACAGCAAAACGCCCCCCCCCCCCAACCCCAAACCAATTGTTAATAAGAACGGGAAGCCGCCCACCCCACCAAAACTTGTGGACCCGCGCGTTATGACGCCCTGGTTAGTGGCGGGATACAAACCAAGAGATATGCCTACTTGTTGGATGCGGGCCTTGTGTGGGGGCCCCCGGGAGATGGGGCTGAGGATAGTATCCAATGATGCCCATGTGAAGGTGTGATGTTATCTCTTTAATTTCATATTGAAAATAGCAATCACCATTTGTACTTTCTAAAAAAAAATTTGAGGAAAATTTGCCTATGATGCTGTGACTATGAAGGCCTATCGCAAATGTTAAAATAGTAATTGACATAGCTTGTGTTCAGGCTCTGTACTGAGGTCGCACGCACCGAAAACTATCAAACTGATCAATTAGCTCTTGTTTTGAGCATTGAAAATTTCGTTGAAATTCAAATATGTCATAAGAAATTTATTCCATAAAAAAGTAAATGTGCCACTGGGGCAGATAAAGTTAAGAATTCATCTTTTTCTGTAACCTCGGCGTATGAAGTGTAGAATTCATCTATTTCTGTAACCTCGTCGTATGAAGTGTAGAATTCATCTGTTTCTGTAACCACGGCGTATGAAGTGTAGAATTCATCTATTTCTGTAACCTCGTCGTATGAAGTGTAGAATTCATCTGTTTCTGTAACCACGGCGTATGAAGTGTAGAATTCATCTGTTTCTGTAACCACGGCGTATGAAGTGTAGAATTCATCTTTTTCTGTAACCACGGCGTATGAAGTGTAGAATTCATCTGTTTCTGTAACCACGGCGTATGAAGTGTAGAATTCATCTGTTTCTGATTGTGGTGGTTGCCACAACGCCCAGCCTCCTATAATCCCCCAATTTAAGTCGGGTACCCATTTAAAAACTGAGAGAACTGGCAGGACTTCAACCAACTTTGACCAGGACTTGGCTAAAAAAATTCCCCATCGGTTCTCGCCGAGGATCGAACCCAGGACTCTCAGGTCGGCAGTCGAGCTTCTAATTTATCTAATGAGGTGTAACATTTATTTATTGTTTCCAATATGTGAAACTAAAATGACGAACCTCGCAACGAACGTTTACCGATGTTTCAAATAATTTAATTTGTTCCACCTTCTATCAGCTCTAGCGGTCTAAAACCAATTCAGTCAAGTATTTATTACTTTTCCTTTATTTGTTTCCGTATTGAATAAAATAATATAGATAACAACAGCGGTAAGTGGTTTATATGTTAGAGATGGAGTTTCAATTTGTGTTTCGTTTCGAAACAGTTCATTACTACCCCCCCACCCACCCACCCACTCCAGTACAACTGAGAACATCTTTCCGCCAGTTTCCCAAAGATCTTTGTTCCCCCGCCCCACCCCACTCCGCCGCCACATTTGTCAAGAATAAAAAAAAAAACAACTGTACACACAGCAGTGTATCTCCCATCAACATCACATCAAGACTTTAAATGGCAATTAGGCCGGTTTGCTCCAGGCACCGCGTGCAGCCACATATCTCATCTATCTTTATACGTCGGTTTCTTTATATTTTTTTTTTATTTCAGACAATGGCAAAGCTAAAAAAAATTTTTAAATGAAAATAATAAAAAAAAAAAAAAGAAAAGCCACTAGTTGGCCGCTCGTTGCAGTTAGTAATGTGTACCTGGCCATGTCGGCGTATTCGCTCAAAGAGATCCGTTACACTTTGCATCACTTCATTAATAGATCAGGAGTTGGGGGGGGGGGCGTGTTCCGTGCTGTGTATGAGTTCGAATATGAAAGGCTTGTGTCGACGAAGGCGTCTTCTGTGGTCAACGCATCGTCGGCTGTGGTCAACGCATCGTCGGCTGTGGTCAACGCATCGTCGGCTGTGGTCGAAGGGTGTAGAACATTGGCGCTACATACTTGCCCCGAAAGTTGTAGATGACGGCGCTACCTGCTTGCCCCCAAAAGGTGTAGAAGAGGGCGCTACATATTTGCAATGGCAGAGTGACTGTGTGTGTCTGGGGGAGGGGGCAAAAGGGGTATCATGCCTTGAGCGCTTCTCGCAAAGGGGCGCCAAATGGCATATTTTACATATGATATTATATGGTTTTCGTATGGGTGGGGAGGGGTGGTGGAGCTGAAAAGGCTTTGTGCTCCGGGCGCGAGTTAAGCTCGCTACGCCACTTGCATACTTGACCCAGTATTGGTTATGGTAAAGGATCAAGAGTGCAACATCTCATACTTTAAAAAAAGAGCCACGTAAGGTCAGCCTAATCCAAATAACAAGACGACAGTCTTAGCACACTGTATAGGTGACGGCTCACGTTTACAGCTACCCCCCCCCTTTCCCGCCCCATTAAAGCACAGGTACACACAAACACACACAAAATAAATTACAGAAGAGATGACACGGCTTTCAACCTCAGAACCTACCGGCCATGACGGCATCCGCCCCCTCCCCTACCCCTTCCGTCCCCCCCCCCGTCACCACTTGAAAGGAAGCGCAAATATCAACAGGTTTAAATAACTGTTTGGCTGTTATAAAAAAAAATGATCAGATTTACACCAAAAAAAAATTGAGTTTATCGACATTCCCAAGAGCTCGCCCATGCATGTAGTAGTAGTAGTATGCTGCACCCTCTGTCTCCCTCCCCCCCCCCCCCGTGTCTCATTCTGTCCCATCCAGCAAGTAACTGATAAATTGGACAGATATTTGAAGAGGGGGAAAAAATCAAATGGTTCAAAATTAATCGTCACGGCACCGAAAGAAATGTTCTTTAAGTACTGATAACACTACAGCCTCCATTGTTTTTTGTTGTTCTTAATAAGGGCCGCATGCATCAGGTGCAGACGTGAGGCAAAAATGGCCGAACATAGAACAAAATTGAACGTGCTATAACGCGCGGGGCGGATCAAACAGACTAACGGGTAGGGCTTGGCCCGAGTGCCATACGCTGGTCTGAATACATGATAAGTACTAAATGATAACATAGATATCATAGACAGACAGACAGACCGACAGACTGACAGATATGGTTGCAGGTAGAACGTCATGTCATTCAGCCTGACAGAGCTCTGTATCTCCGCGTATCACTGGATTTATGTGTCTGCAGGACGGGGTCTCCCACGTCAGTCATATTACCCACTCGATTCACTCATGGGTGAAACCTATCGGGGTAATTCCCGTTTATGTCAACACATTTCAAACGGCTCTCTCCCTCTCTCTCTCTCTATTCATTTTGAAAGTGCGAGCATGCCTGTGTCCCACCAGCACCTTAACTTTGCTAAAGATCACTGCTACACGCGAGCTCATTATCCAAGTATTATACAGAACAATCATTCTTTCAAAGACAACCCCCCCTCCTCCCCGACACACACATATACTTCTTCTGTCTCTCCCACCGTTCTTATGGATAGGCAAAATATGCGGTTGCCTAGTGCCTATGTCCCCCCCAACCCCTGCCAGGGGGGGGGGCTATTCAGAAGATCAATCTGAGCACGTGTAAAGCTAAAAAAGCATAACATATGCCGGCTGTCAGACATTGTGGTTTATGGGGAGGGGGGGGGGCTTATATAAGATACCTCAACGACGGAGAAAACAAAAAACGTAGATAAATAAAATAAATGTAATACTTACATATTATCTCAGAGAATCCATGCCGCCATAACTGTAAACGAAACTTGGCTACAACTGTCTTTCCTTCTTTTTTTTTTTATTCTTTCCTTTAAAAGGCGGTTTTCTGCCGAAACCACTGGAGCGTTACGCGTTGAGCCTACATACACATCGTAGAGAGTATAACCCGCAGCCGATTATCTAACCTCTCTCTCTCTCAATCTGTAATTTTACCCTAGTCTCATGGCTCATTTATACTCTCTGATCTCTTGTCCTGGATATAAACAAAATTAAAGAAAAAAAAAAGATTATGCAAATCGGCTTAGAGAGTAGTCTGCGCTGATAATATGATGACGCAGATGCTGATACATTTATTGTGGTGCATTATTCAGATGTATCGAATTTCATATTTTAGATAACGCGTATTATCAATCATGTATTATCATGTATCTTTCATTTTAAAAAATGAGCACATTATAGTATGTTATGTCAATTAATTCCTAATGCACTTAAAAGAAAAGTATAAATTACAAAATTATGCTAAACATTTTTTTTCAATGTGTGAATTCATGTTATAAATACAAATTAAGGTAAAAGTGATAAAAGTTCTTACATTATCGCCAAGTACCCATACCGTCGCCATTTAAAAAATAAAAAAAAAACGTCATCCGTGGGTAGACGACGACCGGTTTGAAATGGAGAGTGACTGCCCTTTGCAGTAGCTTTTAAATCTTGAATTTTTTTATCCCTTTCCCTCCTTCACCGCGGCTGGGCCAACAGCTTTGCCACGTTGGATAAGACGATCGTTAGAGAATGACGTTTGGCAACATTTGTGGGTAAGCCGGCCTGAAAAAAAACTCCTGGCCAATTCTTTTCTTTCTATAAAAAAAAAACCGAGCCCTCCACCCCTTTCCTGTGGTTTCAGCGACGTCTGCTTTTCAATTTGGGTAAATAGTATTGGTCTTTTCTTTTTTTTTAAATTTATTTTGCCCCATTTTATTTGGAAAGAATAAAATACGTACACCGATTGTCGATTTATATAAAAAAAGCAACCACGGGCTAGTGGGGATGGGTGGAATATGAGGGGGGGTGGTGAATGTTCGGGGGGGGGGAGAGGGGGGTAATAATAAATATCAAGATGGCGAAAAATATCGTCTGGTTAAAATAGGAAATCGATACCGCGAAGGGATCGATAACACAGCGCACACACGTGTGTATCCATGTTGACACGCGATCCTCCGAAATGAACATTACTTTGGTTCACTGCATCTTACAAAATTATTGAATATAATGTGGCTCTTCAAAGTATTTGTACTGTATATAAAAAAAACCCGGATTGCGGCTCTCGTTGACCTCAGGCATGGTCACACCTAGAGCCACGCACGAGTGCAAAAAGTATTTTGACGCTTACCCCCCTCCTCCCCTTTCCCCCCCCCCCAACCAATGTTCAGTACCAAAAGACATGTTTTTTTCATATCGTTAGAACGTTTTAATCATTTCAACAGGCTTAAAATTTTTTTTGTCGTATTCCTATTTAGTTCTAATTACTAGTTATATATTTTTGTATTTCTCGTAATTTCGAATTTAAAATTTCAGTATGAGATTAATATATTTATTTTAAAAAAATTATCATTAGCCCGTAGCAGAAAATAAATACGACTGATGCCAACTGTTACTTCTGAAAAGTTGCATTAAACTGAATTTAGATAATGAAAATAATATAAGATCATATTGGTTTCGTTATATAACCACCACTCGAAATGCCGAACTATGCAATGTCCATTTTTAGCTGATTAAATGTTTTAACAAAACAATCTAATGGTGGTATTAACAAAACAATCTAATGGTAGTACATGTATTAACAAAACAATCTAATGGTAGTACATGTATTAACAAAACAATCTAATGGTAGTATTAATAAAACAATCTAATGGTAGTATTAACAAAACAATCTAATGGTGGTATTAACAAAACAATCTAATAGTAGTTGTAATAATCAGTTTAGGCTAGAGAATTTACAGTTGGCACAGAGATGGTTTTAATTATCTGGCCACTTAGTAGCGGAAGTAAAAAATATAAGTTTAGAGCAGACGAGAATTATTAGACGACGACCTGAGACCTTGATAGTGTAAGAATATATTTTATCACATCATTTGTATTGTACAATGTCAAATAAGAAGTTCCTTCATATGCAAATAAATATATGTACATGTATACATAGAAGTCTACTCTGTGCTTTTTACATGTAGTTCGTCTTTTATATATATATATATATATATATATATATATATATATATATATATATATATATAAATATATGAGGATACAAAATATAATTTAATATACACCAAGTCAACAAGAATAACTCCGAAGAGACAGAATTGATATAATATACCAGTAATATAAATATACACATACAAGAAACATAAGTACCACGGAAAATAAATATATTATACATACAACTGATCTACACAACAACAGTACCCATGACAGTAGTATTAACAAAACAATCTAATGGTAGTATTAACAAAACAATCTAATGCTGGTATTAACAAAACAACATAATGGTAGTATTAACAAAACAATCTATTGGTGGTATTAACAAAACAATCTAATGGTAGTATTAACAAAACAATCTAATGGTAGTATTAACAAAACAATCTAATGGCAGTATTAACAAAACTATCTAATGGTAGTATTAACAAAACAATCTAATGGCAGTATTAACAAAACAATCTAATGGTAGTATTAACAAAATAATCTAAAGCTGGTATCGAAGGCTGGCCTTTGAACAGATTCATCCTTGTATTTTTTTAAATCTATTTTTTTTATAATTGTTTGACCGAAAATAGGTTAGGGATGAATTATGCCTCTAATTATATCTAACCAACATTTTGTGTGTAACCTATAAAACTAAATTTTCGAAATATTGAATAGAAAATGTAATATTTAACTCCAATATTTTTTTTAAACAATTTAAACACACAATATATTAAAAATATAGAAGACTAGTGGGACGGGTGGCCGAGTGGTGTAGATACTCGACTGTCGACCTGAGAGTCCTGGGTTCGATCCTCAGTGAGAACCATGTGGAATTTTTCCAGGTGAAATGTGTTTCAAAGTCGCCCACAAGTCCACCCAGCTTTAAATGGGTACCTGACTTTAAGTTAGGGAGGTAAAGGCGGCTGGGCGTTGTGCTAACCACACAACCCCTTCATATGCCGATGTTATAGAAACAGATGAATTCTACACTTCATCTGCCCCGATGGCCCGATAGGGTTAAGGGAACTTTACTTTTTATAGAAGACTATTATAAAAAAAAACATATAACATGCACCAAAGGTTCTCAATCTTTAACACTTTGCGACCCAGTGAGAAAACCGTTTATAATTATTTAATTTATATATATCTAATATATATATATATATATATATATATATATATATATATATAAAACAGTCCCATTAGTTGTTTTTATAGGATTTCATCTCATCCTTAAAGGGATTTATCATACACACACACCATAGACTGTCGCCTAGTTTTTTTTTTTCCAAAGCAAAAAGCGTCTCTGCCTTGTACAATGCATAGATCTTTGTTTAGTATGAATCTATGTTTTATTTTACACATTGCTATGCCATACAGTGCACACAAAAAAGACATTTATAGTGCTTAGTAACAGTCTTCTCGCATGTAAATACATTAATATGTTCTATTCACTCATTGTCCATGTCTAAATCCGTAATGCATCCGTGATAAGATTACATTTATTTGATTAAAAAAAAACTTCTGTCTGCAAAGCATGATTTTCCCAACCCAAAAAGACTGCCGCCCTGGTGTTTTGCACCCTATTGCTCTCCATGGTATGGCGCGACCTTGACCACACATGTTATAGGACTCGCAGAATTTCATTTTGAAATTTGAGCGCAGAAAGTAAATCAAATGCGGCTTTTGTTGTTAGAGCATTTTCTAAAAAAAATGCTCTATTGTCCCCGTTTTGTCTGTCCGTCTATCCGTGTACACCCTAGATCTCAACAACCATAAGTCCTAGACCCATGATGTATATATCATTTTGTAGGTCTTGGCCTGCCAAGAAATGACTTTTTTTCATTTCGCGATCTGACCTCTCAGGGCCGTAAAAGGGGCCTTAGTACCGTTTTTTACTATATAAGCTATATTAATAAAGGAGCGCTATATCTCAGCAACTATAAGTCCTAGACCCATGATGTATATATCATTTTGTAGGTCTGGACCTGCCATGTGTACATCAAAAGTTCATTTCGCGATAGAACCTCTGAGGGCCGAGCTTCAGGGCTCCTAAGGGGCTTATATATTATATATACACCTTGTACGTTCAATAACCCGTTCATTTGGTGCGAAATACTGCAGCACGTAGTTTCACCAAGATTTATTAAGAAACTCATCAAATGAAATAGTAAGCTTGTGTTCTGAGTTTAATTGAAAGTATCAGAGCTATGCAACAATTGACGGAGTTTTCGGACGATTAAATGACTATAATTTCGAATGTTTTCAATTATGAGTCCTATTTCAGTAACCACAAACCACTTGTAGTTAGATTTAAGAGACAATAATTTTTTTTTCAAATATAAAGAAACGTCTTTATAATTTATTTTTTACAGATATATGCATTACACAATTGAATTTATGAACATTTCCAAAATTTACAAATATTTACTGAAAGATAGCATACGCACTGATACATAACATGAAAATGCGCTAACACGTCCTGTGTCCAGAATGGAACAGGCTTAATTGCTTGTTTTTTTTTTTTTGTGTGTGCAAAGTCGAATTTTTCCGATGTTGTCATTATATGAACTATTAATATTCATGGCAATATTTTTTTTTCGCTAAAAAATTACTTTATACTAAGTCAGTTCAAAATGCTAGCTTTCTTTATTAGCTATTAACCCATCTAAAACAGTGCTTCCGCAACCTTTTTCAACTCGCGGCAGACTAAAAAAACAAGCAATTAAGCTAGTTCCATTCTGGACACAGGACGTGTTAGCGCATTTTCATGTTATGTATCAGTACGTTTGTTATCTTTCAGTAAATATTTGTAAATTTTGGAAATGTTTATAAATTCAATTGTGTAATGCATATATCTGAAAAAAGATATTAAAAGGGCAAGTAAGTAATGTTGAATAACTGTTACAAAAATAAATAATGATTACGCCCCTTTGATTAGTTTTTATTATTTATATTTAAAATATAAGCAAAACGGTACATAACAAACTCTTATATTTTTGCCCTGAGAGGTCAAATCGCGAAATGGACTTTTGATGTACACTTGGCAGACCAAGACCTACACAATGATATATACATCATGGGTCTAGGACTTGTGGTTGCTGAGATATAGGCGGTCCATTATTAATAGAGCTTATATAGTAAAAAACGGTACTTTATAAGGCCCCTTTTACGGCCCTGAGAGGTCAGATCGCGAAATGGAAAAAAAGCTATTTCTTGGCAGGCCAAGACCTACAAAATGATATATACATCATGGGTCTAGGAGTTATGGTTGTTGAGATCTAGGGTGATGACAGACAGACAAAACGGGGACAATAGAGCATTTTTTTTCGAAAATGCTTTAAAATAGCGTGTCTGTTATGTAGTTAAGAGGTCACGAAATTTGTTATTCAAAGTCGTAATTGGGAAGGGATACAAGATTGCTCATACATGTTTTTATTTTTATTTTTAAATTTAAATAAAAACGGGTGAATGAATTTTTTTATAAACTTTTAATTAGATTCACTTTCTGTGGGTTTGTGTATGGATTTGTCGTTAAAATATTTCTACTCACTTTTGAACCTGTTTGTAATTTATTGAGTTGACTTAAAGTTGGCAACACGTGTAGATTCTACAATGACAACATACGATTTGTAGAATTTCGATTCTATGAATTGAATAACGACGCTGACAGCTTTTTTTTTTAAATGGTTATAACTGGGGGGGGGGGCAAAATATTCGTTTTGAGATTCAAAATAAATACGATGCATAGCATCGGCGCATAAGAGCGCAAAATAGTGAAGCTTGTTATTAGTCTTATATGGAATTGCCAAAATGAAGTAAATTATAAGTAAATAATAATGATAATATTTAATAAATAAATTTTATATAAAAAGTAAAAAAAAATGCATATATCCTACAAATATATATATATAGAAATTAGGTAGATAGTTGATAGATGTTAGATAGATCGATC
The DNA here is from genome assembly GCA_021962125.1 of Bulinus truncatus. Classification (NCBI taxonomy): domain Eukaryota; kingdom Metazoa; phylum Mollusca; class Gastropoda; family Planorbidae; genus Bulinus; species Bulinus truncatus. The sequence goes on along the minus strand of JAGDYQ010000276.1, from coordinate 780,160 downwards.
GATAGATAGATTAGATGGATCGATCGATCGATCGATCGATAGATAGATAGATAGATAGATAGATAGATAGATAGATAGATAGATAGATAGATAGATAGATAGATAGATAGATAGATAGATAGATAGATAGATAGATAGATAGATAGATAGATAGATAGATAGATAGATAGATAGATAGATAGATAGATAGATAGATAGATAGATAGATGGATAGATGGATAGATGGATAGATAGATAGATAGATAGATAGATAGATAGATAGATAGATAGATAGATAGATAGATAGATAGATAGATAGATAGATAGATGGTTAATTGAATGATAGATGGATATATGTATTGATAGACTCATTGAAATAGGTAAACTCTCGGCGCTTTAGGTATCAGTATTTTTGTTTGCTTATATTATAAACATTGACACATAAAAATATCTAAATTCTAAGACGACAAAACTAAACATTCTATTTGAATAATGAAATCGTCGCAGCTGTGGAGAGTCTTTAGAAAAAAAATTCACGCTAATGCGATCTTAGACATTGCTAGCCACTGATTTCATTTAAAGCTGTGACTTACTGGATGCAACAATGAAATAATTCATAAAAATTATTTTAAAAATTCCTTTTCCATAAAAAAAATAAATTATAATAAATCCACATTTTTCTCATCTTTACATCGCCCTATCGAACCCAAAATATTTTATTTATTTTTTTTTTAATTGATTTAAAAGTAAAAAAAAATCTGGCAAGTGCCCATAAGTGATGTCTTCTAAAATACCGCCAGATTTTTTTTTTCTTCTCATAAGGCCGTTGGTGACGTTGTCCAAGTCAATAACTGTGCAGTTTGGCTTGCTAGATGATTCGAGCTACACAAAGTAAATGACGTAGTGTTTTGTTTCTGTTGCTTTACATGTAACAGATGTCCGAAAGATTATAGGGCTACCAATGGCAACATATTTTAATGTTCTGCTCGAAATCTTGATTTTATATATGCTTTTTTTTTTTAAAAACAATTTATTAACTTGAGATTTAGAGAAAGTTTTCGGAAGATTAAAATGTCACAGATGGGCTGATGAAAGAAATGCACGTACTCCATTCCCCCCCCCCCCCCCCCAAGCCTAATACTTCTCTTCCAACCCCCTTTAATAAATAGTTGGTAATTATAATCAATACCCAAAGCAGTCAAGACAACTGCAGTACCTAAGGGCGGATAACGCCAGTAGTGAATGTTAGAGAAGATAACTCATTTTTTTTTTTACTTTCGCTTTCAATTGTGATGCTGCTAACTTAGTTTTGATGATATTACTAGTAAAGGTGAGATAGTAAAGTTGACTAGTAAACACATTCATACAACACACACAATCACGGTAAAGAAATAAGGTCCTTAGTATTATAATAGGTCCTTAGTCTTAGTTATTTTAGTAGGTGATAATTCCACTGATAATATGTTAGGTCCTTTTTTGGTAATAAAGTGTTGTTGTTATTGTTGTTTTACAATATAGCAGGTATTAGGAAATATAGTAACTTGTAAAAAAAAATTAGGTCAGAGGTTCAAAGCCTTTTTAAACCTGCCACCCACTGAAAGGCCCTATTCTAGTCATTCACGTCAGTATATTAATGAAGAAATATATGGGCCCTGCTGTTTACTTAGATTTCACGCCTCTGTTTACTGTGTACTATGTCAATGGTAATATAATAGAATATTGATAATACCTTAAGCAACTGGTATTATAATAGGTCATTTATTATAAAACAGGCCCTTGGTAATAAGTCGGAGTTTGGCAAAATAAAAGGTCAATGGTTCCATAAAAGGTCATTGGTAATATAGTAGGTATCTTGTTAATGTAGCAGGTCTTTGGTGGTGTAGTCAGTCTATTGGTAATGATATAAAAGGTCATTGGTAATGTATTCGGTCTTTTGGTAATATAAAAGGTCATCGGTAACGTAGTAGGTCTTTTGGTAATATAAAAGGTAATTGGTAATGTAGTAGGTATTTTTGGTAATATTAAAGGTCATTGGTAATGTAGTAGGTCCCGAGTAGAATAGTAGTTCCGGAGCCGCGGTTACATAATATGTCAAGGGCCATTTCAGGGGAGCGAACCATGCAAATGTCAGGGGCTCCTAGCCTCAGAGTTCCGTAACTTCCGTTTGAGTGCAGTAATCTAATACATAATCGGCTAGCTTGGCGTACGTGTGTATAACTTCTGCGGCTAAAAATAGTCTCACTCAAGGGGAGTGAACTCTTGTTTGGCTAAAAATAGTCTTGGGAATTCCAAGTATTGCGCAAATTACATAAAGTTGTAAAGATGGTCAAAGGGAAACAACTCAATTATAAGGAGTCACCCGCCGGTCCGGGTACCGGGCCTTTGATCTAGTCCACTATAAAATGGCTCAGCAATAGGTGTGTGTTATCAGACGGGCCCCATCTATAGTGATCGTCAGAATGTGTTGGATTAGCTCTTGCAAATATTGGGCCCCCTTTAAATTATTGACAGCAGGGCCTCTTAAGACAAGACTCCAACAACTTTAAAACATTTCAGTCCGGGGCACACGACAAGCGCTCAGGTGGCCCTTGCTTATGATTGGCAAAGTAAACGTGCCGACACGAGGCCACCTTTTAGAAGTGGTGTGTGGGTGGGGGGGGGGAACCTTGGCAGCCGCCTAATTGACCTTTCGATAAGACCGGATGTGATGGCCAAGTAGTTGTACATGTCAAAGATTTTGATGTATAAAGATTTTATATAGATGGTTGATCCGGGGGCTACCCTTGTCTCTTGTTTAATTAACACAGTGAGTATGTTAATTCATATCAGAGGCGTGCCTAGGGACGGGGGTCAAAATTCGAAAGTCCCCCCCCCGGGCCACAGCTTGTCAAAATGGAGGGGCCCCCACAAAGAGACCAAGCCCCCGGGCCCCCGAATCCCTAAGTTCGGCACTGATTCATATTGTGATTTAAACCGCGGTTCTCAACTAGTCATTCACGTACCCAAGTGGGGTACTGAAAAGGAGTACGCAGCGACATATAATTTTCATTTTTACACAACCAAGAGTTTGTAGAAGGACGCCAGTTCGCCGCGTGACTCATCACCAAACCACGTGACCCAAGTATCGCATTAGAAAGGTAAGAGCACACCATTATGAAAATAAGAATATGTTCATTTATTCCCAACCTTGTGTGTGGGGGGGGGGGGGGTACCCGCGGATATTCTTTCGAATCCTTTGGGGTACAGTCACGAAAAAAGTAGAGAGCCGCTGATTTAAAGTTCAAAATAATTTTAAAAAAAAAAACCGAATATGACATTCCAATGGGTGTTTATCTACATCAGATTATTTTATTTCATTAATTTTTTTTATTTTTTTTGAAAATGTAAATGATGGAGACTTGCATCACTCATACTGTTTAAAAAAAAAAAACACGACTGTTCTTTTAAGTAAAAAAACACACAATGCTTACACGCATGCCCGGACACACACATACACAATCAGGGGTTTGAGATTATAATACATCATACTAATAAAGTGCTTAAATCTTGGCATGCGTCCGTCCGTGCAGAATGGGGAACGCCGTGGCTATAAATAATCTATGACGTCATTTCATGATGTTACAATTATTTTTTTCAATTTTCCTACTAATAAAGTGCTATTCTTGGCGTGCGTCCGTGCAGAATGGGATGTCGCTATAAATAATTCTGCACTTGGGATATCCTCTAAGACGTCATTTCCCGATGGTACAATTTTTTTTTATTAATTTAAATGTATACTATTTGTAAAAAAAAAAAAAGCGCGACAAGTAATCAGCCAGTTGTAAATATTACATTGCTAACTATATGCTTCTGGTCTTGCTGCACGGTTTGCGTGTAGTTTTTTAAAACGATTATTCTCATATTAAACATTTTATTGAGATAAAACCTTTATAGTTACGAATGTAACGACGGGCAACTAACTACTAGTTTACTTATAACGTGTCGGTATCAACATCTGTGTTGCGGTGAGAACTGTGACAAAAAAGTAGGGCGGATGGTAGACTGTTGTGTGGATGTGGGGTGGGGGAGCGGTGTGTGGGGGGGGGAGTGATTGTATTAATTGCAATACGATTATGCACATAGCCTCTGTGACTCACGACTGGCATTCTGATGACATCCCCCCCCACCCACAGTCCAGACGTTCACGCCCATGATATCTCATCGTACACAAACAATGGAGGACGCGTCGATGATGGAGGGAAGCGGGGAGAGGAGGCGATTTCTGACCAGTAGAGATGGTCAGTCGATTGGTGGATGAGGCTGTGAGATGGATCTGCGAGGTGTAGAATACGGGGGGGGGGGTCTCAGTTCCAGCGACGCCAACCACCCAAGTGTGGGGTTACATTCATGGTCATTGCAGTTTTAGAATTACGTGTCTTATTTCCTCACACTTAACTAAAATACGCATTCAGGTCTTTTTTTTTTTTTTGGAATGAGGGCCCACACCTTTATTGAATCAAGGGCGGGGCGGGGGGGAGGGGGCTCTATTTTTATCTCAACAGCCCCCACAAGTAACGACGTATTAGCACTCTGCAATACGGAATAGCAAATTACGCAGCTACCTCTTCATAAGGGGGCCCTTAAGATAAAATTCTACTAAATCTATTGCAAAGAGTACCTCTTTCTCAGGGCCTCCCAGCCTCCCAACATTTACTGAGGTCTCTGACTACGACCCCGATTCAACTTATTGAAGGTTCTGCCAGGTGCCCCCAAATATACATTAAAACATCTGCATAGAACCCCCAAACATATATTGAACTATCTGCCTAGGGGGCCCCAAATATACATTAAAACATCTGCATAGAACCCCCAAACATATATTGAACTATCTGCCTAGGGGGCCCCAAATACCTAAGAACGGCTCTGATCATGGAGGTGAACCACTACCCTCAGAGGCGTACCTAGGGGGGAGGGGGTCTCAATTCGAAAGTCCCCCGGGCCCCAGCTTGAGGGGCCCCCCAATTTTTTGTTTACATTAAATATTAAGTACATTATCTCATGTCATGGTGTCGAATGTCAAAATGCAGGGACCCCCCCAAAGAGGCCTAGCCCCCCCGGGGCCCGTAATCCCTAGGTTCGGCACTGGCTACCCTCTCGTGAAAGAATGGGTCGTCATCAGGTAAGCCCACACACCCAATATACTCACCGCTCCCCCGCATCCACTTAGATATGTGTTCAGTTGTGTGTGTGTGTGTGTTAAGGTGTTCACACAAATATATATCCCTGTTATTAGTTCCTCAATCAGATTTATAAACAATATGAACGGGATATAAAAAAAAAAAGAAGCAGGAAATGGTGTCACTTCACCGCCTTCAAATCTTAATATAGATCACTTACAGCGTGAAACATGAGAATCTGAACAGTGGAAATGAGCAGGTAAGGTAGCTATAGGCCTGCGAGGTGGTTACTGCTTCAGAGCATTAGGGAAATTGATGTTTTTATATCTACATAACGACTGTTTTTATTTTTCATAATTACTGCTTGGGTCATTTTGATTTTTACTCTTACTTTTAAAAAAAAACTCTTAATCTCAATCCGAAAACGGTTTTTTTTTTTAATTCACCTTCAGATTTCCTTACAGTGTAATGATATGTTCCATTGCTCCTTCCCCCCCCCCACCCCCCAGTCCTAACATCACACACAAGCCTCCCCCACCACTTTTCTTTACGGCCCGATGCACGCCCTTCCTCATCCACCCCCTCCCCCCTTTCCAACTTTACGTACCATTACTCCTGTCACCATGCCCCTTTGTTGTCTCTCGGCAAGCTGGCGCCCCGAGCAGTGTGTGTGTGTGTGTATGTGTGTGGGGGGGGTGGGGGTCGCAGCACACAAGTGATGTAAAGACAGTGCTGCTGGCTTTGTTTCCTGGATCAGTAAGCTCACCAACACACTCGGCCATCATCATCATAAACTTCGGCTTCGGTTTTAGCCTCAGCGATTAATATGTACATATTATAACAACACACGAACTTCATTTTTTTATTCTTTTACTAATTTTTTTTTCCTTACGGACTAATTTCTTTTTTTTTTTATGTTTTGGTTTATATTTTCCTGAAACTTTTTCTCGTAAAAAAAATTATTAAAAAAAAAAGCTAAACGGTTTCAGAGTTATCAAATGCAGCAATAAAAATTATATTCTAAATTATAGTATATTATAATTCAATTACTGCGGTAATTGCACCTAAGAGAAACAATACGAATACTGCAGACTCGTTTCGGGTCGTTTGTGATCTTCTAAGTCCGAACCCACCACCATCTGGTATACTTTATGCCTGGCAGAATCGATACTTCAGAGATTTGAATCGATGTTTTAAAAGATTTGAATCTAATTAACTCAAAAAAAAAAAAAAGAAAACTTTAACGGACACGTATCGAATACGCTCAGAGGCGGATTTATCATCGGGCACATTTGATATTTATATAAAATAGTATTTTGTATTAAATATCTATATAAATAATAACGGTGTGTGTTCTGCGTTAAATCGAAAGTAAAGAATTAATACAACAGTATTCCAGTTTAAAATCGTCAAACGTAAACAATAGTAATAAAAATCATGAAAAAAATTAGATCTGTCCGAAACCACAAATAACCTAGCCTACTGATCAAACCTAAGGGAATATAACTCTATGCAAAGGTTTTGCAGGGTGCAGCTAGTATATATATATATATATATATATATATATATATATATATATATTATACTATTGAAGAGCTGCACTATTATTTATTTATCAATATTTAATTAACAAATGTAAACACACAAGCGCCAAATGACCAAAAATAATAATTTTTTCACTTAGAGCATCTAAAAGGATTGACTTGGATAATAATAAATAATGAAGAGATATATCTACAAGTGTCTGTATCTGAATCTACCCTGTATTACTACAAGTTTATGTTTAGTGAAGGCCTACATACAAGCAGGGCTGCTTTATCAACTAGGCACAGTATGCACTGTGCCTAGGGCCTACGGACTTTTCAAGGGCCTACGAAAGCCAGAACATAAAGTGAAAACAAGTTCAGACTGCCAATAAAATGTAATAATGTTTGTATTAAAGTAACTATATATAATCGTGTGAGATGAGCACGTCAAGCTGCAGATCTGTAAATTACAGTATGTTAACTTTTAGGCTCTTTGTCTTAGTAAAGTCACATATGACGTCCTCAAAAGTTTATTTAGATTTCAAATCGCAAAGAAGTGCGGGTGCATTCTTGAAAAATATTAAAAATGAAGATGGGGAGGGCCTACGACTTTGAAAGTGCCTAGGGCCTACGATGACCTTAAAACTGCCCTACATACAAGGAGTAGGCTAATTTAGGTTTGATACGACCTTCGATATAAAAAAAGTTCCCTTTAACCCTAGTGTATAAGCCCTAGATGAAGTGTAGAATTCATCTGTTTCTATAACCTCGGCATACGAAGGGATTCTGAGGTTATCACAACGCCCGGCCGCCTTTACTTTCCCAACCTAAGTCAGGTACCCATTCAAAGCTGGGTGGGCTTGTGGGACGACCTTGAAACAAATTTCACCTGGAAAAATGTCCATGGTACTCACCACTCGGCCACCCGTCCCACGCCTTCGATACAGCACACGTGATTAAACTTTTGTAAAAAGGGGAAAATATTTGAATTTCCTCAACAAAGAGTTAAGTTTTGAGGTTAAATAATTGTCCAGGATATCCCCGGGGGGTGGGGTGGGGACAGAGAATTTCTCGGGCAGTGTTTAATGAGCATAAATTCTGCTGCAAACCCGCCATCCCGCAAGAGAAACAATATTTATAATAAAACCTTCATACCAACAAACGTGAAATGAACAGGACCAGTCGAATACAAGTGCTTATGTTATTGTTATCGAGTGTAATCTGGTTGTGGAACATAACCAGTGCGATTGATCACTTTATGATTGATCGATTGATCGAATTATTCCATCAGTGCTGGATGATATTGATTCAATTTTTTTTTCAAACCCTCTTCCTCCATTTTTTAATGGGAAATTAATTTATTTGGTCTGAAAACTAGCGCAGTGATTGGCTGTAGGAGGCAGTGCTTGACGCGACGTGTATAAATGATGACGTCATTATCGGGGTTTGAAAAAAAAAATCATACATAGAAATCTCAAAACCCACATTTATCGGTGATTTTTTTTTAATTGAGTGTAGGAAAGGGATATTTACGGCCAGGCTATTCGGGAATTTCCGACGAACCCGATGAGACTGCCTAATCGAGTCATTTAATTAATTCTTCTTCTTCTTTCTTTGGCTCTACAGCCCATTTAGGGCCCTGGCTATATAATGTTACTGTGTTCAGGCATGCCGAGAGGGGGGGGGGTCAGAGGGGCAGCCGTGCCCCCCCCCCCGCTTAAAAAAGAAGAAAGAGAGGAAAAAATAAATAAAAAGTAACTAAAATGAGAAGGCGCCCCCTTGCTGGGTATTGGTGCCCCCTGCTTACTTTGACCTGGCTACGGGCCTGCAGAGGGGGCATTGCCGGGGGGCCCCATCTGTAAGGGGGCCTGGCCGCCCCGACCATGTCAATTTTTCACGACTCATTGTTTATTAAGGAGCCCGCAATGATGTCCTGCCCTGGGGCCCTTGTTGGCTCTCGGCGCCCCTCACTGTGTTGTTGAATATAGTTTGCATAATCATTCATAATAAAATGACTACAAGTTTAAATATATCAGTTATATATAAATTGTATATGTTGTTAGTCCAATACTTTATACAAATATGGCCGTTCTTATGTCTTTGAGAAGGGGGGGGGGGGGACAAGCTAGTGAGACATACGTGTGAATGTTTGTATGTACGCATGTTGTATGTATGTGTGTATGCGTGTATGTATGTATTTATGTAGGTATGTATGTATGTATGTTTGTAATATAAGTATGTATGTATGTATGTTTGTAATATATGTATGTATGTAATATATATATGTATGTTTGAAAGTATATATGTATGTATGCATGTAATATATGTACGTATGTATGTATGTATGTAAGCGTGTATGTTTGTATGTTTGTAACATATGTATGTATGTGTCAATGTATGTAACATATGTATGTATACATGTACATGTATGTATGTATGTAAACGTGTATGTATGCATGTTTGTAACATATGTATGTATTGGCTGCGCGTAACTTGTTTAGGAAATATTAAACTTTACGGTGTTTAGACCAACCAAATGAAACTTGGTGTGTGCGCTCTGTTGTAATGCGTGTGAAGTGAACATGCGCACTCGGCCAGTTGTGTGCGCGGGCAGCCACCGACTATTGATGATTATTGAACTATCGTTGGAACCACCCTGACCATAATCCAATGATGATTATTTATTATTCTTATTGAGATTATTGGGGGGGGGGGGTGAAGGTGGGATGGTATTTGTTTAATAACAAAACTTTGACCTTTGAAATGTACATTTCTAAATATACGTTTTTTAACCCCTACTCTTGTTTATCTCCCTCTTTCCCTAAATCCTCTCTGAGGGCTCACATTAGCGCCACATGAACGGCTCCGAAAGAGGGTGTGTGTGGGGGGGGGGCATGGGACACGACGTCACCTATGAGGCCACAAATGAAGAAGAAAAAAAGCAACAGCTTTACCATCTTCATATGGACACGCCCACACGGTGTAACATATGTGTGGCATGGGGCATGCTGGGATTGTGCTCACGTGCGCTATTAATCTGCATGGGACAGTGTGTGTGTGTGTGTGTGTGTGTGTGTGTGTGTGTGTGTGTGTGTGTGTGTACGTTCTCCTCACCCTCCCCCACCACCACACCCTCAATGTGTATTTGAATATTGTTTTCCTCGTGTGTGTGTGTGTATTTGCGCTTACTTTTTTTATATTTGTTTGAGCGTGTGTGTTTTGTGTGTGTTGTGTGTGTGTGTGTATGTAGGTGTATGCTTGCTTAATGAGTGCGTGTCATTTTTTTTACACTCATTTGCACCCCCCCTTCCTCCCCGCTCCACCAGTGTCACACCCACACACACATCCATTCACCACCGCCCCTCCCCCCCCCCCTTTTTTTTTCTCTTGCCGTATCGATTACAAGAGCCCGGGTCGATTCAGCGGTTCGATTAATCTGCACTGCAGCTATGGATGCGAGTGTTGCTCACTTGAACTTTTGGACAGGATTTTTTTTTATCATAGGCGTCTCCACCTACATATTCTTGGTTGGGACCGGATATTCGTAAAACTCCCGACCTACCCACCCCCCGGGGTAGGGGCCAGTTTCCTGGCTTGAGAAGAAGAGATGAACAAGCCAGTGCTTGTTTTAGGGACCCCATAAAGCTTAAGGGGGCCCGTAAACTTAGCGAATCACCCAATATTTTTTTAATTAATAAAGTATAGCCTTGTTTTACAAATAGAAACACGCACATATCGTACCTGGCCCCAGCAGTGTAGTATGTTGGCTCTACCGATATATTAATATTTTACTTAATATTACCTTCATTTTAATCGGCTATTGAATGGATCTGTTGGTCTTTAGGTAAGTAAATAAGTCATTCAGTAGTTTCCCCCCAGTCTGTACACCAGCCTCTTATCCATTCAGTTACTCAACCCAATGACTAGGGTCGCCATGAAGAGGATCTGTGTCCCAAACACGTGTATGGTGTGTGCAGTGGCGCAACCAGGGGGGCGGGGGGTTCGAATGTTTTCAATTATGAGTCCTATTTCAGTAACCACAAACCACTTGTAGTTAGATTTAAGAGACAATAATTTTTTTTCAAATATAAAGAAACGTCTTTATATTTTTTTTTACAGATATATGCATTACACAATTGAATTTATGAACATTTCCAAAATTTACAAATATTTACTGAAAGATAGCATACGTACTGATACATAATACGAAAATGCGCTAACACGTCCTGTGTCCAGAAAGGGCGCCCCCCAGCATTTTTTTTCTATATGTGAGCCCCCCACCCAGCATTTTTTGCTGGTTGCGCCACTGGGTGTGTGTGTGTGTATGTGTGTGTGTGTGTGTGTGAAGTCCCTGAAAGAATGGGATGAAATCTCTTAGATCCTATAAACCACTAATGGGACAGTTTTTATGGTGCCCCCCCATCTTACACCCCCCACCACCATAGCCGATAACGGCCTCGGAGGCACCACGGGAAACATAGGGGGGGGTCTTTAATTATGACCTGAATCATCCATTGGTCCTCACCGGAGACCGTACCGGGGACCCTCATGTCAACAGTCGAGCGATTTACCACCCCACTGTCCGTCCCTTCTTTCAATTTGGTAGACCCATCACATTGGAAATCTATTATCATTAACGTATTTTTTGTGTGCAGGGGGGCCCCCAAATTTTGCGGTGTCGCCCATGCGTCTTTATCTTCACTTGGTGTGTCATTCGTTTAGGTCCTTGAAACAAAATTGAAACAAACCAAATTATATTGGTCACAGTTGCGTTGTTGTCGCAAGACACTCCACTCCGCTTGGCCCCATTTCGGCACCATGGGGTGATGATCAGGTGCCTTACATAAAATACTAAAGAAATTGTTTTAAACTGGCTATGAAAAACTAAAATCTACGTGTACGAGCTTGATTTTGCCCTATATCATGCCTGTCAATTCCCTTGAGGGCCACATAAGTCACACTGTGAAGTCATGAGGGCCACATAAGTCACACTGTGAAGTCATGAGGGGTCACACACAATATATGTCAATAGTGTAGTAATTTGATAAACAATATGTGATCTATGGTAAAATATGAAAAAAAAATCCAAAGAATTAGAAATCTACAAAGTAGAAATCAATGCATTGGTAACAAATATATAAGGTCGATGGAAACAATTGCAAAACAGACCATGAACATTATTTGTCACTGTCCATCATTTAATTGTGGGACGGATGGCCGAGTGGTGTAGATACTCGACTGTCGACCTTGAGAGTCAAGGGTTCGATCCTCGAGAACCATGGAATTTTTCCAGGTGTTATTGATGCAAAGTCGTGCCACAAGTCCACCCGGCTTTCAATGGGTACCTGACTTTAAGTTAGGGAGGTAAAGGCGGCTGGGCGTTGTGCTAACCACACAATCCCTTCATATGCCGAGGTTATAGAAACAGATGAATTCTACACTTCAGCTGCCCCGATGGCCCAATAGGGTTAAAGGAATTTTACTTTGTATCATTTAATTAGGTCAAATAATCTAACTTATATCCACCGCTCTATTTTTACACACACAATATGCTTTGAAACAAAAGTTGCCATTCGTTATAGACAATATTTTTCCCATTGACAGCAATTTAATACCAAAAGAAAAATGAAGGCTTTACCAAGTTCGTAGTCGCATCTACTAAACCAGTACTTAGAAGCTAGGAAATTAATAGTGATTATCAGAAAAAAGAATTAAATATAAAAAAAATAATTATATATACAGGGCCGCTTTATCCTATAGGCACAGTAGGCACTGTGCCTATAGCCTACGGCAGAGGTACTTAAACTGAGGTCCGCGGACCCCTGGGGGTCCGCGAAGCCTTTACTGGGGGTCCGCAAAGCCATTTGAAAAAAAAAAGTCATCGTAAAATATATACATATATAAAGTACCTAAAGTTGGGATGGGGTCCGTCAAAAAAAAAATTTTCAAGTGGGGGTTCGCGGAGTACATAAGTTTAAGAACCTCTGGCCTACGGACTTTTCAAGGGCCTACGAAAGCCAGAAAAGTGAAAACAAGTGCATTCTTGAAAAATATTAAAAAATGAAATCGGGGAGGGCCTACGACTTTGAAAGTGCCTAGGGCCTACGATGACCTTAAAAAGAAAATACAGGCTATATATATATATATATATATATATATATATATATATATATATATATATATATATATATATATATATATATATATATATATATATATATTATGAATGTGGCACGCGGGCCAGACGTTTAACTTAGTATAAAAATGAATTCGCCTTTTTGTTGATAATGAAGTAGAGGAAAGAAGCTTGTATAAATCTAAACCGTAAATGCTTTACATTGTTAGTAAAAAGTATTAATATGCTCACATGGTGTTACATTTGGCAAAATAAAAAAAAAAAGTTCAGCTACAATTGTTTTTATTATTGCACCGAATAACGTACTAAAATATTCATTAATATTTTTCTATTAATCTTAATTATAAACATTTTTATATACATTAAAATGTAATTCTAATTATGAAATAATAAATTTATTTTTAAAAAAAAAAGCCAACATAGGGCCAACTTGACTTAAGTGACTATCTTCTTCTAGGTCATTGAAAAAAAAAAAAACAATTATCGATGGGTTCAGTTTTTGTTTGTTTTCATATTGTAGCCGATGTGTGCAGATACCAATCAATTATATAGGATGTATCCGTGAATCTCAAACTGTGGGACGTGGACGAATTCGAGTTGGGTTGTGACAAAATTTCAATGTGTTTCTAATGGATCGAGTAGTCATATACACATCATTGCATCAGATTTATAGTTTTTTTAAAAAGTGGGATGGGTGGGGGGAGGGGAATCTATAAGTATAATGTATGACGCATTGACGCCTATTAATGTTTCTTATTATTCTGGTAGGTCATGACCCCTACAAGTTTGAGAATAACTGACCTATATCATTGCAGACAACACACAGTGGATGTTGTTTTTTCTAAATAAAGGGACTGTACTCGACTGTGTCCTTCAAATACTAGTTACTACATGAGTTGTCAGCACTGATCTTTATAATCTATTTAAATATTTTCCTTTTCAAGACTGTCTGCTGAAGATAGAAAGGATAAATCCTGTTTCCTGTATATATTAATGGCTGACCCCCCCTCCCCCATCTTGATTCGATAAATGTTTTAATGTTGTTTTTCGTTTTAAAATTAATATAACATTAAATAAACAGACCCATATAATTACATTGACCTATTCATGATAACCTTAAAATTGAATTGTATATCTCTGTGCAAAGGTTATACATGTACATGGTTCAGCTAGTTTCTATATAAATCTGTAGTCTAAGTGATACTTGTTTTTTTTTTTAATACATCTATGCCTAAATACCACCAGTTGATTATCATACACATGGAAGTACTGTATACAGTGTAGATACATCAAAGTCTAAAAGGTTTACAAAGAGTAGCCAATAGTATGATTCTACGGTCAGGGACAAGCAGTACTAAGGGGAGGAGCCTACATAGGGGTGGGGACATAGTTGGGGAAAAATGGTATGCACTGAAATACACACTGGTTTCTAAATGCATAGAAATAAAATGAGCAAGCCTTGAATATAAAAAAAAAATTCCCTTAGGCCTAAAGGGTTCATCAAGGCGGATGAAGAGTAGAATTCATAAGTTTCTGTAACCACTGCACAGAACAGGGTTGGCCACACAAGAGGCTGATGCACTATTTTTGTTTTATATTACAAAAATTCTTTAATTTTAAGTCTATCAGTTAGTGTTGTTTTAGTCCCAGGTCATATTTTGTTTCAGTTTTTATTTTGTTTTTTCTGTAATAATTTTAGTTTTTGTCTAGTTTTAGTCTTGCTTCTAATTTTAGTTTTAGTTCTTGTTGACGAAAAGTCAACATTTTCGTTAACGAAGGTTTTAGTTTTCATGAACGTAAGCAACACTATATTTTAGTTTCAGTTTTTATTTCGTTTTTTCTGTAATAATTTCAGTTTTCGTCTAGTTTTAGTCTTGCTTCTAATTTTAGTTTTCGTCAACAAAAACAACACTACTATCAGTGCCAGATTTTTCACATTATTTGATAATGGAGCGAGTATTTTTTTTAAAGACAAGGGAAACCTTTGCAATGTTTTTAATGAATAACAGAAAAATTGTTTCATGCACAAATTTTACAAAGAAAAAAATAAATAACAGTGTAGCCATACAAAAATTTGGAACTACTCATTTCTATCAGGGTTTTTTTTTCCCACAGTAATAATTAACAAGAGTTTAAAAAAGTAGAAATAAATTTTTATTTCATATTTCCAAAAAAAAAAAAAAATCTTGTCACTGAACAGTCACTTCTCAACATGTCTGACATTACAACCAAAAATTTAAAAAGCAAATAGCAAAACAACTATTTACAATTTACATCAACGAACCTATAGAAATCAAAATCAAAAATGGGAAGTAACTGTGTGAAAACAAAAATGATTCATTACATAAACATAATTTGGTTGACATTTTACATAAACAGACACACATACAAAAAAACTACAGAACGAACATTTCTTTCAAATGTCTACTATCATTTGGTCAATCATTAGCTATAGGAAGGGAAAAAAATATTTTTAAATGAATATATAATCATCAATGAAGTTCAATAGTCCACTTATTTTTTATATTAATTTAAAGTGCCAAATCTAGCATGTATCGGTTGACGGCTAAGTTAATTTCACTTGTTAAAAGTGACAGCACAAAAAGATTTTAAGTACACTTTACCCAACAGTCACAACAACCCATCATCTAGTAGCCAGAATGTCTTCAGAGCTTACGAGTAAATTTTTAAAAAAATCCAGAACCACAAGACAAACAGTTGTGCTCAATTATTTACTAAGAAAGCTGACCACTATTCTGCTTAAACAAACAAAAAACTCTGTGCACTGTATAACAGAATCTCTTAGGAACCCAAATAATGGTAGTGCATATACATGTACAATAAAAAAATCTTATCTGATGTTAAGGTGACTGTTAATGTAAAAATTGAGTTACTTTTCCAATCCCTTGCTGGAACATATTTCAAACTCTCTAACAATATGTAATAATACTTATAATTTCAATAACCTTGATTGGAACAATCATTCCAAAAAGGTTTAACAATGGAAAAACGTTGAATTAAAAATTAATTTTTGTTCCATGCTAGTTTTTTGAGACTATGCCCCTTTCCAGTAGACTATTCAAATATAATTCAATAAATTAAAAAAAAAAAAAACAGATATGCATCTAAGAGTGAATCTAGACAGGATAGGTTACTGTTTTCAACCACAGCAAACAAAGGCAATAATTCCTGCAATAAGCCTATGACTATTGTGGAGATGTGTTAAGTGCAACATAAAACTTTTCCATAAGTTCCTATTTTCAGTAATGCAATTATTTCTAAAATTCACTGATGTTACTAGTCAACTATTAAAAAACTATTTTAAAATTATATATATATGAACTAGTTTTTTTTAATAATAAATATTTATTAGAATTTAATTTAATTATGTACATTAAATTAACTCAAGACATTCAACTGTTGAAATAAGTACTTCGTCTTCTATACTAATTCATCATTTCCAAACTTCTGCTCTAGTAAATACCTTAATAGCATTTTTACAAACTTGTAAGAAAAAGAGTAAGGTCTCAATATTTAAATGAATGTAGAAATACATTTTTATGAATTAAATTAACTTTTTTTTCCTAAAGTGATTCAGTAAAACTAGACAAGTGAATAACAATATTTGTTCAAGACAACAGCAAGATGCCAACCAGAACTCAACTATTTACAAATCATTTCAATTCCAAAACAATATGGTACAATACATAACTATGAAATTATTTTTTTAGAGGGAAAAAAGTCACTGTTATTGCTGCTGATACCAATTCCCATATTGATCTGTGTACCCCTGATATGCAGTAGCGTCTCCAGTAGTAGGCATAACCCAGGCCGCTGCTGTGGTCCCATAACCGTTGCTGGCCCACATTCCCTGTTGCTGGGCTTGTGTTTGTGTCATGCCATACATCATCATACTCTGCTGTTGTAGGAGTCGCTGTTTTTTGTCATCCAGTGTTGTGGTTGGAGCTGTGTACGCTGCCACTTGTGTTGCATCTGTTGCCGCTGTCTGGCCAGTCATCCAGTAGCCTGTCGCTGCAACCTAAAAGAAAAATAATTATGCACTCTATGAATGAGAAAGTCAACACCTAAGCCTCATATGCAGTGAATTAGGTAAACAATGATTTCGCAAAGATACTGAGTTACAAAAAAAAACTCAGATAATGTGGTTACCTTCTATCAAACTATCAACAGTTATTTTTTAAATACTCATTTATCAACTATGCTTAATATAGGATTGCTGCTATTGAGTATTACTGCTGCAACAACTTTTTTTTTAAAATGGAAGATCTGTAAAAATAATATATATAACTTAACCATTACAGCAAAAATAAAGCCTATCACTGCAATATCATCCAATGTTTCTAAATGATGACTTCTGCTTTTAAAAAATAACTTTATAGTGAACTGAGATATTTTAATAACAGTTTTGCAATCAACACTTTTTTTGACAAAATACTGTCTGACAGCAGCTTGAAAATGTATTTCTAGGAACATTATTGAGATGTATATATAAAATTTACAAACCTGATTTGCAGCAGTAGCATATGTGCCATAATTATATGCAGTATTTTGGACATAATTAGTCGTGCCTCCTCTGCTTCTATAGGTACCACGTCCCCTAGGTGAGAAATCATTCCCTCCATGCCAAGTGGTAGATTTACTTGATGCCACCCCGTGAGAGCTACTGTCATATCGACCCCCACCTGGCTAGTAAGTGTTTTTGTAGTCACAGGGAGGGCTCTCGCTTTTAATGCAAGTGGATGAGCAAATAAAGAAGATCCTTCAAGTACCTGAAAAAAACAAAAATGAAAACAGTAAACAAAAATTATTTTTTTTGGGCTCAACTAAACTAAATGTTTCATTGTCATTTTATAAGGCTATAGCAATTTTTCAAAATGTGCCCACCAATTTTATTGATAGCAAATAGTTTGATTGCAGCTTTAAAGCGCAGAAATCACCTGCCTGGCATTTTTTCCATTCAATGGTTAGTCTTTATTTAATTTTCCGTGCACATGCAAAACAATGAAAGTACTATATGTTATTAATGAAACACATGGTCATGCTAAAAATGTATTTAAAAAACAAATCCCTTAAATCTATTTGCCTTTAAGAAATATTTGACAAAAGCAATTAACTCTAACATTAGTATTCAGTGTCAATACTTTTTGGAGCTGTTTTTTTTTTTTCAAGAAAGAAATCAAACCAAAAAAAAAAAAGTAAAAAGATATTCAAATAATATTTCTTAAGCACTTAGTGTGTTTATTAATAAGCATCCTAATTATTGAATTCTTACCTGAGATGCATACTGAACCGATTCTGGGTGCTGGAATAAGACGTAAGCATGCCCTTTATGCTTTTTCTCCTCCTTCTAATGGAAGAATAAGTCGTTCGACATCTTGTCTATAACTAAATCAGGAATTTATGTTAAATGTAAAAACATAATGTATCATCAATTAGGTTTGCCGAACGTTTGTGACATTTACATTATAACATATATTAAAAGCCTTAAATTAAAAAAATCTATTTTTCACATCTGTTTAATTTTTAAACAGAATAAAGTTAAAACAAACAGAAATCGTTAACGCACTTGTTACCCGACCATCTAGATGGTAGACTACTAGAAATAAACCGTCGACCAGCTAATTTTTTTTTTTCTGTTTCCGGGGATTTTCGCGCAAATTGATATCTATCTCTATCCCTAACCCTATCCCTAACCCTAATCCTGAAAAAAAAAATTCTGAAAAAAATAATAATTTATATATGTCATGTTCCTATACCCTAATATAATG
>JAGDYQ010000276.1:758381-761074 GCA_021962125.1 Bulinus truncatus | reverse complement strand
CACCCATCGAATATTGATCTATGCGGTGTAAGTCTAATTAAAAAAACTAATAATAACAGCAACAAGCGAATCATTCATTTCAGTTCAACTGCCAATAAAATCTGAAGAGTCAAATGGCAATCCACACCCTTCCCCACCCCCTCCCACCCCACCCATCACCCAGAAGTATTATATTATTGTATTAATTATATTTTGTTGTTGTTGTTGTAATTATAAGCTCTTGTGTGTGTGTGTGTGTCTGTGACTTTGTTGATTTTCACTTGCCGTCCTATAAGTGACATGTTTTCCCTCCCAGCCCTTCCAATATCCCAACCCAGCTAGCACCAAGAGTCCACCCCCTTCCCTCCCCCCCTCCCCCTCCCCCTCCTCCCCAATAACCCAACACACATTAACTAAACATAGTCCCATTATTCGATGGTGGTGGAAGAAGGAAAATAAAAAACAACAACTGATGTGATTCGATTTCTGTGTGGAAACCTGAAAAGTTATTGAGATCAGCCATTAAATAAAAGGAGGAAAAAAAGTTGGTATCGATCTGTGGCGAATTATCGATTCTTTTTTATTTGCCGCAGTCATCGATCTCTGCAATGGAAGAAAAAAATTGATGGAGGGGGGAAAAATAAGACACAATCGTTTGTACTGACTTGGCATTTTAACCATCCATCCACACATCCATCCACCCATCCACCCATCCATTGACTTACCTAAATGTCCACCCATCTTCATACCTGCCCTCGTGTGTGTGTGCCTGTTTTTTTCCCATATAATTAGCAAGCATCCACACAGATGTCATGATTATCATACGGAGACACAAGAGCCTCTGTCATGGGTCATGGGGGTGGCTGTGGGGGCACCAAAGGCCTCATGACCGGCTCATTTTTAATGTAATCCGATTTTTAGGACTGTGTAACAGATGTGCTACATTTTTTTGTTACCCCTCGCAATCACCAAACCAACGAAAAAGTACGTTACAAAGTGCCAGGTTGGTAAGCCTGTTTCGAAATCAATTTAAAGCGAGACGCGTTTTGGCCAGGTTTAAAAAAATCACGTTTGAGTTATTGATATTTTTGATAAGGTGTTCAAGTAAACCTTTGCCAGGTTGAAAGCGGCATATCAATGTGTGTGGGTGTCGATATACCGAGAGCCCAAATAGGTGTGCCAGATTTTATGAAGTATTACAACAGTGAACATAAGGAAATTACATAAAATTAATAAACAATTCGGGACTTAAAGACTTGACAGCTTAGTTTAAAAGATCGTAATGTTTATAAACGTTTGGACTTGCTCCAAGTAGCATGGCCGAATTTAGTAAATGAGGGTCCTTTCTGACCCTTTTACCTCCTGATTTCGCAGCTAAGTGATAAGGCTCCTAAGGGCCCTCTCCTTGCCAAGAGTTATGGTCACCCGCTCTTTGCCTGAAAAGTTAAGAAGGCGTAAGGAAACACACAGGAACCCCCAGGTGAGAGAGAGAGAGAGAGAAAGAGCACTCGCAGTACAGTAATCCGCAGACTTTTTTTTTGTAGAGCTGGGCCCGAGCTATCAACGGTTGTCTGAATACATCAAGATTTACAAACTGCAGACGACATTAGATAAAATATTTTCCCTCGTTAGATTTGCAGGCGACATTTCATGCAATATTTGCCGCAGTTTTTTTGTTTCGGTTTTTGTTCTACACTTACTTGCCCTGCACCCACCTTTTCCCGTTTTCACCACCTGAAAGACTTCGACACTGGAACTCCTGATTCAACTGAACGCGTTTCGGAATTCGGGGAACACGTTTCACAAGTTTCAATAATGTTTTGCAAAATAAACAAAAATTTTTCTTTTTTTTAATTTTCTTGAATTCGCTTTACAGCTAAATAGCAGCACACGACTTTTACTTTGTCTGACTGACTGAAATGTCAATGGTTGCTGGTTAGAACGGAATAATTATTTAGTAATAAGACCAGGTTATTGAGAAATGTATGCTTAGGTGCCAGCGGTGTGTGTGTGTGTATCTCCGCAGGGGGTGTAGACTTCTTTCCTTAATTTTTTTTCTTTTCTAAATTGAATTTAATGGGCAATATAGAGCTGGTTTTAATTTCTTAAATAGAAAGCCAAAAAGCGACACTTCTGCTTTTCCCCCACCCACCTCACCCTTCTCCCTTTCCTTCCATATCTTTAAAATATTTTTCACTTTATTTTTTTCACTTTTAAACTTTCAGATTCGTCGACGACGCCGATGTAAAATACGCCATTGAACCCGTACATTGCCGTGTATCTCGATCAGTGTCTGCTGGCCAGATCCTATATCTGTGAGTGTGAACCACACATGAAAGTGAGATGTTGAAGGAGCAGACGATCATTTTGGTGGATTGCGGGCACCAAGAAACCAGGCCATATCGATGTTAATTATTCATCCTTTCCTTTTTTAAATCTTTGGTCATGTAAGTACTATTTAATGAATACTAAAAGTGGTATTAGCGTTAAGCTTCTTAAAGATTTCAATGAATTAATGACGGTGACATTTAACCCAAGCAAACTTTGGGAATCGACTGCCGTTTAAAATAAATTTGTTTCAATTAATGGTTAAAGATAAAACTATAATTAGATTTCTTGTTTTTCTTCAAGTTGTAGTAAAAAATTAAAAAAAATAAAGGTAAGGGTGGTCTATCTATCTATCTATCTATCTATATCTATCTATCTATCTATCT
>JAGDYQ010000276.1:750881-755881 GCA_021962125.1 Bulinus truncatus | reverse complement strand
AGCAGCAAAAAACATATGTCTGAGACGGGTGGACTTTTATTCTGGGCAATAGTTGTTCCGAAGCCATGAAATAAAATCCGTACATTTTGACCGATTATCATACTGAGACGTGCTCGTCTCACCATATACCTGGGCACGTGGTTTGGTGGACGAGACTTGCAGCGAACTGGGCACCTTCTGCCAAACTCTTTGGTTGGTTTACATAAACGAAAATTATATGTCGCTCCGTAGTCCTCGCATAACCTTTCGCGTACTCACTCTTTGGCGCACGCGTACCACCGGTCGAGAAACAGAGGAGGGTGCAAGAGCTACTACATTCAGTCCTTAGATGTGAGCAATTATTATTGTAAACCTCCCCAATACTTTCACGGTCACAGCAAGGTGGATGATTAATAAAGCTGTATAGGACTAACTCCGATTAAGCTTGTCTGCTGCAATACAGAGAGATATATATATATATATATATATATATATAGAGAGAGTGAGAGAGAGAGAGAAAGCAGCCTCGTAGCGTGAAAATTTTACAGGAGGGCCAAGGCATTATTCAGCAAGAACCTGGCAATAAAGCAGGGAGGGTGCAAGGCTAACCATTATTTACTAAGTGAGAACAAATAAGCAAGGGGCGGCCCCTGGCACCCCCACACACTACGGGCCTGGAGAAAGCATACAATAGATTTTAAGATTATTTACGTTTTTGATTTTGTATTCTAGCTTCAGTGCGTCGATATGCATTTTTGCGATTTGTTATTGCAGAAAGTTTTATTAAAAAAAAAAAACAAAAAAAATATCGTAATAATGACATCATATCATTAAATACCTCGACCACACATCTCGACGACACAAAATTGATGTTGGAAAACGCTCCAATTAAAAGAAAAAATTCATGTAACGCGGGTTTATTGAGTAAAATAATAACACATAATGATTTTACCAATAAATATATCGGTAAGTAATTGCTTCAAAGGTAAAGGGAAAAAAAAAAAACAACACATCGGCCATTTTGTTTCCTAATATCTCTTCGTGTATTGCATCCCCCTTCCTTCCCCCAAGTGATTGTATTGTTTATACCTGTCTCCTCAACGTACCTATCGAGGCGAAATATCTCATAACTTGGCCCCCCCACAGCTGTTCACATATTATTGTTGGCAAATTCTCATCCATAGGCGGATCCTTTGTTTTTTTATTGAATTTTTTTTTAATGTTTAGGTGGGGTGGGTGGGAGCAGTGGCGCAACCAACCAAAAAATGCTGAGGGGGGGGGCTCACGTATAGAAAGACAGTTTATATAGTAAAATATGGATGATGATTTGGTCTGGGTTGCGCCACTGGGTGGGGGTTTTGCGAACATCTTTTAGGCACGTTGGTACGTATGTGTGTGGGGGAGGGGGAGGAGAGGGAGGGGGAGAGGTCGGCGATCGTTCATAGGAATCTATTATTAGTACATGTATTATTATTTTTTATATTATTATTATTATGTTGTAGAACTATATTATATGAACTATTATATATATCTCAAAAGGATCTTAATCAACCGGCCTTCTTGTACAGCTAATCTCTGTTCAAAAAAGGAAAATCATTAATCGTGAGATCATTGAGCATTTTGGTCACAAAAGGGGTGCGTTTTAAAAAAGGTATAGGTGGGGCGGCAGCGGCGTATCTTGGGAGGAGTGGAAAGGGTGGTCCACCCAGAGGCGGCACTTAATTTGCCACCAGCAAAGGTGTTCATCACCACCTCGGTCTTTTTGAGGCTTTTGGGAATAGGATGAACATTTTTTTTTAGAGTCTGTGACACTAACGCCAGTAACGCCAATGTCGGGGGAAGAAAAATGATTTTTTTTGGTTATAATAAATGCGTCCTGTTCGGCTTTACGGTATCCGGCTTTTTTATGGTATCCGGCTTTTACGGTATCCGGCATACATTAGGCCGGATGGTCGAGAAGAAAATATACACAGCTTTACAACGCTACCGTAAGGAACAGGTGTTGTCCCGTCTTTAACCTGTGGACCTCCCCCCCTCACTCCCACCACCACCACCGCCCACTTCACCCACCATATTGGTGTGGGGCGAACCTTTGTAAACAAACATCGACACACACACAAACACACACACAAACACACACACGGGCAGGCAGGCATCAATGGATATCATGGGTTACATTTCACGAAGTCCGCGCCGCACACCGGGGTCTAAGGTGGGCAGGCGGAGAGGTCTCTGGTGATGAGAACCTTTGTAAACGAAATACGATAAAGATGCGCCACTTCGCAAACAAAATATTCTTACAACGTCACACCAAAAAAAAAATGATGCTCCTCACAATTAATATTATTTTACTGCCCCCCAAATCCCCCGCCCCACATAGTCCTTATCATATCTGAAAAAAAAATGTGATCCGCCCGCGACCACACCCTCTCTCTCTCTCTCCCCCCCCCCCCCTTTTCCACAGTGGTCTGTTCCCTCCGATTTCTATCACCACCACCGGCGTCAGGTTTAATTTGCTTTTATTAATTTACCCATATATTATAATTGACTCTGTTATATGTGAGAATGTAATGTGTGTGTGTGTGGGGGGGGGGGTTGAGTTCTAGGGGGGGGGAAGGGGGGGATCAGGGTAGGAGGTGTACACCTTTAGAAGAAGAAATGAGGAAAGAAAGAAGATGGGGGGGGGAAAGCAGACAGAGGTGGGGAAACATTAATTGTGGAAGTACTGGCGATATCTATTTTTCTTTCTTTTGTCTGTCGCATTCACATCTTTGCTGGTCATTTGTAGCCTACATGGAGGACTCTGAATGTAACACGTCTATTCGCCAGGTGTACGAGGTTATTAATGAAACAAAAAAAAGTAAATGTAACAGAGGGGAAATAGAAGGTAAGGTGATGGAACAGATAGACATTTTTGTTTTTTTTAATTTTTAAGTAAATTGGGGAAAAGTATTTTATTTAAAAAGAATCAATCTGCTTTCCTCTCTCTCTCTCTCTCTTTCTCTCTCTCCCCCTCTCTCTCTCTTTCTCTCTCTCTCTATTTTTCTCTCTCTCTGTTGTCTCTCTGCTTTCTCTCCCCCTCCCTCTCTCCCTCTCTCTTTCTATCTCTCCTCTCTCTCTCTCTCTCTCTCTGTTTCTCTCCTCTTCCCTTTCTCCCCCATCCTCTCTCTTTTTCTCTCTTTCTCTCCCATCCTCTCTCTCTCTCTCTGTTTCTCTGTTTCTCTCCTCTTCCCTTTCTCTCCCATCCTCTCTCTCTCTTCTCTCTCTCTCTCTCTCTTTCTCTCTCTTTCCCCCTCTCTCTCTCTCTGTTGTCTCTGTTTCTCTCCTCTTCCCTTTCTCCCCCATCCTCTCTCTTTTTCTCTCTCTCTCTTTCTCTCCCATCCTCTCTCTCTCTCTCTCTCTCTGTTTCTCTCCTCTTCCCTTTCTCTCCCATCCTCTCTCTCTCTCTCTCGTTTATCTCTCCTAGAACCTCTCTGTATGTATATGACAATGTACTGATTAATATTGCAGGTATGACAATGTACTGATTAATATTGCAGGTATGACAATGTACTGATTAATATTGCAGGTATGACAATGTACTGATTAATATTGCAGGTATGACAATGTACTGATTGATATTGCAGGTATCACAATGTGCTGATTAATATTGCAGGTATGACTATGTGCTGATTAATATTGCAGCTATTACAATGTACTGATTAATATTGCAGGTATGGCAATGTACTGATTAATATTACAGGTATGACAATGTACTGATTAATATTGCAGGTATGACAATGTACTGATTAATATTGCAGGTATGACAAGGTGCCCGCCGTTAATGTATTCAATCTACATTTTTATCTCAATCTGATCTACTCTATTATATGTTGATACACACACACACACACACACAATAAACAATAGAAATAATAACATGTAATAATAGGCCGACAGTGGGCCGACGACTATGCGACGAGCAGCAAGTGTAGACAGTTTAACTCGCACTCGGGGCACAATACCTTTTTAGCCGCCACTCCCCCCCCATTCGAAAAACCATATAATATTATATGTGTTTTATACCATTTGGCGCCCCTTTGTGAGTAGCGCCCGGGGTATATGCACCCCCCGCCCACACTTCGCTACGCCTCTGGAGAATAGACATAATAAGCCCACTCATTCTTTAACCAGAGTAAACTTAAGATCTATGGCAACTTAAGGGCAGACATTTTTTTAGAGATTTACTCTTGAAATATAAAAAATGCCCCTTCCCCCCCAATCCCCCCCCAATTGATAATAAAAAAATTTACCCATGTCGTGCGTTATCAAGCATTTGTTTGATGATGTGTTATTATTGTTATTAGGATTATCCGTCTCAATCGGTTGTGTGAGGAGTGTTAAACTCTTGACGAACGATGTGACACCACACCTTCTTCCCCTTCCCACCACCACATCATCGCAGCCCCGCCGCCTCACCCCCTCCACTTCAAAGTTCTTAAAAATGACTTTGTTACGGGTACTGAAAAGTACAACTAAAGCTGAGGGTTCAAATTGACAACGACTGGAGAGAGTTCAAGTGACAACGATTGAGGGTTCAAATGACAACGACTGGGGGGTTCAAATGACAACGACTCAGGGTTCAAATGACAATGACTGGGGGGTTCAAATGACAACGACTGGAGGTTCATATGACAATGACTGGGGTTCAAATGACAATGACATATCTGATTGGAAAAAAAAAGAACAACTCAGTAAAGTGTGGGATTGGTGTGTTTGTGATTAAGTGGGGGGACTCATGAAGTTCTCAGAGGATGCGTATTATTTTATATAGGTCCGTTGCGACTCCTCACATATTTAAGATAGGATGACGAATGAAACCTCTTTGGGGGTGTAGGATGTCGGGGCTAAAAAGTGTCCGACTCCCCAGCCCTGAATTATAAACCGGCGATAAATGAAAACATAATTAATGAGTTGGATGCCCCCCAACAGTATATAGTGAGTGATGTCCCTGTAAGAATGAGATGCAATCTCTTAGATCC
>JAGDYQ010000276.1:649063-750381 GCA_021962125.1 Bulinus truncatus | reverse complement strand
ATTCTTTCTTCTTATAGTGGTTTGTCTTAATCTCATTTATTTCAATGTTTCAGGCTACTAACTGGATTGAATTAAGATTGAAACTCGAGGTATCACTGTACCATTGTCATCATAGGGTGTTTTAATACTATAGTATCTGATTTGAAACTTGAAAAAAAAAATGTTTGTACTGAGATCAGATGCAGAGTTTTTAGAGGGACAAATGGCTGAGTGGTGTTGAGTACTTGGCTGTCGACTTGAGAGCCCCAGGTTTGATCTTTGTTGAAAACCAAGGGTATATTTCCAGTGTCCTGGGTAAAGTTGGTTAAAAATACCCTAAGTCCATCCAGCTTTAAATGAGCACCTAACTTTAGTTGTGGAAGTAAAGGCAGTGGGGTTTTGTGCTAACCACATAACCCCTTTATATGCCATTGTTTCAGAAACAGAAGAATTCTACACTTCATCTGCCCTCATGGGCTAAATGAACTTTTTTCATAGTTATTTCTGTTGTAATCAGTTTCCTGCCAAAATTGAGGATGGAGGTCCTTGCGTGGGACCAAAATAGCAATGTGTAGTATTGTATTAAAGTCGCGATTGCATTATTCATTTTGGGGGGCAGGGGTGTGATTGGGGGTGGGGAATGAATCAGTTATAACAATATCATAGGGTCAGTTCTATTACCTCACAATAAGTAGATACATTTAAATGCATATTGAAATCTGTATTATTTTTTATCTGGTGTTAAAGTGAAGCTTTAGAAGGGGTGTCATATCAGTTTATTTTAGTGTCTGTTTTTTAATATTGTTTTTATAAATTAAAGATGAATGCTTTTTTCTCTTCTTTTTACAGGAAAATGTAGAATGGATACATGATTAGTTGTCTTTTGATAATGTTTAACACATGATGTCTTGTTTCTTGGATTGAGCCCTGCAAACATAGATCAAGATGCTGTATGTGTTTCAGATGGATATCGGTCAAATGTTGACCTTCGATATCTCACTTTTAATGGACTCGTAAGTGTGTTTGACAGAATAAATCAATGGCTTCATTCTATTTTCTTAGGAATGAAATAAACAAGTGTTCATATAAGTTTCTTAATGGCAAAAGCCCTTATTGAATTATAGGTCTTTATTTGAATCTTTAGATTTCTCAAAATGTCAAAAACGAGACATCGCATCATCTTCACATTGAAATCTTTTGAATTTTACTCTTTTTTAAAACCCACTAAGTAGGGGAGATTTTTTTTTAAATGAATAAAAAAAATTCCAAAGTTGTAATAACCGGTACACCGATCAGCACCAGAACTTTAAAACATTTATAAGTACCACACATTTTAGAAGAATTAGCTAACAATTGGAGCGAAAACAGCCCTTTTAAATTCTGTAACTCTCCATAGAAATTCTAGCTACATTTTCCATAATATGTAAATTATGCAGACACTAATGGTCTGATATGTAAATTACTCACTCCTGACATCCTCTCAGCGCTATAGAATCTATCGATGAGCTTTTTCAGTTCTAATACATGTGTTTATGCTCATCTTGATAGTGGATTTTGTTTTGATATTTCAGCATATTGATCACCCAGCAGTTGAGAGCAAATATTTATGTGGTGGAAACTTTTATGCATTTTGTTTAATTTACTATTATTGAATGAAAAGAAAATTACTCGTCCTTTTAAATGGCCTATACATTTATCAAAGATTGATTTAAGGGACAACCAAAGAGATCAGGAAATTAAATAAACATTGAATTTTTATTTTTGAGATAAACAATGTAACTTTTTTTTTTTTTCATTTTCTGGAGACTATTCAGTTTTCAAAGCTCAATCTTTGTAAATGTTAAAAATGTTTAAATAATCATCCTAAAAAAAAAATAAAATGATTTAAAATAAAAGGCTCATACATTTTGATTCTATGAAAATGTAAAAAAAAACAAATTAAGGGAAGAAAAAATTTTGAGAGAATAAACCTCAAAATAGAGAAGTTTTAACTTTTACTTGGCCATTACTGCAGTATGATCAAGGAAATAAATCAATATTTCCTGTTTTCAAGCCATTTAGAATTAAAAATCTATTTTAGGTTACTAACTATTGTTTTGTCTCATGTTTTGCATTTCTAATCAATAGAGTTGCACGCCTTCAGATAGAAATTGCTAAATCAACTGGGATTTCAGTAGAAAAGCAAATTTTACTTGTCAGTGGGGGTCACAGTCTTAAGCCTGATCAAAAGGTCATGACCTATGGTGCAGGAGCTGTAAGTATTTTACTTAAGAAATTTAAAAGTTAATATAGTGCTTGTATTAAAATTCATTATCTGTCCAATATGGAGTATTTTAAAAGTTAACATAGTACATGTACTTGGCTTATTTTTTAAATTTGTTTTCCTTTTTTAGGATACCAATCCTGTGTTTTTATTCAGCAAATTGGCTATTGAAAACCATGAGGCTCCTTTGGTTAGGTCCTTAAGTATTACTAAGGGTAATTCAATTAAAAAATGTTTTTTATTTTAATTATATTGATTTATTTTAGGTAGGATTTACTCTTTAATTTATTGGTTTTAAAGGGTTTTTTATATTTTAAATATTATTATTGAATTTGATCATTCAGATGCTACATGTGTAATTTCTTTTGTGTAAAAGATTCCTTTAGCTCAATGAAAGAACAGTTGACAGATGTTATAAATTTACCTGCCAATTTTGACACTGTGACAAAAAGAACTAAAATAGCCTGTGTAAGTGTGGAGAATATTCCATCTATTGAAATAAAATCCATTCATTGATGTTGTAATATTACACACATATTTTATTGACCTATACAGTTGTACATTGATACTTTTTATTTCTTTTAGCAAATCAGAGATGCTGCTAACAGGATTTTAGGATTTTGTAACAATGAGTTTAAAGAACAGCATTTGCAATATCAGGGATGGGGTACAGTAGTAGCGAACTTGGAGGAAATAGCACAGTTAGCCCTTTTATTATCTGTCTTTTAAATGTTTAGTGTTGTTCTGCTAGCCATATTGTTCGAGAAAAAAAACAAAAAACACCTTTTTTATTGGAGTATTATGTATTATTGATTATGTTGACACTATTTTTATTATTTAAAAATTAGTATTTTATGCAAGTTAATATTGATTTCTGTTTTCTTTTTCCCTAGAGCATTGCAGAAAACAGAAATACAATTTAAAAAAGCTACTACAGCTTTTCTACCTCAAAGAGAAAACCACTTTGCTATGCTCAGCAAGTATGTTTTTTTATACAGTGAAATGTCGCTATAACGAAATTGACGGGGATCCGAAATTCGTTCGTAATACTGAAAATTTATTACACTGAAATCGCGGGGTGGGGGGGGGGGGTTTCGCCGGCGACGACATTTTCTGTTCGCAATTTGTGGATAAAGTTCATTTGGGTATCAATGCAAATATATTATGTCATTTTACTACTTTTTCCAAAGATATTTAGCTAAAAATACGTTAAATATTCTCTCCGTTTATTTCTCATTAGTTAAGCTAGTAATTTAGCTTTCAGCTCTCGTTACCGCTAATGGTCATTGAACTAAGGGACGTAATTCATTTTTTTTTAATAACAGTTATTCAACATGACTTAATTCACTTAATTTATAAGAAACCCACTACGGCTATCTTACTCATATTGTCTGATTTATTAAACGAAATAATTTTAAAAATATATTTATTTACTTTTGTAACAGGATTAAATTTTATTATAATTAGAAAAAAAGTATAGTTCAATGCCACAAAAAGGTCAAATAAATAACTCATTTATTCTTCCATTCCTGTATTATTAATGAAATACAGGTACCGGTAGTTTATTAACATCTTGGCAAAATGCAGTCTTCTGTCCATTAAGTCCCTATCACAAACTATAAGATCGCCATTTTCTAAAAAAAATTGCGACCCACTATCAAGCCCCTACCGAAAACAATAAGATTATTTTTTACTAAAACTATCAAGTTACTTTCTACACATACCAAAACCATTATGTCTTTCTCATACCTCCCAATAAGCTATACTTTTAAGTGTCTGGCTTCTTTCTCATTAGCGCATTTCCCCAACACAGACCTAACACTGGTTTATTGATTTTTTTTTAATCCTGCGAATGTGTAATGTTCCCTTCATTCATGTGTTTGTCCCATGACGTTTTTGGCTCTCTCCCTCCTCCCCTTCCTGACCTTGCTAAAACTCTTATCCTTCCCCCCCCCCCCCCCGGTTCGTTGTTACGTAATTGTGCCTGCCGTCGCTTGGCTGTCTCGTGACGTCTTAACTCTCTTCCTCTCCCCTTCCCGACCTTGCTAAAACTCTCATCCACCCCCCCCCCTGACCCCCCCGTTTGTTGTTACGTAATTGTGACACCGCCACTCACTACCCCCCCTTGCCGTCCCATGACGATACTTGTCTCAGTACTGCACCTGGTGGAATTTATGTTTACTATCCTCATCAGTAGAGGTTAAAGGTTACCATAACATCTTACTCCTCTCACACTCCCCCGTTCCAATGTTTAGTAAATGTGAATGTCGTTTGAGTTCAAGTTGACTTGAGATTTAGAAATTTGCCGAATTAATTATTTTTTTTTTTGGTAAGGGGATAAAATTAAATATCTGCAAAACGGCTATTTTTTTCGCAATACTGAAAACACGAAATTCGTTACAACGAAACTTTTTAACAGGGGAAGGGGCGAAAAAAAATTCGCTGTACTGAATAATTCGTTACACTGACGTTCGTTATAATGACATTTCACTGTATAAATAAAAGAATTATCATTGTAGGCGATTTGTAAATATATTTGAATGATTTTCCAATAATTTAGTCATCATCTAAATTATCAATTTACATTTTTTCAGTTTTGGTGATGTTCTAGAGTTACTGGACCGAATCCCTTTGCTTAAAGCATTGACTTTGGTTGAGATAGAGGAAGGGGATACAAGTATACACAAATTTTGTTTGAAAAGCTCTATGTCTAATTCTCAAAATCCCAAAAGCTTGCTAGAGTGGATAACAAATCAGGTTTTTTAAAATTTCATTCTATTCGGAAAGATAAACAAATATTAAAAAACACCTTTTTAAAAAATGCAATAGAAAGTAAAAAAAAATAAATCATTAAATCATAAACATATTTTTATAAATTATGATTATTAAAATATAAGAGTGGGTGACCATCTAGATGTACAGATATTTTTTATTGCTATTTATCAACTAATGTAAAGACATGTTTAGTCAAGTATATTGTATTCACTTTAAATTTTAGTAAAGATAATTTGTATAAATATTTGTATGATATAATGAATTAAAACATTTTTTTTTTGCATTATATATTTTTTAGTTTTAAAATAATTCAACTTTCTAATGTTGCACATTTCAGCCTAATTTTGGGCAGCTATATAAGACTAAAAAAGGTTTCACGATTCGGCAAACTTATGCTTCATTGCTATGCCTAATATTTATTTTGACATCCTGATCTCCATCCTTTTTTCCACATTATAAACATTATCAAAAAGTAATTCTATTTGTAAATCTACAAGATGTCACTTCATTGAATTATTTAAAATGGTTTATTGTCTTGTAGAATCTACTAGTCTGCTACATTACTGTAATGATACTTAAAAAGGATTTTAAAATTTTGTACTGATTTCCATTTTCATGAATCAGAATTTTACTAAAGGATTCACTCTTTCTTTTTTATATAGGGTCAAGGTCAAAGCTTAGATGCCCTACATAAGCAGTGCCTAGATGAATTAATGCATGTATACATATTTTTTTTAATCTGAATTTTTTACTTTTCAATATTAAATACCGTAGAAGTTATATTTTATTTAATAAGAGTATTTTTTAGTAATGACACATGCATGCAGTTTTTCTGCATATATAGTTTTATAAAACTTTCTCGTCACTTAAGTTTGACAGTGAATTGTTTGATTCTTGTGATCGACAAGTTCAAGAACTGCTAACACTTGTAATCTCAGATCCCCATCAAATGAAAGAATTAGTTGGCATAGAGCGCAGGTTGTCAGAGCTTGAGAAAAGACTCATTGAAGCTAGAAAAATATCCAAAGAACAAAGTGATATGGCTCAGGTGCAAATTTAATAACCTTGTCAATTTTTTAGTCGCATATTGTATTTCATAAAACATTATTGCTTATAACAATATTTTTATCTTTATGGAAATGATAAATGAATATCAATTAAGTACTAATATTAGTTCAACTTTTATTAACTTCATCTTTGATAAAAAAAAAATGTCACAAATATATACAATTCTAAAAGTGAATTTTTTTCTGAACTTATTCTTAGGGCTTCTTGAATCATCAAGCTAGGTTAAACTCAACTCAGGATGCAGCAAGCATTTTACCAGATTTATGTAAAAGTCATAAACAGCAGCTTGTTCAAATGGCTGACAGACAACAGAGATTAGAAGCATTGCAGAATAATTTTAGAAAGTCTAAACAGGAAATGTCTAAAAATATTCATCAAAGATTGGGGTATTTGAACAATTTATTTTTTTGTTTAAATGATTGACTAATATACCTAATAACAACGCTTTTTTGTTTTAAGTTTGCCATTGTTTTAGTTAGCTTTTACTATTTCATGTATGTTCTTGTTTTAGAAATTTTAAAACAGTTAGACGTACTTTAGGTGTAACATAGTTTTTATGCTATAAGATGCTCTAAAAATTTGTATCCTGTCCTTCAGTTGGGTGATGCACATAGAGACATTAATTTCTAAACTAGACAGTGAGTTGATATACCATATGAAAACTTTAAGGATACTGGACCGTAATCTCGTGCTGCTGATTCAGGTTAAAGCCGCTCCTCAAGTTTATGCTAGCATGGTTGTTGAAGCTGCACGAAGGAAGAAGTTCTCCCTTATTTTTGCTCAGGTTATTTTATAATTGTTTTAAATAACTAAGCAAAAAATAAAATGCTGACATCCTAAATGTATTTATGTTGTGTGAATTACTGTTGCAGTGGAATTATGAAAATAATGAATATTAACAGGATGGATCTCACATTTATACTTCTTATATTTTATTGGAAATTAATTATATGTACTTGCTTAAAAAAACAATTAAACTTTATTAATTCTAATTAGCAGGTTATTAAGGATATTTGTAAATTATTAATCTGTAACTTCACATGACCGCTTTTGGAATACTAG
Source organism: Bulinus truncatus (assembly GCA_021962125.1). Taxonomy (NCBI): domain Eukaryota; kingdom Metazoa; phylum Mollusca; class Gastropoda; family Planorbidae; genus Bulinus; species Bulinus truncatus. The sequence continues at coordinate 743,234 of JAGDYQ010000276.1, read as the reverse complement.
AACCTATTTAAAATACATTTGAATATAAATTTCTTATTTATTTGATTTAAACCTTTGCTACTTCACAATTAATTTGGTAGTTATAAGGTAAAAGTATCAAAGGAATATAATAAATTTACCAGTGGTGTTTTCTAACTTGTGAAACAAAACAAAAGGACTTAATTATCAGAGATATCTTTCATGTTTCTGATATGAACTTTTCCAGTGGGCTGAAAGTTTAGCTGAAGAGGCCAGTCATTTATACCAGTTAGAAACCGAGAGAAGAAAACAGTTTACGGAAAAATTAGGTAAGACACTCAGTGTTGCCAGATGATTTTTATATACATGTCACATTCTTACATGAGGATTCATGTAATTAAACTATCACCTTATGGTGACACTTTGTTCCAGAACATTATACATGTATTATAGCAGGATTTATTTTGGATTCATTTGATTTTCTTGTTTAATGCCCAAACTTTCCTAATTAAACATTGTATTATTCTTTTTTATTAACTTAGGTGAACATTTTCTAATAGACACACTTTTTAAAGGTTTTGATGACGTCCCACCAAATTTTGCTGTAAGTGAAATACATCACTTTAAATTTTTGATTCATGAATAAAATAAAGTGTATTATGATATTTTGTATAACAGGTGTCAACAATATATGTATATTATTCTTAACACTAATTATCTGACGTATCATTGAAAGGCACAAATCCTTTTAAATATACTAAGAAAAGGTATGAAATCTAATATTTAACATAATCATGTCAACTGCAAAAGGTTGTCAATTATTTCAATACATTACATCAGTTAGGACCAATGAATCTACACATCATTTGTTTAATGAGAACAATTTTTTTTTCTAGACTGAACCACCAGAACCATTTGACATTTCACTTCCTGATATCACCATAGATGATATTGTCTTACTTAAAAATATTATTCCGGAACTGGAGGAGTCATTAAGGTTAAAGAGTAACACAACTTTTATGTGAAATTTTAACAATTTTATTAATTAACCTCTGTAAAGTCTCAGTTCATTTTAATTCTGGAATATTTTTTTTATGAAATAACTTGTATAAATTTATTAGAAACTACTTTAAAAAAGATTTTTCATTTAAATTTCAACATTCATAAATTTATTTATGTTTTTCAGTCAACCTCTTGATTCAGAATTATTTCCTTTGCCTTTACTACACAAAAATAATTTAAGAGCATCTCCTCTTGGTGTTCCACACTCACAGTCATCTCAGACTGAATGGTCACAAGTGAGTTATTGTTGCTTGGTCTTGCCCTGTTCATTGAATTAGATTATTATTTCATCATTGTAAATTGCTGTCGAAATGTTGGATTTTTATTTTAACATTGCAGTTATTTGTAATATTTTTTTTAGCTATTTAAAATTTGTATTCTTTTTGCCCATTGGTGATTTTTTTCATATATGGGTTCAAAGATATGTTTGTGTTACAATAATTTACTTTGAGCACTCTTTAGAAACTTTTTATATTTTAATCTTTATAGTCTTTCATTATATCTATAACATTCCTTATTTTTAGAATGGTGTAACAGCAGTTCCCTGTGTTATCACAGCCACAGAAAGCCCAGCATATCCATTTACTGTTCCAGAGGCCTATGGGTCACCAACCTCAGCAGAATACATGACAACAGTGACAAACCTTACATCAGAGACATTAGTTTCGAAAAGTGTAGATCAGAATGAAAAAGAGTCAACCACACCCCAAAAACTGAAAGAGTCACAGTCTATTGTTTCTTCATTTAATGTAACAGACTCAAGTTCAGCTGAGCTGCCACTTAAAGTACAATCTAAGGTCAACTCAGACACAACGTCACCAATATCCTCTAATGAATTCGCTACAGCAGATTTTTATTTTGAAGATTCTATGCCATCTCCTATGGCTGATTCCCCTTTGGGTAAAAAGGAAAAGAAAAAAGATAATTGTAAATCTGATATTGAAATGATAACCTCCTTACATGCTGAGCTGGCTGAAAAAAGAATTTTGATTCAAGAACTGGAGCAAAAGTTAAAAGAGAAAGAGTCCCAGCTATTAGATTATGAAAAGTCTTGTAGTCTCAAAGGATGTTCAGGCTCTGAAGGTTCATCAACTCTAGTAGTCACTGTGGATAACTTGTGTTCATCAGAGACATCTACATGTACTAGTGCCAATGGTAGAGAAAGGGAAAGTGTTGGTGTTGATTCTTCAGATTCCAAGCTCAATGCTGTTAACAATGAAGTCATAAAACTTAAAACTGTTTTATCAGAAACTGAGGAGAAATTGGGTCAAATGCAACAACAGAATGAAGAAACTGTTACATTAAAAAATAATGTTATATCTAGCCTTGAAAATGACTTAAAAGTTTTAGGGGATGAACTAATTGTAACTAAAGCTCAACTTGTAGATATGAAGTGTGAGAAGGAAAGTTTGGAAAAAAAACTGTATGATTGTCAAGTCCAATGTGAAAGTCAAGAGAAAGAGTTGCATAAGGGGGAGGAAACTTTGTTATCAATTAGAAATAAACTTAAATTGTTTCATAATAAAATGAAAGCTGACATCCCATCATTAAGCCAAACTTTACTTGAGTTAAAATCAGCTGTGGTTACTAACAAATCTGAACTGCATCATTCTATGGCTTCAGCTCTGGCCACTGCAGAGAAGGAAGTGTCAACATTTAATGCTACTATACTGTCTGCTGCCTGTAGCAAATTTAAAATTGAAAAAGATGCTCTGCATATGGAGATTGAAGAGTTAAAAAATGGTTTACAGAAGAGCTCTTCAGAAGCTTCAGACATATTGGCTCAGTTAAAAAGTGACAATGATAAGCTGACATCAGAACTGCAGTTTCAGCAACAAGCTAGTAATGAGAGACTGGAGCAACAAAAGCTGCAGTTTGAGACACATTTGAAGGACCTTGAGACCAAGAATGCCCTAGAGGTTGAGCTAGAATTGGACAAGTGCAGAGCCGAAATGAAGGAAAGTGAGGACGCTGCCGAAAGAAATATTGAAAATCTTAAAAAGGCACATCAGGAGATTGTAACTGCTTTGGAAAAATTAAAAGCCGAATTTGAGGAAGAAAAATGTGAACTGCAGAGAAATCATGACAAATGTATAGAAGAATGTGAGGTGAAACATGCCGCTGATAAAGCTGTGTTATCTCATACATTTGAAATGGAACTAACAAGACAAAATAGTGAACAAATGAAACAGAAAACTGAGTTTGAGGTAATTTTTTAAAATGCTGTTTTGTTGTTGTTTGTCAACTTAGATGTTATTCTTCATGATAAATAATAATGTTGATTCTTTATCTGTTCAACCAGATTGTTATTCTTAATGATACATTATAATTTTTATTGATAGTAAGTCCTATAAATGAAGGTACATTCATATTACTGTTTTCTTATCATGATTTTAAGAAAGAGGATCTTTCAGAATGATTTAAGAAAATATTTCTTCTTATTCTGATTCCCCAAATTGATGTATTTGCCATTCAAATGTGCTAGCTTATCAATCCTCATGTTCCATCCTTAAGACCGGTACAGTTTCAATTTTTGTGATGCTCATTAACTGTGAGATTGAATTTACTCAATGAACTTTTCTTAATGCACCTCCTACCCCAAATTTTTATTTTATTAATAAGACTTTGTTTTTGGAAAAAAAAAGTAGCTCATTTTATATAAAATTACACACAAACTGTCTTAACATAATTAGTACAAGAATATTTTTACATTACTTATAGTTAAATTGTAAGGATTGCTATATGTAATAAAAATTCCAGTGTATGCCATGGATCTGCTCATTTTTAAATTATAGAGCTTTATACATTTGTGGAATTGGATGTGAAAACTTGAATATATGTATTGATTTACTGAATCAACTGTCACAAAAAAATGAAACATTGAAGTTTTTTTAGTTTTTTTGTACCTTTGTTCCCTGTTTTTTCTCTTCTTAAATTAACTACTGGTGTTTCTATTGAAGTATTTTATAATATTCAAGGAATGTACATGTATTGTGAATTGAATTTTTACTTAACTTAATTTTTGTTAACAATTAAGGAGAAACTGAAAAGTATACAGAGTCAGCTAGCAACAGAAAGTGTGAATGCTCTCAGCACTTTGCGAGAAGAACTTACAAGTGAAAAGGATAGGCAGGTAGCTGAACTAAGACAACAGCTGGAAGAACAAAAAGTAAATTATGAAACACTTTTTGAGAAGAAACAACAAGGGTTTGTGTCAATTACATTAACATAATTAGTTAAAAATTTACAGAGCGTCTTTTGCTTTACTGTATTTTAGACAGCTATTTGTTAAATAAGTCATTTACTTTTTTTTATATACCTCTTAATTAGGCATGCTGAAAAGATGACCCTGTTACAAACAGAGTTTAATATTGAGCACAGTAAATTGCAAGATGAGTTGAACATGTATAAGAATCGTGAAACATTGGATGTATTCACTCAGTTGGATTTTGATCTACTGTCAGAAATAATGACTCATTCAGAGACTCAGACTGGACAAGAACTACTGGCTGAAGTGATCTCTCTAACCAGCAGTGCTAGTTATGGCAGTGAAGAGGTCAGAATTATATATACTTATATATCCAGCTATTTCTTTATAAAAGTCTAAAGGGATAAACTGCTAATAAGGAGAAATTGAGAGAGAAAAAAAACTCACCGAAACTCTTGATAAATATATAACCAGACTATGTGTTTGCTGAAGCAAAGCAAATCAAAAATAATATTACTAAAAACAAAAATTGACAAAAAATATCATTTATCTTGAGCTGTGACTTTCATGTGTCTTGTCATTTCTTTTATGAATAGTCTTCAATTAACCGTTCGTTAACTTTGCTTTTTTTTGTTCTGTTTAAAGATGATACCTCACAAAGTTCAGCTTACAAATTTAGAAGAAAAAGATACCAATAATGACCTGAGTAAACTGCAACAAATTAATGAAGAGTTAAAGTTGGAGCTTGACAAAACAAGAGGTGGGGGAAATGATCAGACTTTTAAGTGGTCTCATTTATGTACTATAGCAATGACTGATACCATTTTTAACTTTGTATTTATAAATTTAATATTAGGTTTATGCTAAAATGTAATGCAATTTTATTCAGAGATAAAAAGGCTGTGTTTTTTTTAGATAAAATATTTGCGCTTGAGGAAGAAGTGGCAGTACTGAAATCAGAGAAGCAAGAATTTGCTGAGCTGGAAAATAGTGATAAAGAAAAAGGGTCTGTGTAATCTACACTTTTTTCAGTTTAATTGAACATAATAATATTTTAATATTTACAGAAAATATGGTAGATAAAAAAGTTGTGAAAGTTTTTTTTCTCTATAATATCAGTGAACTGATGCAATTTAAGAAAGAAGTGCATATGGATAAGTCTAAATGTCTTGACTTCATGCAAACATCAAATATTTCTGCTAGCATTTTTGTCATGGATAAAGAGCTGTGAGTTTTATAAATATTTATTATATTTTTTTATAAGACCATAAATAATCCTTATTTATTTTTACCATAATCATTCTGACACTTTTTTTTTATTGCAGTCCATTGGAAACTTTAAGCAAAGAGGATCAAGGTTCATCTGAGCTTGAAGTGAGTTCATGGATAATAAAAAAATTTGACCTTTTTTCCTTTATTAAACCTTTGGATTTCCTTCATAAGTAATGAATATTCAGCCTGCTCTTTTTATAGAATCAGTTTAAAAATCTGACTTTGTTTAACATTATCTAAATTTCATCTGTGAGCTAACATTTATCATACATATACATGTATACAATAAAACAGGCTAAAGCCAAGGATGAAAAAATTGCACAGCTAGAAAAAAAACTGGTAAGCAAATCTAGTATTTAAACATATGCTAGCTTTACTATGAATTTTTTTTTTTAATTATAAATTTTGAAATAAATTCCAATAAATCTATAAATGATTATAAAGCAAATAAACTCTTTAAAACTAAAAAGTAAAAAATAGCTGGTTTATGAATAAAAAAAAATGTAATAAAAAAAATGATTATACAATGGTACTACGTGTATTTATAAGGGTTGCCAACTGGAATATTTTAATTTAATCATTTTTTTCTTAGAAGGATATGAGTGTACCTAAACTGAAAGAGTCTTCCAATGATAAGGTTTCAATTCGAGGGTAAGCTCATTTTATTATATTTTACATTGAATTTTGTTTTTGCTTTCTTGTAGCTTGATTTATTCCTTGGTTTATTCAAGACTAAGTTCTAATAAATAGGTATGTTTGGAATTGGAAATTATTGAAATAATTTTTCTATGATTTACTAGTTCCAATAAAAGTTAAAATGAAAGGAAACAGAGCTAGCTTTAGAAAAACAAAAAGATGTTGTCTTGATGTGGTAGGGGAATGCAAATCAATGTATCTTTTTTGGTCATTCATTAATTATTTTGTTGATTTGGCCTTAAAAGTGAGCTTTGATATCTTCTGAATGGAGAGGAGGTTGGATGGTCGTGAGTAAAGCGTTTGAGTGTTGACCTGAGGATTCCATGTTTGATCTTCTATGAAAACCAAGAGATTTTTTTCTGGTCATGGTTAAAATTGTGCCACAATGGTCATTGTACTATCGAGTATAAGAGGATGAAAGAAGGGCTCTGCAAAAACTGTCTCATAAATATTACATTCTTACTGGAACTTCACAGATTTACTGAATGGGTAATTGTTATTGTACAGATACTACTGATATTATTTATTGCATGTTCTTTACTTGTGCTGAAATGAATAGAAAGGAGAAACTCTGAACCCTTATTTGAAGTTTTTTGTTTGGAGAGTATGTGGTTTAGTATTATGACTAACTGGTGTCACCAGGAGCTGTTGAGGCCAGGAGTTAAAATCTTTTTCTTTTGTTTGGCAAGGAGTGTTTATTGCTTTTCATATTTTATTCATACTAAGCTTCAGTGTGTCTCTGGATTCTGGGGATCAAATGTGAGGGAAACGCCAACCATAATTATTAGCTTCTGTTATCTTCAAAAATTCTGTATCACTACTGATTGTCAGCCCAGGTGTAGTCTTGATAATACAGAGTAATACAACTGCTAATGATTTCAAGAGAAATAATGATTGGCAGCAGCATGGTTTTAATAGTTGAAACATATCATACTTGAGGTTTTACAGTATTTGTTTGTTTTAAAGCAGTTGAGCTCAATTGTTCCAGTGTTCTTTCCTTATTCCAGGAAAACATATCACAGTTTTTAAAGATACAGGAAGTTAAAAAAAAATTATTTACAGAATTGAAAAATTATGTCCCTAAAACATCAAAATTGACAGGCAATTGGTTGTCTTGTTGGCCTATCCATAAGAACAACTATGTCCTCAAAGATAGGCTTTAGGAAGATGGAACAAAATCACTAAATTTGACCAGTCACTCATATTTTATTTTCTATTTTAAATTTAATTTATAAAATATGTCCATGTAATAAGTGTGATGAACTATTAGCCTGTACTTTGTTTTATTTTACAGATGTGATAAAGGTGATATAGTTCTTCTTGTCACTCATATTTTATTTTCTATTTTAAATTTAATTTATCAAATATATCCATGTAATAAGTGTGATGAACTATTAGCCTGTACTTTGTTTTATTTTACAGATGTGATAAAGGTGATATAGTTCTTCTTTGTTTAGATGAGAGACATGACCAATATGTTGTATTTACTGTAGGCACAAACCTTCACTTTTTACACAGTGAATCATTAGAGTGTTTGGGACTACAGACAGGTAAATAAAACTTGTCTGTTTAGGCTCCATGCTACATTTAAATAAGTGGTCCAATTACTAATTTATATAAAAAATTTTTTCCAGGTTCTGATGTTTGTCGTAAATCTTGGATTCTTGCTGAAGTTGTTGATAAAGAATATTGCTTAGCAAAGAAAGTAGGAGCCGTTATTTACTTTTCTCTTTTATAATAAAAAATTCTTGTCATGATTTTTTTTCTTAAATGATCTGAGTAAATTCTAATGTTATGTATTTATCATTACCAGCCAAATAACAGATTTAGAGTGCCACAAGGAACATGTTTCTATCGAGTCAAGTGTAAACCATGGAAGAGTGATATTGAATTGTCAAGATCAGATAAAGATTTAAGTAAACACAGTGTAAAATCATCTAAACTGGATAATACTGCAACAGCTCATGTTGTGAAAGAAAAGAAATAAAGAGCTTTTGTGAACAAAACACACCAAGTTTTGTTGAAAGTAATTGTTCTTTTAGCATTTTATATGCTTATGAAATATTATTATGAAACAATAGCTTTTTGAAATGTTTATAGATTTTAAAACCGTAGAAAATAAAATATTGTTAATTTTTCTTGACATATTTTTAGTCTTTTAAAGGCATTTAAATTTTTTTTTTTAATTTACAACCACAAAACAAAAACTTTGTATCCTTATACACCTAAGTCATTTGTCTTTATAATATGTATCATATAGCTACCATAAGGGCTAGTGGGTGTTCCATGCATTACTTGAGAAGCATATGGTTTGATTTCTCTTCAAAGCAGTCACCCCAAGATATGTGACCGGCATAAATGGAAGGCGGTTTGGGGTTATTATTCTGTCTAAATCTATTCCCTCCTTAGTTTGTATGCTTTCTCCATGCCAATTGCAATCTACGACAGTGCAATCATGTTTGCTTTTCCAGTGGTCATCTGTTCGTTTTAAATTTTGCTGCAGTAATATTTTTTTAAATTGTCATTGCATGTTTGATAGCTATACCATGTCATTGTTTCAGCTAATTTTTTTGTTTTGTTGTTTACAAATGTAAAATAAAATGAATGATAATATTCCCATTAACATTGTTGAATTTTTTTTTATCACTGAAATTCTATGAAATTATCTTTTGACAATTTCCTGAACCATTCACAGAATATAAAAAAGGAAAATAACACAAATGGCAGCTTTTATTTTTCCGTTGTTGGTAGTGGATTTTTTAAATAGAGATATGCTTGCTATATTGATATATATTCTGTGGTCCCATTAGATTATGAAAAACTTTAAAAACAGTCCCTCCTAATAAAAAAAGATAAAAAGGAAATCCTAACTAAAACTGGTCACTGACATGCATGAATGACTTTAATACTCCCCACCATGAATACAGTTAAACTGCACACTAAGGGATCAGGTGAGTTTTATAAATATTTGGAACAGTAAATTATTGCAAATAATGCATACTTTAAACAAATGTATTTATATATACATTGATGTGAACTTTTTCTAAACTGATGCAAGCTGTTTCTATCTCTTAAAACTCATTAGCTTATATTTCCATTACAATGAGTCTTTAGCTCAAAATGTTTGTCCCTGTAATAAGTTAAAAACATTGTTTTTTCTGTAGATATACAGTGTTGTGAAATAATTTCATTAGCATTATTATAGTGTGCACTGAATTATTGAGTCATTTTCTAAGCTAAACCACTTAATGACAATGTAAAATTTTGATGAATAACTGCTGAAGATGCTAGAACATTTTATTTGCAAAGTGAGAAATTATAGATTGATTTGTGTAAGAAAAAGTGCTGTGGGGAAGAATGAGAAAATTATGTTCATAAATATTTTTTTGACTATAGATAGCAATATAATTCTAATAAATATAGAAATGTTATCCTCAGATTACTAATAAGCTTTTTAAGGACATGATAATTTTTTAGTCTACTGATAGAAACTAAATGGTCACATGAGAATTAGTATATTTATTTTTATCATTAAAACATTAAAATTCATTTTTCTTTTTAAAATGCTTTTACTGTTTGGGTACACAATAATATTTTTAAAGTTTAAAACAAGTATACTAGATATATTATAGATATATGATGTTATTTATTAATTTTGCTATAATGCAACAGATTAATGAGTAAAAAAATAACTACTTGAAAATGTAAAGTTTTTTTAGCTTTGTTTTTGTGATGTGTGTACATATGTAAAACATTAAATTAATAATTATTTTTCTTGAATTGTTTTTCTTTGACATATTAAAGCAAATACTTTAAAAAGTTAAGAAGTATTTTCTTTATTACTATGCAACAAAAGGAGAAAATACCAGTAACACCTTTTGTGTGATTTAAATGATTATAAGAAAATTACATGCCAAAAGAAAATATCTAATAAAACAAGATTTAGATTAATGATCATAAAAAGGGCTAAAAGAAAAAATAGCAACTGGTACAACACTGATCTATACCTATAGGGCTGTATATTTTAAGCTCATTTAATCTTTTAAAATATTTTACATAGTTAAAATTGTTTCATTGGATGACATTCTTAGATAATCTTATTATTGCCTAGTTGTTTTAACTAAAAATCTGATCAAAATAATTAAGTGTAATTATTAATAACAATATTAAAAAATAGAAGTAACTTACATGAATCAGTGTAGTTTGTTATTAACACTACTAATATATCAAAAATACATTTATGCAGATTTAATATAGTGTCTAATACAAGAAAACAATACAAAATGAGTATAAAAGGCTACTGTAAAGATTAAATAAGCAAAATACATGTATATACAGCCTAAGTAAATATATATGTCTGTTTTAGGTGCAAACTTAAAATTAGACACAATTCACATTATTTGACCTGAGTGTCTACAATTATGAAAATCTGGGTTTAATAGTTAAAATTAAAAAGAAAAAAAAGGAAGTTTACCATAATTTTCATCACAAAAAAAGCTTAGTATATTTTTTTTTTAAAACTGAAAGTTAGTAATGCAATTTTAAATTTCACAAAAATATATTTAAAAAAAATTTCAACCCCCCCCCCCCCCGTTTAATATTTGTAGCAATATATTAAGATGATAATGAAAAAACAAAGAATCAAAATATTTTTTGAAAAATCTGGCACTGGATAGGGAACAAAAAAAAAGCAACTTATTCTAAATAAAAATCTTTTTGTACATCTAAAAGCTACAAGTTAAAACATATATTAGAAAAACAATATTCAATAATAATAAAATTCACATTAATGATTTGGATTAGAACAATTTAAAATATACACCTGGAGAAAACTGCAAAGAAAATGTCCATTTTGAAGTATCTGCTTAAGACAACATTGCTGAAGTTAAAAGGCATTGCCGTACAGCTTTAAGAGAATTTTCATTCTTGTGGAAGAAAAGGAAAAGGTTTCTTAATTTTAACTGTTAAGCACATATAAAATGGTGAAAAGACAGTTTCTTAGATAATAATGATTTCTACAGCTAATGGTTGACCTGATGGTCTTAAGTTTGATCTTCGGTGAGGACCAAGGGATATTTCATGTCATGGCTAAAGTCTCTGATATATCTCCCGTGGTCCCTCCATGGTCATTGCACTATTGACTATGGTGAGGATGTAAGAAGGGCACTGCAAAAATTGTCCTATTAGTGGTTTATAGGATCTAAGAGATTTCATCTCATCCTTACAAGGACTTCACACACAGCATTGTTCAGGGGATGGTTGTGTGGTAAAGCGCTTGACTGTCAACCTGAGGGTCCTTGGTTCAATCACCAGTGAGGACCAATGGAAATTCCAGGTAATGGTTAAAGTCCTTGGTATATCTCCCATGGTGCCTTCATGGCCTTTGCACTATCGGCTGTGGTGGAGATGAAAGAAGGGCAGTATAAAAACCGTCCCATTAGTGGTTTATAGGACCTAAGAGATTGCATCTCATCATTACAAGGTGCTTCACTCATAGCATTGTTCTGCTACATTTTAAAATTTGTAGAAGTGTTTATTTAAAATATTAATTTGGTTATGCTAAAGATTTGTTAAGTTGAGAGTTAAAAACCGACTAATGTGACACTACTTAGAGTTAGAAGCATAATTTATTATTATTCTCATTATTACTTCACATTGATTTTAAAAAAAAATTGATAAACATTTTAGAAAATTGTGGAAATTAAAACATTTTTATAATTGGAAGCGATAACAACTTGTCAAAATTGTTGAGATCCTAGATACTTTTCTCGTGGCAAATGGTTTTTTCCCACTTTCTTTCATTTTATTACTTCAGATATTACTAGGATGATTTAATTCAAAGAAAATATCTTACATACTATAACACCATTTGTAAATCCCTGCTTGAATATTTGCAAAGATGTTTAGCTGGGATGCTTTAGTGATTTGTAGGTCAAAAATATTAGCCAGCATCAGAAACATATATTACTGCATCATTCTTTTATCCAAGACTTCTATTTAAACATATCTGTTCACTTGTGCTAAATTTTTGTTTGTATTCAAAAGAGCCATTGTAAGTTCTACAAGACTATCTTTCAAACATGGTATCATGTATCTTAGTAACATTGATGAAAAACTGTTGGCACACTTTTGTGCAGATTTTGAACCATTGGTGTACAAATTGACTATAAATCACCACTGATGAAGTCTAATCTCATCAAGCTTAGCTGAATTTTATTCTCAAGAATTCTTTTATCTCCTGAAATTCTTCTTTGATGCTCAGAGACAAAGCATTTGTTTGACATTAATTACAAATGAATTGTGAATCAAGTAATAGTGGTCTGTGTCTCTTGTAAAACAACAAAGGTCTTTTATCTTTTAAATGCACTAGCTAGTGATCCACACAGTACCTTATTTTGTCATGGTATAATATTTTGTTTAAACCTGTTTTGCTTGTCAAATCATTTACATTAAAAAAATTTTAGCATTCATTTTAAAATTTAGTTAATTTATGTTTCAAATATGTCCAGGATGTAGGCAGGTATAGCAATCCAGCATAGTTAGTGCTTTTCTGATTTATTTAACATGCAGGTGGAGCTCAGATATTTTAGCCAGTACTTTGCAATGAGACAACATTTCTGGGTACCAATGCTAATACTTTTGTTCCATTGGATGTTATAGGTATGTGAAACTAGAACATTCAAACTCATAACCCAGAATATACTCTTTTGTTATGGAAGTCTCCATTAAAAAAAATAAACAAAACTTAGAAGATGTACTCATCTTCTTTGCTCCAAAATTGCTTATGAAAATTTCTCAAGGCTCACTACCAGTTTCATAGCACTAGTATTCTGTGGCACACAAGTTAAAGAGCATAGTTCAAAAACATGAAACAATGTGTCAAATGCTAATGATAAAAATCTGATATCTTACAATTTTAGCAAAAAACTTTTTTTGAAGTGCATTCATGTCTTGTTTTAAAGCAGACTGAAGAATTTTCTGGCAAAAAAAACCAAATAACTAAAATTAAAAATTGTGCTAAACTGTCAATTTAAACATATTTTTATGTGACGAAAAATAATATCTAAGTTATAATATATCAATGAGAAGAATTTTTGTATAAACCTGATGACTTTTTTGATATTCTTGACTTTGTAACAAACTAGTTTTTAGTACAGAATGTGAAAGCCTCAGCCTCTTTAATCTGAAAATAAGTTTTGTGAATGAATAACATAACATATAAGTATGAATATAATAAATCTAATAACTCAACAATCCTATGGATAAGTGTTTTGAGAATTGATCTGAAAAACAAAAAAAATCACGGTTTCTGGGCATATTTCCTGTCATTGATTAAAATTAGAGTAGGTCTGGTTCTGTCTGATAAGGGATAGACAAATGCATTAGATAAATAAATATAAAACTTTCAAAATAAGATCCATTAGCTGAAAAATTTATTTTTATGAATAATTAATGAATCTTAATACATAAGTTTGTTTCTTTGTTTCTGTAAATCTGTGGCCTAAAGAAATCTGTATTGCTTAACCAGGAGTCATCAAACTTGGCACGCGAGTTCTTTACCACACTTAAGATGTTTCTTAGTTAATAATTTTTCTTTTACATTGTAAAATTTAGCTATTTTATATTTTGGAAAAATGAATCCATAGCCTCTTAACTTTCAATTAAGAGGTGACTTTTGGATTCTTAACATCTTAACTGCATATGTGTGAACTGTTTAAAGTAGTGATGTTATTGAAAGGAGAAATACAAGGAATAAAAATATGCTAATTTTGTTGAAATTATAATGAATTTATAGAAGTGAAAATTTATATTTTAATCAGATGTATTAATGTATCAATATATGAAAACTTTAAACCATGGTCAGTTTTGGGAATAGATGCAATGACTGAATCAGTAAAAAAAAGTTTTTGGTTGCATTTTTAATGCAGTAGCACAGATATTGAATTGACATGCTTGTTTTTCCTAGATCAAGTCTGAGGTCAGAAAATAAATTCCCTCAGATATTATTATATCATAAAGCTACAGTAGCCTATATTTACACTATTAAATCTATTATAACAATACAAATTCTAATTTCTAACATGTATCTTTGTTAGTCTGATAATACAACTGTGTAAGGTAGAGTCATTTTGCTTCCCCAAAAGCTTATTTGATAGTGTGCTGTAAATGTGTCTTAAAAAAATTATTTTTATGAAAAAGCTAACAATTTTTTTTAGGGCTGTACCGGATTCTAATTTTTTTAATTTTTAGATCCTGCAGGATCGGAACCGGAATCGGATTTAATTTTTGAATCCTGCCGGAATTGGAACAGGAACCGGATTTTACCGACTTAAATAGCAATTTTCCCGAATGAAGTAGTAATTTCTGGCCTAACATAAAAAAGATATAAGAATGAAAAATAGAATAAAAATTTAGTTTTTAAGTTCTAGATAGAAAAAAACAATATTAACCATTTAGATCTTGAAGACTGTGACTAAAACCCCTTCCCCAATCTTGAGTTAAGAAAGATAACTCTGTCAAAATAACAGGTTCTAATAAAGCTGTACCTAATTTAACCTGATTTCTATTACAATCAAACAAAGAAATGGATATCATATCTTAGAAAGTATAATAAACATGTTTATTAATAAATGAATTTCAAAAAAAATATATACTGTGGCACCACCCGATAGCTTATTTTTCTTTAGTTTTCCATAGTGACGTCACCCAAAATGTGTTATTTCATTCATACTTTCATTTAAACCATTATCTGACTATTTCCCATAAAAACGCAAATTAAAATGCATTTCAAATCTAAATCAACATCACTTTAATGTTCAATTAAAAATGTATCTTCAAGTTATTTATCTAAATATGTGAAGAATTTTATCCAAATCGTGACAAAATCCACTACATTAAAAAATGTGCAGAAAAATAAATTATTGAACTTTATTAAAACTGTAAACACCCAAAAATAGATCGTTGTCTGCTCTTTAAAAAAAGTTAAACTTTGATAGCTAAATATAGTTTATAGAAAACAGGGAATCAAAAGTAGGGGAAGATAAGGTGTCGTATTACTAGACCAGGGGTCGGCAACCTTTGAGATGGAAGAGCCTAAAGTTATAATTTACAATTTTCTCAATTTTTAAACAGCCACTAAATTTGTTGTTTCAATAATACAGATTTTGATCAGGCCGCAATTTGACATCAAAAGTGACATCGAAAGAGCCTTTTTAATATATTTGTACTTACATAAGAACAAAAAGCGATCGACATTATTGTAGTTTTAAAATCAAAGGAATTTATTGTTTTAATTTAATTGTATAGCGCTAAATATTTCAAAATTATGTTGCGATAAAAAAATTTCTTACAAATTTCAAACAACTAAGAAATACGGCTTAAATCCAGCACATTTTAACCGGAACCGGATTTGTTTAAACTGCCGGAATCCGGCTTAACAGGAACCGGAATCGGATTCCGGAACAGCCCTAATTTTTTTTAGTACGTTGTTACTATGTATTAAAATTATTTTTAGTTTAATGTTATTTAAAGTTTAACTAAAAAACATTATTCAGTGGCCATCACTGCCTGTCATTAATGCTTAGTCCGTATATAACATACAATTTTTCAAAGTCTTTTAATTATGGTATGAAAAAAACAACAAATACATAAGTATGTATTAATTTATGAGTTTTTATTGGACCTAGAACCAATATTAGGATATTTTTGAGACAGTTTTATTAATCCATTTCACTTGCAGATCCTATTTTTTTAAATAAATATATTAATAGGAAAATATTTCGCTATTAGTGGAAAAAAGATTAGTGAAGCAATGCCAAAAAAAAAATCTTTCCTTTTTAACTTAAAAATATTTGTAAGATATTGAATAAAATTATTACTGATTTTCTTGGCTGATTCTGTGTTTCTTTAATTTTTCAATGACTTGAGTCCACAGCATCTAGAAAGATATAAATAATGATTATTGCAACAATAATGAGATTGTGTAATGCAAAATGCCATTAGATTCCATTTTAAAAAAAAAAATGTTTAAAAGTTATTCTTAAATCAGTTATTAATTACATTTATTACTTACAACAGTGCTTTCTTCAGTACTTTTAAATTCCCTCAAGTCTTTGTTTAATTGAGAGATTATATTCTGAGTTAAATCATGGCACTTTTCTGCAGAAATTAAGCTATAACAAACATTGAATAAGAGATAAAAAAACAATAACACTGAAATAGTTTACATGTATCACTTAAAAAAAAAAAAAAGACGATTTGTTGGAATATTATTTTTAACATCAGAAAACAGTCTGACACCTTATAAAAGAATAGTGAAAATCTTTTTATCCATACACATTGACCAGAGTCAATATTTAACCTAGTTTGTAAACTTACTCAAAATCTATTTAGGAATTTTTAGAAAATATAAAAAAAAACCCTTTTAAAAAGAAGCTTTTGTTAAATGTACTAAAAAGTAAAACAAATAATATAAAAATATTTCTATAAATGATCATTTATAAAAATATAATTTGGTTAGTCAATATAAGACTATGAATAGCTTTACTATTTTGCAACACTTCCATACATATAATGCCATTAAAATATCCATCTGTATTTTTTCCTATTTTAACATTATTAAAAAGTAATATGCGACATATAGTATATTGATAACACATATGTGCCATAATTACGCTTACTCACTTAACAAGAACAGGTCCCAAATTAAGTTACAATATCTACAAACACACACACCCACAGAAAGTGAGCTTAAATAAAATCTTCCAATATAAAATTCAATCCCAATTTTTCCCTTTCTGTTTTTCTAATGATAATCAGAATAATTTTTATTATATTCACCAATGTTCTTTTAAAATTATGAAAAATTATTTACAAATATGAAAAGTCACAATTAAAAAAAAATAATGAAGAGTTTCAAAAAAAGTAAAACAGACTTTTTTTTTTGTTCCGAGTCCCATGATGAATGAAGAAATTCACAAGTAGCTTGCATGACATCTTGTAGATCTTTATCAATACGGGGGAATTTCTATTTAGTGCATAAAAAATGATATGTAAATAGTTAATCCATTCGTAAAGTGTTTCACAAAATTTGAATTTATAAATTAAATACAATTATTTAGCAAGTAACTTTAGTTAAATGAAAAAATCTCTGTTTCGCCATAAAATTCTGTGTCATAAATCTAATAGTTGCAATAAAAACCTTTAAACAAGTTAAGTATCATTATTGTTTAGTGATGGCAGAAGCAGCATTCATTGTGTTCATTCACATTTTACACTAATTTCACAAGCTGTCAACGAAAATTACCTTCTTCAAACTGTCATATGATGATGCTAAGATATTATCTCGCTTTTCACTTTCATTTTCAGAATGCATAACAATTTTAGTATTGTATAGCAAAAATTAAAGGAATTTGAGCTGTTTTACACATAGTATCAAAACTTTTTCTTGTGGTATGTAGAGAATGGACGATTTCCCTTTTTTTCCCTATGTGTAAAAAAATGTTTCTTTTACTTTTAAATTATCAAAGACCAAAATACATTTTACTAAGTTAGTTTAAGCTGATGCCGAATGTTTTGAATTTTTTTCTATCACATCAACTTTTTGAGTTATTGGCCTATAACGAAATAGCATGCAATGTATAGGCTAACAAAGGCATCTATTAGCAAGCACTGTGAAACTAAATCAGAAGTATTACATGGCATTTGTAGGCTATCATGGCCTTCATGATTAAAACAAATTTTAAATTTTATTTAAATTTTATATTTATTTAATTGGATATGTGTTTTAGTTTTTTTTGGTTGCTTTGGTTTTATTTATAAAGTTATAACACTGTGTTAATTTAAGCGTATTTGATCTACCTATATATTAAAAAACTAATTAAGGTTTTTTTGTTGTCAGCTGTATGATATTGAAAAAAGATGAGTTTCTTAATTATATTTATATATTATTTCTTTTCTACAGAATTAAATAACACAACTACACGTATACTATTGAAGCTATTGATGTATATAGTTGGGACTTTATAAGCTAGTGTTGTTTTTTTTTTTTTTTTTGAAATTCTAAAATTATATTTAAAAAAAATAAAAAAATATTAACCTGAAGTGGAAAATAAAATATTCTTTTTAGAATAAATATATTCTTGCAATAAAATTTGCTTTGGAATATCAATACAATCAAAATATATAATTTTACATAGTTTTATCACAAAAACTTACATACTGTATTGAAATATAGAGCTTTAAACCCCATTAAAAAAAAAGATGAAGACAAAATTGGATGAGCCCAAAAAAAAAATCCTTTTTTAATTAGGGTAATATTTTGCATAGATGTCATATTCTTTTAAAACTTTATTTAAAGTAAAGCTCATTTTTTATAAAATTATTAAATTGAAATAAAAATGTATAATTTTGTAATATAATTATTTTCTATACTATTTAAGTATAAGGAGGCTGTTTGGGATAATTGGGATAATTTCCCCTTCCCATTATAGCATTGAATAACGAAGTTAGGAGCCACAACGATTCTAATCATTATTCTTTAATGCAAGATCTTGTACTAATTTTAAATGTTACATCAAAAATATCTGTAATATTTTTACAGTACATAAAGATAACCTGTTATTGAAAAAAAAATGCTCACCTTATTAATTTTTTTGGGTAAAATTCCTTTCAAGCAACTTTTGCTAGTAGGAATTCTATTGTGGTTCAATAACACTGGGCTAGAAAATTCTGAAGTGTGAGACAGCTGTGACTCTTTTTGACTTAGTTGGTCAATGTGATGAGTTTCTTGTAATTTATAATTTAATTCTAAATTTAATGGGGATTCATTTTCAGAAAAATTCAAAGACACAGTTGGTGATAAATCAAGTTCATCTGAAATTAAGTCTTCTTCAGCTGTTAGTTTTAAGTCCACTTTCTCTGGAGATTTGATTAAGTAGGGGGAAAATTGAAAGCTGTCTTTTGACTTGTCAGTTTTAATTTCTTTTTTTTTTGGAAATTTTTTTCTTTTGCTTAATGGTATCTGAGATCTATCAATGATAGGTTCTTTTTCATTGCTATATACCTTTTCCTTCATGACGTTTTTAGTTACAATTTTGTTATCATTTAGAACATTTTTACTTTTTCGTAATGGCAGCTGAAATCCATATAAAGATGTTTCGGTTTCATGAATATTTTCACTTTCATTGCTCGATACTTTTTCCATTATAAAATTTTCAAAGTCAATTTTAATTTTTGTATCTGTTGGCAATTTATTTCTTTTGATCAATGGCAATTTAATTTCAGGAATATCTTCCTTTTCATTGCTAGATACTTCTTCTATCATAACATTTTCCAAGCCAATTTTCATATTGTTTCTTTTGTTCAATGGCAAATTAGATACATCCGAAGATTGTTTGCTTTCAGGAATATCTTTCTTTTTATTGCTAGATACTTTTTCCATCATAAAATTTTCAAAGTGAGATTCCATACATGGAAAACTGTTTTGTTTACAAAATGAAGTGGAAGTATGATCTACAAATAAAAAAATCATTATAGACTGAAAATTTTTGTAAAAGTAAACAAGATACAATATAGTCTATTAATTCATCAAAGAAAATCATCATATTTGATTAAGGCTTGACAATATTACTTGCAAATGTTTTACCTGTTTTAAATAATTTTTTGGGCTTAAAATTTAAGTAGCCTTCTACTTTATCATCAGTAAAATCTGTTTCAGAATCATTATCTGATAAATTTGAACCAGAAGAAATTTCCTAAGGCTAGTTAAGAAATATGGTATTTTCAAGAAATGTAAAACATAAAATGAATTTTAAAATTTCTTATCTTTGTGTTGATGTTCACCGTCATAGATCTTTAGCATTTTTCAGTTTTGTTTTTCATAGAAATTTTATAACCAGATGATTAAAACTAATTTTTAAAATTTTTTTTATCTCCCATAAAATTGTTTCTAAATTAATATAAAAGAATGATTGTAAAGAGTACCAAAAAAAAATGTAAAGGATAATTTAAATATAAAAACACAATGACAATGCAAAAGATTAATGTATAATTTTCTTTAAACCCCAATTTCAATAGAAATGAAAATTATTAAACAAAATTTTCATTTTTCTAAAGCAATTTGTTTAAACCATCCCATAAATCTATGCAGACTATTTTTATTTTGACATAATATTAAAACCAAGTAGAATCAGACAACTGACAAGTATTACCTACATATTTATATATATATACATACACACATTAGGGTGACAAAAGCATCGTTAAAAAAAATATTTTTTTTTAAATGCTCTCAACCTTTTATTTCATTCCATTTCATGAAAAAATTATATTGTGAAATTTTGGAAAAAATCCGTTAATGCTTAGGGGTTGCTCAACGCAGTTAAAGTTTACAAGGTTACTCGAATCCACATTTTTCATAGTTATCTCTTCTATTTTAATAATTAGGTTGAGAATGTTATTAATATTTTATTTTTAGTTAATTTATGAGTCATCATACACAATACACATCATTTCATATGACAAAATTATGGCACTCTGTTTTGATACAACTTCAAGCAACACAGGTATACATTCAGGTGCGTGTACCCTGCTGGAGAAAGTAATTGGAAAAATCTTTATTATACACAGCCTGTTGACACTATGTTCATGAAGTGATTTTATCCCATGTTTACAAAACATGTTTTGGAGCATCTTGTGGTCCAGAGATTAAGTTTGTTTCAACGATTTCTTGATCACTGGAGTAAACTTAATTCTGAATCATGGCATTTAATGATGCAGATCTCAAAGTTGATGATTTGCTTGTACCATCAGCAGTAGAATTTTCTGTAAATATGCTGCAAGGAACAAAACAACCTCGCGACAATTACAAAGAATTTATGCATCTGTTGATAATTTTTTTAGGAGAAATCCCTCCAGGCCAAAGCGGAATAACTTTCCGTACTCCTGGCGCTATGCACCAAGCATGATGGATGGCGTAAGCACTGTACTCTATTAAAATTTACTTGTTTCAACATCAATTTCACTTAACAAAAGATGAAGAAAAAAATCTTCTACGATTTGAGATTTTTTAAATTTTGATTTACATGGACCATTGGTTTTGGACTCCCATCTGTTCATCTGCTCCTCACAATGACCTGACTTTGATTAAGTAATTGAATAATTTCAAAATACTTGACAAAGAAGTCGCTGAATCTGCCATTGCAGGACATTTATGGTATTTAACTGAAGACCTGGTGAGTCTCCCTTTTTATGTTGATAACCAAAATAAAGAAAAAATGTTGACTGCACTTGAAAAGCCAGCCAAAAAAAAAACAGGTGAATGGCTTGAAGGCAAAGTATTAATTGATAAAATTGTAAGCATGAACTTAGATGACTTTGTAACAGAGAGATCAAAATATGTATTTGAAGCACTTGGAATAAATTGGACATTCATGAATGAAAATCACCAAGACACGTGGAGTACAGTAACCAAATACTAGGAAGCAAACACAATTGTTAATTCTATGAAAGTTGTAAATAATACAGCAACTGAATACCAGGAAGTACATATAATTGTTAATTCTATGAAAGTTGTGAATGATACAGCCGAAAGAGGGGTGAAACTCATTTCAGATTATGCAAAAGTTTGAACGAAAGATGAAAATCAATTGCAATATATTTTGCAAACCGTGGAAGAACATCGACGTCAAATTCCAAATATGCGGAAGTCTACAATTGTGTAGACATTAATGAAAACAAACGAACAATCAACAAATGAACATTCTGAAATAAAAAATTGAATAAAATCATATAAATAACACTTAATTTGAATAACATAATTAAAAGTCTGTATTAGAAAAAAAATAAAGGTGCATTCTTTTTATTTTTTGCTATCCCTTAAATATGATAATTTCAAGTTCATTGAGCAACCCATAAATATAAAAATAACTTAATAATATTTTGCAGAGTTTATTTTTTCATTAAAAGGAACGCAATAACGGGTTGAGAGTTCGATTTCGAGCACTTTGATTTCTTTTGTCACCTTAATATACATACATACATACACACACACACACAATATTCAGTTCAACAAGAAATACAGCCAATACTGCCCAACCTTAAGCAACTTAAAATAGAGTATTTTTTTTTTTACATACTTTTTTGCCACAAGGAAGGTTTTTACCATATAATGAAAGCAACTTGTAAATTCTCAACTTTTTAAATGCAAATTTAAGATTTTCTTAATATATATATATTACACACAATAAAAAATTAGTGTAAAGGCAATTAAAATATATTTTTTCTATAATCTGAAAAAAAAAAAAAAAAGAATTATTCTGAAGATCAAATTTCTGAGGATCCAGCAATCGATCAATCCATTTTTTTATAGGAAAAAATTGATTCAGAACTTAACATTTTGGAATTTTATAAGTCATAAGGAATGTATTAATAATGGATTCTAAGGTATCACTGTATTTCTACTATTAAACATGAGAAAAATATTCAAAGTCAAGGATAATGAGTAAGCTCTTTTAAGCTCTGCATTAGGTGGGCGACTAGCAGAAGAAGGACCTGAAAAAAGTTGGATAAGAATTTATTATAATAAAGGGTTATTAAAAGATTTTTTTATAATATTTATTTTCTTCTTAGCAATATATGCTGACTGAAAAAATTTAATTCTTAAAATAATATATTTACCTTAAATCAAAAACATGTATAGAACAAATTATTATTAAACTGATATTAAAATTTGTACCTGAATTAAAGCCTAATGTTATGTCTAAAGGAGAAAGAAATTCATCCACAGATTTTCTTTTGTTTATGATATCCTGAATTTATGAAAGACATTTGTGATATGATAATTTTTTTGCATCTAAAAAAAGAATTAGTGTATAATTATTATTCTTAACAATATAAAACTACAACAATATTTCAAAATAAGTCTAGCAAATACACCTATATTAAATTAATGTGTTTAAACTGAGAATAAAAAATTTTTGTTGCTTGATTTGCAAATTAAATTTTTTTTAGCACTTGGTCATTAAATGATTGAGTATCATTTAAAAGAAAATAATTAAGGATCTTTTACTTCATAGCTTATGGTTAAAATGAATGTATAGTATAAACTACTTTACATATAAGCAAACAGAAAACTAATGACTATAATTTATTATTTGCCTTTTTTTTTAAGGACATGTTTAAGTTTAAAGCAATAACTCAACGTTTTACAGAAAGATTATACATATTTAAGTGACATTAACTAAAAACATATTTTCATTGTGAGGCATAAGGATTTCTGAGATACCATTTCAGTTAGTGAAAACAAACCTAAGTAATACAGTAGATTATCCCCATCTAGATCAATGTGATGGCAGGCCAGATAACTTAACACTTTGGGCCGGCTAGAATTCTATAGTTACTTCTCACTACTTTTACCATTTTTTATTAAAATATTTTGTACCAAAACATTCTCATTTTTTTCATAAGTCTTAGTACATGACAGTACTTAATAAATCTTTTATAAATACTGTAATGTACAGAAAAAGGAAGTCAATGATAATAATATTGTAAAAATTTTAAGATATATTTTAAATTATCTACCACAATTTCAGGCAACATATATTCTTAAAAAGATTTTAAGTTTAAAAAAAGATTGAACTTTTTATTTTCTAAAAAACAAATGCATTGTATGGAGGCTAGGAAGTTGGAGTCTGTAATAAAAATTAATGAAGGAAAACCTTAAGCTGTGAATTTATCTGTGAAGAAATAATGCTCCATGTCTTTTCTGAAATCTCTGTTTGGCTCTTAGTACATCTGCTCAGATCAATTGTTTTTGAAACATTTTTTTCTGAATCTTTTTTGATGTTTTTTGCTGTGGTATATGACTGTTTTAAAAAAAGAAAATATTTCTTTAATATTAATTAAATAAAAATTTAAACATAAAAATTTAAAGCATAAAAAAAACAACCATTATTATGCCCTATGTTAATTTGAAAAAATATTTAATTATTACAAATCTATTTCTAGATATGTGCAGAACAAAATATTGTAAATCTGCAAAATCAAGGAGAAATCAATATAGAGATTTAATGATGCTTTTTATTCTCTTCTTTTACCATAGTTTTTCTTTGTAGGTGGGTCGCAATGATAAAGCACATTTTATGGTGGGTTACAAAAACAAAACTGTTGTTATAGTGGATCACAAGCCTTTGAGCTTGATTAAAGGATTAAAACATAAAAAGGCATAAATAGTAATGTAAACACAAAGAACTTTTTTTTTTAGAAAACCCACAAATAATTAAACTAATAAATTTCCACCTTACATCCAAGAATTTTTACATTACTTACATCATGTTTATGACTTTTATTTTCCAAATTAAATAGGCCACTGCTGTTTTCTGAAATAAGGAACAATAAAATAATTACAAATTTACATTTAAAATGCTAGAAAAATAATAATAATAAACAAATTACAGACCTTTATCATGCAGACTGCTTCTTTTTGTAGATGGATTCCTTTTTGGTTTGCATGATTTTTCCTGTGAAACAAAATTAACTTTTTAAATTATCTATATCTGTCCAAAGATTAATATAAAAGTTTTAATCAATGATTTAAATATTTTACTTTGTTTAAATATGAGACCTACTGTTATTTTGTTTTGTTTTGTTTTATATGTCTTTAAATTGACCCCTTTTTTAGCATTCTTTGAGGGTTGTTTCATCCAGCTCAGTTCACTTCTGCAATAAAGACATTTACTTAGATGTAACAACTATGGTTAAGTATAAAGACAATTTTAGCTCTAAGAAAACATCCACATTAAAGTTACCCAATGGATGTATGATTAAAAGATAGACTTTTCAAGGGACTTGATCTTTGTTCATAATATGGGGTACAAGGCACTGAATCATCCAGATGAGGAAAAACTAACCCTGGATTTTGTGGAACATCTCTCTGTGAAATGGAAAAAAAAGCCATTAAGATAAATGAAGCAGACTTTAGAAATTCTGTTATTTTTTAGAGCATTTTCGAAAAAAAAATGCTCTATTGTCCCCCTTTTGTCTGTCTGTCCGTCATCACCCTAGATCTCAACAACCATAAGTTTTAGACCCATGATGTATATATCATTTTGTAGGTCTTGGCCTGCCATGTGTTCATCAAAAGTCCATTTCGCAATCTGACCTCTGAGGGCTGAAAAAGGGGGCGTATTAAGTACTGTTTTTTTACTATATAAGCTATATTAACAAAGGAGCGCCCTATATCTCAGCAACCATAAGTCCTAGACCCATGGTGTATATATCATTTTCTAGGTCTTGGCCTGCCAAATGTACATCAAAAGTCCATTTCATGATCTGACCTCTCAGGGCCGAATATAAGAGTTTCTTAGGTACCGTTTTTGCTTATATTTTAAATAAAAATAATAAAAGCTAATCAAAGGGGCGTAATCATTATTTATTTTTGTAACAGTTATTCAACATGATTAATTCCCTCTCTATTTATCAAAACCCATATGCGTGGAGCAATATCTATGACTGTAACCCGGAAAAAAAATACGGATTTCGTCCGGCGTAACCGTAGCCACTGCGTACACGAAAATGCTCTAAAATGCCCTTTGCCCAAAACGGAAAAGACTTAAATTGCTTGTTGTACTATATTAATTGCCAAATAGACCTTATATTCAAGTGAATAGTTGTTAGAAAGAACAAAGAAGGTTCTAGTGATATGAATAAAGAAACTCAAAGAAAAATTCCTGCAACTGGTTTTTTAATACAAGAAATGCAAATAAAGTTTGTAAATGAATCTGGTGAAATATAGAAGAAATTTTTTTCATTTATTGTCTGTTAACATTGTTGTACACTTTAGTGTTAACTTCCTCTTTTTTTACCTGGAGTTATGCAATATAAGAAAACTTTGGAATGAATCTCTATTTTTATTAGACATGTAGGCCTTTTGTAATGCAATTTTTTTATGCTGCATTTTTGTGGTAAGTATCCCGAGCATAAAAAAAGAACTTACCATATATATATATATATATAGAGGTAATAGTAAAAAGCATGATTAGAATGCCATTTACAGGAATATAAGCAATATTATATTATTTATCTATGGCAAACCCAAACTAGTCATTGGCAATAATTAGTACAAGACACGATTTTGACACACATTGGTTTCAACAAATTGATAAAAACTTAGTTCAACCGTCCAGGGTCAAATAGTCCAGCTAAAGTAAATGTTATAATAATGTAAATACATGTGTTTACAAAAATTTTAGGTAGTTAAAAAATTAGAAATACATGTTTAGATGTAAAACATTATTATTTTCTATACTTACTGAAATTGCCAACAATGGTGATAGTGAAGATTCTGAATAACTACCTGACTCATGTGATTTTATAATGTTTGACACAACAGGATTTTCAGAAGTACACTTTTTATCACTTCTTTTAACAGATGCATCATTTTTAGTATTGTTCAGCACCACAGATTTCCTTGTTTTTTCAACATGTATAGAATGACAGCCTTTTATATGCTGTGTTTTATCTTGGCTGTTAGTTTTATTAAGACTGATATCTTGTTTATGACTTTTTTTTATATCCTCATTTTTAACAGTCACTTTAGGCAAATATATTTGCGATGATTTCAAAGGCCCCGTAGTGTTAACTGGCAGCAAAATAGACTCTCCATTCACTGAGCATTCAGCATCAAAATCATAGGGGTCTGATGAATTGTCTTTAGGCAACAGGCCAGAAAATGACATAGTTGTAACAGTCCTTTCTATTTTATGTTTTGTCCAAGTACCTTGATAAAGCTTATTTTTGCATGTTGTCTTAGAAGGTGAAGTGCCTAATCCATGATTATTGCTTTCCTTGTTTTGATGGCAATCAAGATGCTTAGATGAATGATCATTTCTCTTTTTTGATTTCAAAGCAGTTTTGGTTTTAACAGTATCTGTTAGTGTAGCTTTTTTATTGGCAGTTTTTTTCTCTGCTTTAGCAATTGAACTATTTACAAAATCTATTTCTTTGTAAGAAATAATTTTTTTTCTTTCTCTAAGATTCCTGCATGGTTGGTTAGATTCAGCAGTATTGTTAATTCCTTTAACATTTATATCCTTTGCATTTTTGTTAATAACAGACTTATTTGTATTGCTTTTTGACTCAGCAGTTTTGTTAAAGATATATGAATTTTCAACAAAAGTTGAGTTATTAGCAGAAGATTTATTGGGTTGCACCCAACTTTTGCTGTTCCTTAACAGCTGAGTATTCTCATCATTAATAGTTACTTTTTGATTTGACTGACTCTGTGTTTCTGCAACAACATCATTTAATTCTTCTTTATTCTGTTTAACGATCTCTATGTATAGATCACCTGATTTCAAAGAGCTAATGCAGCATGATTCTGGACTTTCTTCAAAAGTTAGTTTATGCTTAACAACATTAAATCTATTTTCCCTACTTTTGATATTTTCATTTAAGTTATCACTTTGTATGGTTGTATTTTTTGTTTCATTCTTACTTTTTTCATTGAAACAGTGCATTTTTTCAAGAGTATTGTTTTCTTTGATAGAAGCTCTTTTATGTTTTTTTCCCCTTTCAGATTGAGTAGTAAAGTTTGTCAATGTAGTTTCAGCTTTCTTTTTATTTTTTTTACTTAACTTTTTTGATAAGCATGAAGGTTTAAAATCATCTAAAGATGAATTCCCAGTTATTATATTCTTGTTGGTGCATGGTGTTGATTTGTTTGAAGTGATCCCAGTCAATTTTGTATTAAGTAGTTTTTTATCAGCTTTATTCTCTGCTGAAAAAAAGTATAATTTGTAAAGTTTAATAAGGATTTTCAAAATGAACAATTGAATTAAATTTTTGAATAAATGAAAATATTTATTAAAAAATCCTGGAATTTACCTACAAGCTGGTTTGTAACAATCTCTTGTTTCTAAAAAAAAAACAAAACATTATTTGATTTAAAACATAGGGATTCACAGAAAACCTTTTTTTTAAATTTTATATTATTAGCTAACTTTAAAAACAAAAATTAAGCAATTTATTTAGGCCCAATTTAAGATCTAAGCTACATATTAACTAAATATTCTAATCTTTGTCAAAATAAACCAACTCCTTTGGACATGTCAAAATTTGTAATTGTCAGAATCATGATTGGTGTCCTTCTGACCTGCATACTTTAGATACTTTATTATATTCTTGTTACAAAGTCCCATTGTAAGCTGTTGAGTCATGACAATAAATAATTTTTTTTTTTGGTAAAAAAGGATGATATATTGATGTTGAAGAATTCTAAAAAAAAAATGGTGAGCTTTCTAGGACACTTTAAGAGCAGCAGAAATATTTTTATAAATTCTGTAGTTTTTCCAAGTATGCTCTGGTATGCTGGTAAAGTTTCATTTTATGCAAAAGATTACTTTTAGAACTTAAATTTTATTTGGTCCAATAATAATTATAACGTATTTTTTTATCCTATATAAAGCTTGTGACCTCTCTTTGGACAGTTTCTGCAATGCATTTTCTAACCCCCACCATATATAATGCTGTAGTGGTCTAGAATGCACCAAAGGGGACATATGTGACTGGGTAATATGAGCTAAGAACTAACCATGAAAAATGGGATGATAACCACTTCATTACAGTCTAGGGATTATACAAAAAACGACTTTTGATTTGTAGTCTGATGATATAGATTAGAGAGAATATGGCTGTAGCGATGTTGCTAAGGTTTGTGACATCAGCGGCAGAAAAAGTGTTTTGGATAGCGCATTATGGCGGAAGTTTAATTAAACATGCATGTTGTCATTAACTGTTTTCGCTTTGTTGATACTTATTAACATAGTCAAAGATCGATACCTCAACAACAAAAAAAAAAAGCCAGTTTTCTGTTTTACAAAAAAAAAAATAGAAAAAAATGGAATAACGGATATTTAAAGCATTCTAGCAATTATTATTTATAAATTATGTCGTATTTAATTAATGTGTAAGATATATAATAATATAAAATTAAATTATGTCAACCAATTCTTTTGTAAAACAATAAATAAAAGAAAAAAATATCAGTAGACCGTTATGACAATAAAAATACAGCTACTGGTTACATGTACATTTATTTCAAATCACATTATGAGTAAAAATATTTGAATCATGACCTTTACATGGCTGTCAAAATACACAAGCTTTGGTTTGCCACTCACAGACCAGTTCTGAAATTAGCCATTGTAGACCTCAGCGTAGTTGAATATTTATTTATACTTATTCCCAACAACAATTAATTAAAAAGAGCTTGTAAAACAAAAAAATACCATTTACATGTATTTACATTAAGCCCATACATATAACTTTTTTACTCATGGTATTCACTTTCCCTCTTTCTAATGTTATCGATATCTGCATGAGCAAACTACTCTACATAGCCACATCTATGGACCCTCACTGACTTGCTCATTTCAAAACATACCTCCACACCCCTCCTATCATAATTAACCTTCTCCACCTATCCCCACCCCCTCCCATATCTGAGTTACACCAGTCATTACAGCAGCTGGTTCTGCTATGTGATTGTCTTGGTTAGGCTAGAAGGGTTGGTGGAATATTTGGATGGCAAACATAAATTTTCATCTTCTGACAAATAGCCCCTTTCTTTCTATTGTTTAGTAATGAACTGAGTAGATATCGATTATTTATACCACCCTCCCCCCTCCTGTTTCATCATATGTTTCCCACAAGTCAACAGTAAATTTGTGTGCTGAAAAAATCCTTGGTTGTTCTGTGGAAATACTAAACTTGACTTGAATATAGCCCTCTGTCCAGGTCTAAAAAACGGATGCAGTAAAACTCTCCTGTATATACCGCCCTCTCTCCACACGTTATAATGACAAGGGAATTCACTGGAAAATCACATAGTTTTTTCCAGATTTCTCTAATTTATCACATTTTTGATGTATGATCTAGGCTAAAACCAGGTTTTAAGGCCAGAAAATGGATACCAGGACACACCAAGGTAGATGGCAATGAGATTGCTGACCAATTGGCAAAATCTGGCAGCAAAAAAATACAGGTGGATGTCCCTCTGGATGCGGAAGAAATGAAGGGCTGTATAGGTGAACGGATCCAGCAGGAATGGATGAGGAATCACCCAGATCATGACAAAAACGACCCCTATTAAAATCTTCCCAGACAAGCTCAAAATATTATCTTCAGACTCAGAACTGGGCACAACAGACTAAGACAACACATGTTCCGAAGGCTAGGCATTGGAAACAGTGAGGACTGCCCATGCAGGATGTCTCCAGAGAATGCAGAACATGTTCTCCAAACATGCCCTTTACATGACACAGCTCGCAACAGGTTCTGGCCACAGATGACCTCCTTCAATCAAAAACTTTATGGGAGCGAGACGGACCTGGATGCCACCGTGCAGTTCATCATAACTATAGGCCTGGCTGTTTGAAATCCTCCATAATCATATATCGAGAACAAAGAAGAAGAAGAAGAAAGGCCAGAAAAACCAGTTGTTGAATACTTTAAAATTCGAGAAAAACAAATTTCCACCACGCAGTTTTTAAAAACCTTCCTACAGTCATACTCCTTTCTAATAAGAACCAATTTTTTTTCAGTTAGTCGTAATTCTGAACATTTTGATATACATTGATTCTTACCAGTCATTTCTCAAAAATTAATTTTAATTCTTCTTATCGAGAAAAAGATCAACATTATTGGTTGGCTGCCCTGTTTTAAAGTGTATCTGATTTGTCAAACTATTCAGATCATAAAAATTTATGACGACAATGCAAATAAAAAAAGGGCATCAACATAAGTTTGTTCATAAGTATATTTATACTCATAAGTGGCAAAATCAACAATTGCTAATTGCAGTATGAACACATTACTAGTGCAGCTAAAGGGTAAACTATTCAAATATAAAATTAATAAGTTATTCTCACCTTGTTAAGGAAAAACTGTCCATTATCTTTAAATGATTCATTTTTAACTCTGAATAAGAATAATGATGAAACTATTTAATTATGTGAATATATTTAATTCTTGTACATTTTAAACCATTTAGTAATTTGTTGATAACTAAATAATGACATCTGACAATGGGACTTTTGAAAGTGTTTTCAGATAGTAAAAAAAATAAATATGACTTTTTACAAGCTCATACATTTTGTTATTTCTTAAGATATATTAATAAATAAAGTTAAAAAATATATAAAATAATGCCACAAATATATGGATTTGAAGTAAAAAGACCCATAACAACCATTAGCATACAAGGTTAATAAATGGTAAAGTTGGGTTTAGAACTCTCAAGCTGAATTTATATTTTGACATTTTGGAATTTAAAACCAAAGACAATACTGAAAGAATTAAAGACTAATATGGTGTACAGCTTCAAGTAGGCTTAGAAATTGATTGACTGATTAACAAAGTACTCAAAGTTTTTTTCTGAAATTTAGCAACATATTTTGTGTTCATTCTTAATTTAAATGGTCACTTTAGCGGTATAAAAGCATGCTCATTTAAAGCTATTTAGATACTCATTAATATTAAAAGAAAACAAATTAGCTTAATATTAAAATTAACTGTAAAAACATACAAAAATGAATTAAAATAAATTACTTTTCAAATGGTTTATGGCTTTTAAAACCCTTGAAAGACTGGGATTCACTTTTATCTGGTTAAAAAAAGTATGGAAATAATTATCAAATCTGAATAGCATTGTTAATTAATTTTTGCTAGAGGCTATCATAAAATCAAAAGAAGAAGACATGCAGTTGTATCCTTACCTGTTGGAACATCAACTGTGAACAATGATTTTTTTTTTACACGCTGAAGATTAACAACTGGTGTCTTAGTTTTGTTTCCAGATCTTAATGTTTTTGATGATCTCAAAACTGAAATATCAAAATTAACACAAAGTTACCGACAATATTATTAATATATATTATCTGAATATTTTTTATAACTGTAGAAATAAATGAAAATTAAAAAAAAAACAAGATCCTTCATAAATAAATACCTATAATTATTATAAAATTCAAAATAAATATAAAATTTCACAGTAAATAAAACACTGACTGCATTCTGGTACCTTTTTTGTTGATGGCTGTATTATAACAATGCTCTAACTGGTCTATGTGGTCAGGCACCACTAATCTATTTTCTGCATATGACTTAATATGCAAAACACTTTTTGTAATGGCTTCTTGAACATTATGACTCTTTACTGGTGATTCATGGTACTCTTTCTGAATATCTTTTTTCTGCATTTGTATCAGGTTGGAATGACTGTGAGGTTCACTGTCTATCACAGACTGAGCAGGTGTTATCATTGGACTTATTGGAATGGAAACTTTTGATTTGGAAAGAGAAGAGGTTACTGATAATGAAGAAATTGGTGTTGAAATTGGCTTGATTTGATTTTCTGTTTTAGGTTGATTACTTTGGCCTTCATTCTGGGATATTTGTAATGCATAATGAAAATTAATTTCTGCTTACTATAAATATATACATGTATTTATATAAATAAAAAAACTGACCAAAAAATAATCTTTATCAGAACATAGACAGTTAATTAGTTGACAAGCATAAATGCTAAATTTATTTTTATGAAAACTGCCAAAGTCAGTCAGCTATTTCCATTTATATCATAATTAAAATATATTGATTGTTACAGACACTATATATATATATATATATATATATTTACATTGCCCTAAGATGTTTGCAATTTTCCTTTTCCATCAGTTTACCAGAAAAGTAACAAATATTTGTGAATGAAACTAAATAGTTATTCTTGCAATGTTTTTTTTTTCATGCCCCATTACGTTACATTATATACATTTTATTTTGTATTTAAATCAATAATAGTAGTAGTAAGAATTTTTATTACTAATCTTGTCCACCATTCTGAGCCACACTATTTAAAATATAAGAACTAAGGATTTTCCTTAGATGCAGACATGAAGTGTGTATTGTATGATAGAGGATAAAAACATATTTTTGTAATAATCAAAACCTTACCTGTTGACAAAAAATAATTTAAATTTAATTCTTATAATCATCTTTTAACTTAAGCAGAAGCCACAGTTGAGATATAATCTCTACAAAATAAAATAAAAAAATAACTACCGATACACACTAGTCATTTTCCCCAGTCCTTTTGCAAAATCCAGTTATTGTAATGCTCTGTTTTATAAGTTTTCATTTGAGAATATTTTTACCAAAACATTTAATAAGAAAATGGTGATAGAAATTAATGCACTTCAGTATCACTAGGATTTTAAAAAGAAAAATGGTTTCTTGATTGAACCTTTTCCTGATAGCGGATTAATCTTTCAAGTGACATACAGCTAGTTCAAGATTAAAGAATTAGAGCAAATAAGAAGAATCTTCCTGCTTCATTCTGTGATCTTATAATGATATAGAGACTAAAAATTTAATAAATTAAGAAATTAATAAAAATAACAGTATTTGTGAAGACAATTAAGCATCGAAATGAGAAATACTGAGTACAAATTAAGAATGTAGTGTAGCTTCATTTATGCTTAGATGTAAATTTGCTCCAATTAAGATTATATAAAGCAGGCTAAAAAATAACTGATGTATAGATATTTAATGATTATTCCTTATTTCTATGTAATATTTTGACCAATCATGCATATTTTTAAATCATTCTGCTCAGTTAATAACATAAAGAGCATGACATTTTTTTTAACTAAGCCATACTTTATTTAGTTTCATTGTAAAGAATTAGTCCTGTTAATTATTAATCTAATTTAAAATTAATATTAGTTAATACCACACTTATTAATATGGGGATATCCACAGATGAAGCCTTGAGTTCCTGAAAAATAAAAGTACAACTTATATAACTGTAAACATTATTTCCAACACTCCAAATATAAATTGATTGTGGTAGATACATTTGATTCTGTATACTGTATTACATGTATTTAGTTAAGGAAGAATCAAAGAATGATATTTTATCTTAGTAAATTCATTATAGATATTTACAGTTTTCAGTGTAATATCAAGAGCTTTTTGTAGATCATAATCTTGAGAAACGGCTATTACTATGAGGTGTGGCTGCTCATCTCTCTTACTGCCAATCATTTGTGCACCAGGAAGCAGCTCAATAGTTGCAGTTTTTAACATATTTTTAACTGAAAGAGAAATAAAGTATTCAGACTGAATTTTAGTTCGTGAAAGTGGCATGGTGTGACCATTTTAAATTAAGATTCTTTAAAACCATCTGAATTGTTAATAATTTCTTAATCCTAGATAAGTTAATTAATATTTATAAAAAAGGATGTTACAGATAATATTATAGTGAAAAATATTCAGCTATACCTGACTGACATAATGTTGTCAGTGTTACTAGAATGTTGAAAAAGATTCTTTAAAGATGGAGTGACATCAAAGAAGACAGTATTTTGACTCGGAAAAGACAAGGTGCCAGAAAACAATAATTTTTAATCAACAGTTTGGGAAAACTTTATTCAAAACAGAGAGACTGATTAGTCTATTGAAAGGTAGGCTGCCTAAGACCACCAGAAGATGATCATGCAAGAAATGAAACAGTGAAGCTGACATAAGAAGAGCTGACAAAAAGCCTCTTAAAGAAATGAGTGCTATTGCAAGCTGTGAGTAGTTTTTCACTATGCAAGGACTCCAAGGAAATTGTTAAGCCATTGTTATTAGGCTACCAATATTTTTAAAGCAAATAAATTTTTGACATTCAGAGTAAGTGTAATTTAATTCCATTTCTGTGTATCAACATTTAAATACATGTATTGACTTTGAAAAAAAAACTACATATACAAGTATTAGCATAACCATTTATGTGCTATTATTTTGCTTCTACATGCTTTATATACCTGAGTAACTGTAATTTTTTACATCTGTGGCCCAAATAGATATAGTTTCCCAAAGTGCTTCATCTTGACTTAGCTAGAATTGATTGAAAAAGTTTGAAATAAAGAATTTGAAAGGTGACAAAAAACAAAACAAACATAAAACAGTTAGGTAAAAAAAGTTTATGAAAAGGGGCTAAAGATGGTGTTGGATACTATATTGAAGTACAGTTGAGTTGTCACAATAATATATGCAGCCAATATAATATTCAGACTAATAAAAAAATATATAGATTTTAGTCCCAAGCTTCCCAAGACTGCATTGCCATCATGCTGGCCAGTCTGAGTCTGCAATAAAAAGAATATTAGTTTTGCTATGTTCTGAAAATAACTTTTTTTTTAAGCGCAGCCATAACAGATCAGAAAAACTGTACATTTTATTTAATATTTTGAAATTAAGATATAAAAGTGTAAAATACAACTATGAAAAAAACCACAACTTGCAAAAGCTAAAAATCATTTAAAACAATTATGAATAATTATAATAAAAAAAATTCTATTGAAAATATTATTTTGTCAAACAGAATGTACCTGACTTGATAAGAAGGTGGGCTCACAAAATATTCCTATTCTTTTACTGCCTGAATTAAAATCAACCCAAAATTCATCATAGCCTTCATCAGAGGGTTTATAAACCTTAGTTTATCAAATAAAAATAAAAGAATTTAGAATGCATCATCACATTTCACATAAATATTAAGTTATTTTAAATTATATAAGTTGAAACTAATATTATTTTATGACTAATGTATTGATTTAGACAAATGAGCTCATCTTCAAAAACAATCATTAATTATGTTTTGCTCTTCCAAAGAATATTTAGCAAAATGACTATATTAATCATCATGAGAAAATCATCTTGACAACAAAACAAGTTTTCATTAGTAAACCAAGTATTATATGCTACAAAAACATGTACAGCCTACAGATAGAGGATAAAAGACATCAACAAATATTAGGTATCATTTAAAATGTAAAAGTATGTTACACTGTAGTACCAATTAGTGATGAGACTAAGCCAGAATTTTAACTATGCAACACTAGCATTCTGATTCTTCCCTAAAACACTGATTCTTGATTCCTGACACCATAGTTTCATTACAAGAGTAAAAAAAAAGTTAATTAATTATTGCTTATTTTCTATAATGCCCAGTGATTTGTTACTGTCCGTTTTGGTAAAAGTATTCAGCAACAAATATTTTGTTACAAAGAAAGAAGGGAAACATACATAATCTTGACAATGAGTGCATTAATCATATAAATAAATTAGAATACCATTTTGAACGGTTAAGGTGTAAGCAGATACACTCACAGACACATAACACAAACTAACATATAAACTTGACTATTGACAAGAGATATACATAGACACTTTCACACATCTATTGACAGAAAAAAAATCAGTTGAAAGGAAATACACAGATTCACTGACACATTTACTGACAAGATATAGTCTAATTAATCTAGTATATCACCATGTGCACAGGTGACATAACACACATCGCTAATACAACAATAAATGTCATATGGATACCACTATGAGTTCACTGATGTCATTTCATGTCGAAATAGATGTACCTATGTCAATATGTTTTGATGTCATAATAAACACATTTCCCTACTACAAAATAAAATGAGGTCAAATGGATAACACCATATTTACAAATGATGTCACAAAAACAATACCATGTTTGATGATATGCATACAAATGTTAATGCTGATCACCAGACACATGAGGATTTCGTTAGCTCAAAGCAAGTCACATCTCCTAAGTACTAAAGTCACATGACAAAGATATCTTGTACTGTTTGTTGTCTGCCATGCTGTGCACTGATAACATTTCTTGTTGTTATATATATGTCAATAAATGTACTGATATACAAAACTTGAGGTTGTAATGATGTTACTATTGTTAGTGTAACACAATATGCAAAGCACACATTACTTATTTAACTATTACAATAAAAAACGACACCAAACGGATACTACCAACTGTGTCTTGATGTCATTTCATGTCGAAATATATATGGCAATAAATGTCATACTTAAATAGAGGATTTAATGATGTCAGTCCACTATAAAGTGGAAGGTGATATCATCACTAATTTCACTAAAAGGACAAAAGTGTTCAAAATTTCAAAAAGACAGAACCTTGAGAAGTTAGTGATAATTAATTACTAATTTCCCAAAATACAGCACAACAATGCCAGACAAAGCAAATGAAATTAAATTGTTTAGTTAAAAAAGACCTATTTCTGGACCTAGATATATCACTTTTATATGATTGACCCAGTAGAAAAAATAAATAAATAATAATAAATGAAATAAAAAATATAAACAGGACCTTTAAAAGAAAAAAATGTTCAGTATCAGTTAATAACATTTTTATCAAAATAAAATGCTTTCATTGTGAATAAAAGGGCCTAGGCTAAAGGAACAATAGAAAAAAATCAATTTTAGCCATAATAATCAAACTCCTGTGTAGACAATTGGACAGTATTTATGAAAAAACTTAAATTTGTTCATAAAAATCTATTTTTTTTTTAAGAATTTCTGAATCCATTCCCTGCTAATCTATAGAGCACTCAGATTTTTTTTTTATAACAAAGTAGCTGGTGGAGTTTCTTCACACTATAATGCTTATATCAATAACAGTGTCTTAGAAAGTAAGCATATATTAACAAATTCTTTATATAAAGATTTGTTATACCATTTTGTTATAGTGCATTTTACAAGGCATATATGAATAACAGTTTTATTAGAAATGTTCAGCTGAAACATTTGAAAACTAAGTCTGAACAGGTAGAATTTGAAACAATAAGCTGTAAAATCTTTTTAGTTTTTTTTGGAATCAGAAGAAAAATATAGTTTCGCTAAGTAAGTACACATAAAAAGGACTCCAAATACCTTTGTCCCATCAATCTTTACACAGGCAGCTGGTATTGTGTAGATCCTGAGAAATCAATATGAATAATATTTCTAAAGCTTTTCTACTAATAAGACTCATTATTTGCTTTTATAATACATTAGAGAATGGAAAATCATCAATTCACTTTTTCCCACAAGTTGCTATTCTGTTTAGCACAAAAGTGTATCATCCAGCATTTGGCTTTTTGTACATCGGACTATCGAAATACGTTTACAATTAGCCAATCTAATGTATTTTCGGATACATATGTATTTCATTCCTAAAATACATTATTCTTATGTGACTGTTTAGTTGAGTGGTTAATACACTCATCCATTATTGGAACAACACCAAATTAATATTAGGTGTGATGCAAAAATGGGGTGGTAGTGAAATGTTTTAAATTTAATTTAAGCTAATACTGGTAAAAACAATAAATAATAACTATTTTCTGCATTTTTATATTATTATCAATATAAATATATATACATGTGTATGAATATTTTAGTTGTTTAATTACAAATGTGAATCATCTTGTGTTCCTATTTGTTCATAAAAAAAATAATGATGCTCTTTTAATGTAATAAACAACAACAGGCGCAACCTACTAATATATTATTATGTACAAATGGTGGAGACCAAAATATGTGTGATATAGCCAGTTAGTAAACATTTACTAAATATGGCATTATTTTCAGCTGTATGTGAAAAAATACAAAACATACAAAATAAAAGGAACAAATGAAAGTTATTATATAATAGTTAACTACAAGCAACTGCCATGGACTTATGTTAGAATTGCAGAGACGTACACCTGTGCGAATAGAAGATGTACACTACTGCTAATAATGAATATGTGCAAATAGCCAAAGCCTTAGCATAATGAGAGTTCAGTTTTTTAAATCAATTCAATCAACACAATGTGACATTTTTCTTAAATTAAAAATTATAAATATTATTAATAACAATCATACTGAAAAGTATCCAAAGATAGTGATGCAATAAAATTAAATATACTTTTTGACAGATTAAACATGCAATGTTTCTAATAAAAAGCAATGTAAAAAATTAAATACAATTTTAGGAATTAAGTCATCATGTACTATAGATAAATTATAGGGGAAATAATGTGTAATATCAAACAAATTATACATGATAATCACATATATGTATATTTACCTTTTTGAATTTTTACAAGACATAGCATTCTGTTTATTGAGAAAATATCTGCAGTCCTTAGACAAAAAAAAACAATATTGCAGTGTGCTTTAATATAATACAAAGAACATGTAAAAAAATATAATGTAATAAAAAATCAATGAAAAGCCACTAATCTTAGATGATTTACTGAAATTCCACAGTAGAAGATTTGACTGTATTTAAAAATATTTACTTTTATGCAAAGCTATAAACCTTGTTCTTTTCAAATGTTGTACCCTTTATCCCCATATCATATTTGGTGGAGCTTTGTATCACAAATAAAGAAAATACGGATAATTTTTGTTTTGCATAAAAAAAGTTCACCCTCCAATCGACAGGAATATTTTATAACATACAAATTTTCAAATATTTCAATAAAGGTTTCACCAATACAAATAAAAGTGACATAAGTATAATATTGATAATTGTTACAATGTACATTTCTATTGTGCATTAATAGGAGAAATTTAATGTTCAATTTTTCAATGGACTTGCAAGTGGAAGTAAATCTTGTATCACTTTAATTGCACGCTCTGCACAGATATTAGAACGCTTCATATAGAAGTTGGATCTGTGGACCATATTGTCTTTAATGACTTCAAAGTCTTTGTATGCTGTTTACAAGCTTATGATAAATGATCAAAGTCAGTAGTATTGAAACACTGGGCAGTGAACCAGATGTCAGTCCACATACCACTGATGAAATCACATGCTGCCATAGCTGTTTGCAGATACACATCAGAAGGAATGATGACAAACAATAAATAGCACTTGAGTTCCATCTCTCATTACTGATTTTTGTAAGTGATTGAAAATTTACTTTTGGTAAGCTTCCTCTAGTTTTGAAAATCCTGTAGCATTATGTTAAAGCCATGTCATCTCGCCAGCACTCTTGTTCTGATTTCTTTAGTGGTGCTCCAGCATTATCAAATGATGTTTTGAGTTGTTCATACTTTTCTGCTATTGTTGAAACAAACGAGTAGCTGATGTTTGGTGAAGTTGTTGATGTACTAAAATGATCATTCATGACATGTTTCAATATTGTATCTAGAATGTGGTGATATCATCCAATGTATACAGCTTTTTCTAATCCAACATCTTGAAAGTGTTTCTGTAACAGTGTGACTGCACCAATTTTTCTTCAAGTATTTGCTGCAGTTGTGTCAGAGACAATCATTTTTATTCATTGAGCACAGTTTTCATTCAGGAAAAGTGGAGAAGAGTAGTATGGCAGGCTAGGGCCCTAAATGAGATGTAGAGCCAAAGAAAGAAAGAAGAAGACAGTTTTTTTTTCATTGAATATTGTCTCCCCTTTTGCATTTGCCAGCTGAAGAACAGCGAGTCTGACCTCCCTTTTTTCATTTTTTATAACAACAACCTCATATGTTTTATTTTGTAAAGTCTTTCAATCAAAGTGTAATCACCATTGTTCTGTATTTTAAATTCTCCTTGAAATTCCTTTAATTTTTCTTCTTCTTCATTAGACCTTTGTAAACGCCGCGTGAGTTGGAGTAGATATGCAAACTCCAGTTCCTGACTTTTAGACCTTCCTTGTACTCATTTTTGCTGCAGACACTAAATGCACGGAAGTAGTTTTTTGTCTTTTAGACTTTTATGGTTTCTCCTTATCTTCACAACTACTGGAACACTGTTCTTCACTCACAGAATCTTCTGTATCCGAATTTGGTAAGACACTTGATTCAACACTTTCTTCAGTAAAGGTTTATGTGACTGGCACTTTCCCTTTAATTAATTTAATTTTTCTTAGGTAAATCCTTAGTGAATCATCTTCAATAGCCTACTTTTCCTTTTGTTGAAATCTGAAGTGCATAGAACTCTCTGTCTTCTCTGCACAACCACTTTCCTTTCTCACCTCTTACATTAAACATCGATGTGAAATCATAGTTTCCAGGACTTCGATTATGTCTTTCAAACTTCTTAACAACATTGTACGATCAAGTCTTTTCTGCTTTTTACATCAGAAGCAATTTTTTTATATCTCTTCACGATGTGTAGTTCCATTGGAATTTTTCGCATTTGATCAAGACTGTCAATAGTCTTTGGTGATTTAATGCCTTTTTGGAAATACACTAGATTTGAAGACCAAATTCTCTTGCTCATCTCGGAAGCTGGAGCATTTTTGACAGAACTGCTCTGAGACAATCAAGAAATGACACAAATACTAATTATGCATATAATAGTTGCCAACTAAAATGCTGACCGTGCATGGAACAACAAAGAAAAAAATTACAGTTAAAATACTAAATGCGGTATGACATACGATCTAGTGGGCGTGTGGAGGGTGACTTTTTTTAACAGTTGAGGGCTGTTATTGATATTTTTTGTTTAGATATGATAAATATCCACTTGTGGCAGTATGGGGAATAAAAAATAATGAAAAAAGTTTTTTAGTCATATAGCTATTGTACATATATAAATAAATATGTATATACATAGAAATGAAAAGACAGTAATATACATTCCAAAAAGTGTAGGACAATATTCCTCCCATTCTACCTTGAAACTATGTAATATTTAATAATGTTTATAGATATGAGTCCACATATTTTTTGGCTGCAAAGTATTCATCAGCTTTTTTAAAAAAGAATATAATATAAAGTGAAAAAGAAACAATAGGTAAATAGAACCCAAATTTATACAAAAAAAGGCTCTTTTTAACATGTACTTTTAAAATTGAACTTACTTGAAAATTAAATATTTGTTTGGCTTAATTAATATTTGTTTACACTCAACCGCCTGCAGGCTTTAGCAAAAATACTTACAGTATAAAGGAAATGGAATGATCTTTAAAAAAAAAATTTCTTCATGTATTCTACAAAAAAAGTTTGAAAATGAATTGGCTTTGCAAGAGTATGCACAAGGCATGGATATCTTTTAGCGTGCTGGTACAATCTCCATAAAATCAAGGGGGATTTAAAAAAATGAAAGCTAGATAAAAAGTAAATGTTGTTAAAAAAACTAAAACTTTGTTTGATGACTCAGAAGGATAAAATGCACTTTGTGTTAAGCATCGTTCAATTCTATACACTTGTAGCAACATTTCAGGCAGAAATAGAATTTTTTAAATTTAAAAAAGATCAACAGTTCTGAGCATGGATGAAAATCATACGAAATGGACCAACAAGCAGTCCAGGCTGGCTTTTTGACAAAAATGCATTAAATGGTATTTCCTTGTCAATATAGCCTATATTCAAGGGACATGTGTTAACAAAGTTTCCAAATATTATGAAGGCTAAAATACTTACTGTTTCAAATTTATTGTCACGAATATTTAATAATTCTAAATAAAAAGATCCATTATCAATACAATTTTTAGTGTAGTCTTTTCTCAGAGCTTTAGGTACAAGTCGAAAGAAATATTCAATGATGCATACTTGATATTCATAATCTGTTAA
The DNA here is from genome assembly GCA_021962125.1 of Bulinus truncatus. Lineage (NCBI taxonomy): Eukaryota > Metazoa > Mollusca > Gastropoda > Planorbidae > Bulinus > Bulinus truncatus. The sequence continues at coordinate 700,612 of JAGDYQ010000276.1, read as the reverse complement.
ATATACAAACAATCATAAGTGAGAAATTAAACAGTTATAAAAAACATACAGGTCTAAAATAGCAACAATACTTAAAATAGATACTAACAGCCAGACAATCACAGAAAAATTGATTTGGTAAATATAATACACTTATAAAAAAAAAACTTTGTTTTTAAAATTCTGTGGCTCTGAAACACCTTTAACTGCCAACTAACTTCTTTTTTAAGTCATCTACTATGTTGGCTAAAGAAAAAAATCTTATGTAAAATTTAGGACAAGTAAACTTAACTAAAAATAAAATTAAACCATCAGTGTAGTTTATTCAGCATAGAATTCCACATCATTGAACCAAAAACTGACCCAACAGGCATACAACTCCTTTATAACTTCAATTATTTTTCTTTTGAAATATATTTGGGTTATGATATTTAAGCATTTTAATATCCAAATCAACAATCTTATGTTGTTGGCTGGTGACCTCTTGCTAAAACTTAGCATGTCCAATCTGAGTGAATCCAACAACTGCCAACATCATTTAGTGAATGACTAAAATTCTGAGCTAATCACAGTGAAAAGTGTGGATGTGTGGAGGGAAGTATTTTAAAAAGAACAAAAATTAAAGGATCTAACTCAGGCAGACAATTTGTTGATTTACTATCATAAAATATTCAGTAAGAAAAGAAAATAACTGTATTTTTTTACACATTATTCATAAATGATGTTATATTTCCATATTATATCTTAATATCTGTTTGTCTATGGAAAAGTGGATTCATAGTGTTGAGAAATATTAGATTTAAAAATCAGCAAAGAAATAAATGTTTTAAGAGCAAACAAAACACTCTGATGTGAATATTCAATCTTTTTTTTTTCTCTAAAACTCATAAAACAATCATATTTAAGATAAAAAAAGTAATGATTGAAATTAAAGGACTAATCTACAAAATAATATCTCTTATAAAAAATGTTTTAGAAATTCTCTGAGTACTGTATTAATGAAATTTTATTGGCATAAACACTTAAATATTTAAAAAATGTAAATCAAACTCTGTGAAAGAAAAATAAAATGACAATACCAAAAACAACAAATTTTATTAAAAATCAAATATGGAAACATTTAAGAATAATTTAAAGAATTGATTTATTATTTTATCTAGTGTTAAATTTAAATAAGTTAAAAAAAAATATAATTCTTCAAATTTCAACACAGGTTTTTAATACTGAAATTTTTTCAAGTTAATTTTTGTAAATATGTATGCAAACATAATTTTTAATTACTTATTAGCCCTCTTTGTAAAAAAGTTTTTTTTTATTTGGCAAAAACATTTTAAGCTTAAATGGATTAACTTACCACCAACATCATTAATACCTTCAATAATCTGTCTTCTAAAAAAGTATTCCAAGAATACATCAAATGTTATTAAAAAATATCTGTTAATAAAATGAGGTCCAAAACTGAAATCTCATATAATTCTTTATATAAAAAAATGTTTCATCAATAAGAAGTCTTAAAAATATACATACAAATATTAACTTAAAACTGGACTGATGCACTAAAAAATAATAATAATCATAAAAAAAAAAACCTTTAGTTAAAATTATGTTGACTAAAAATAAAAACATGCTCTCCATTAAATAGTAATTTATAATATGGCTTAGTCTTCCAACCAGATTTATTGATAATGTGAACAGAATATACTAGACTTACTAAGTTTAATTGATCAATGGAAATTAAAAAAATTTTTTTTTAGTGAATCTTTTTTTTTAAACCTCATCTACAGCAGAAGAAAATACACAAAACATGCTGGATAGATAGTACTAAAAGGCTTCTGAAAACTGAATAAAAAAATGTTCATACAAAAAATGAACTTACAGTTTAGTTTTTAGGATACCATTTACAAAAAGTTCTTGCTTTGTCATTCCTGGACAATTCTGTAGTACTATATTCATCGTCTTGAGAATCTTATACACGAATTATTCATAAAAGTTACAGGTTGGATACTTCATTTTTAATAAATGTACATTAGGGTGACAAACAAATGCATTGAAAAAAAAATTTTTTTAATGCTCTCAACCTTTTATTTGGTTCCATTTAAGGAAAAAATTATGTTGGTAAATTTTAGAGACAATCCGTTGATGTTTAGGGGTTGCTCACCGCAGTTTAAGTTTGCAAGATTACTCGTATCCACATTTTTCATATGTTTTTCATATTTATCTCTTCTATTTTAATAATTAAGTTGAGAATGTTTTCAATATTTTATTATTTTTTAATTTTATGAGTCATCATACATAATATATTGAAATTTTTTCTACATAAAGTGAAACTCTTCGAAATGCACATATTGAAAAACGTAATGAAGTCGCAAAAAAAATTATTTCAGATTTCAATCCACAGATCCCATTAACTGTACATTGGGACGAAAAATTGTTACCCAACTTGAACAGTAGAGATGAAGTGAATCGACTGCCCATATTATTGACAGGATATGATGTAGAAAAACTGCTGTCAGTCCCAAAACTGGAGAGAGGCAGTGGTAAACAAATAAGTCACTATATTGAACAAGCTTTAAGAAAAATGCACTATGTCTAAGAAAAAAATTTTTTTTTTTAAAAAATTTTTTTTTTAAAATATTTTTTTTTTTTTTTTAAAAAAAACCCCCAAAAATTTTATAAACCTACTATATCATAATTATGATATTAAAATGTTTTAAACATTTAAAATAAAAAAGTTTTTTGCCACACCCGGGTCCCCCCTTAAAAGATTGGAACATTTCATATGACAAAATTGTGGCACTCTGTTTTGATACTACTTCAAGCAACACATGTATACATTCAGGTGCTTGTACCCTGCTGGAGAAATTAACTGGAAAATTACACAGCCTCTTGACACCATGTTCATGAAGTGATTTTATCCCATGTTTACAAAACATGTTTTGGAGCATCTTCTGGCCCAGAGATTAAGTTGTTTCAACGATTTCCTGATTAGTGAATCATAGCATTTAACTGATGCAGATCTCAAAGTTTATGGTTCGCTTGTACCATCATCAGTAGAATTTGTTGTAAATATGCTGCAAGGAACAAAACAACCTCGCAACGATTACAAAGAATTTTTGCAACTGTCGATAATTGTTTTAGGAGAAACTCCTCCAAGCCAAAGTGGAATAACTTTCCGTACTCCTGGCGCTATGCACCAAGCATGATGGATGGCAAAAGCACTGTCCTATTAAAATTTACTTTTTCGACATCCATTTCATTTAACAAAAAATGAAAAAAAATCTCCTACGATTTTCGATTTTTTTCAAGTTTGATTTACATGGAACATTGGTTTCAGGCTCCTATCTCTTCATCTGCTCCTCACAATGACCTGACTTTAAGAAATTGAATGATTTTAAAATATTTGACAAAGAAGTTGTTGAATCTGCATTTAAAGCCATTGCAGGACATTTACGGTTTTTAACTGAAGACCTGGTGAGTCTCCCTTATTTCAGCAACGATGTTGATAACCAAAATAAAGAAAAAAATGTTGATTGCACTTGAAAAGCCAGCCAAAAAAATAAAGGTAAAAAGGCTTGAAGGTAAAGGATTAATGGATAAAATTAAAAGCATGAACTTTGTAACACAGAGATCAAAATATGTATTTGAAGTGCTTGGAATAAATTGGACATTCATGAAAGAAAGTCACCCAGACACGTGGAGTACAGCAAGTGAATACCAGGAAGTACATATAATTGTTAATTCTATGAAAGTTGTAAATGATACAGCCGAAAGAGGTGAAACTCATTTCAGATTATGCAAAAGTTTTAAAGAAAGATGAAACTCAACTGCAAATTATTTTGCAAACTGTGGAAGAACATCGTCGTCAAATTCCAGATATGTGGAGGTCTACAATTGTGAACGCATTCATGAAAACGAACGAACAATCAACAAGTGAACATTCTGAAATCAAACATTGAATAAAATCATACAAGTAATACTTAATTTGAATAACATAATTAAAACTTTGTATTAGAAAAAAATTAAAATGCGTTCTTTTTATTTTTTGTTGACCCTTAAATATGATAAATTTCAAGTTCATTGAGCGACCCCTAAATATAAAAATATCTTAATAATATTTTGCAGAGTTTATTTTTTCATTAAAAGGAACGCAATAACGAGTTGAGAGTCCAATTTCGAGCAATTAGATTTTTTTGTCACCTTAATGTACATAAAACAATATAGTTGAAAAATTATGATTTTTAATAAAAATTCTGCATTAAAATAAATAGGTACATTTAACATAGATTAAAATAAAAACACTTCTTACCTCCAATTTATACTGCAAACTAAAAGACTGGCATAGGATTAAATCCATGCATTTTTCTGAGAGGGACTTTAAGATAATAATTTTGGCTGTAATAAATGAAACAAAATTTCTATTCTTTAGTTTAAAACTGGAGTTATAAGAAATTAAATATAATTGTTAAATGAAATTTGGACAAGTTAAATGCTGATTTTCATAATGCCAATTTTAAATTCAGAATTTTACACTTCAATTAAACTTAAGAAGACATTAAAAATACTTATTTTGACTTGAATAAATTACATTACAATGCACAATTACTCATGCATTTTTACTTTGTTTAAATTTAAATATACATTAGTGCGATTAGACTAATCGCCATAAATGTGCAATTTACACTGTAAAAATATTATGTGATTAAAATTTCGCCATTTCTTAATTCTATTTTCTGAACCTAAATTATACAATATAATTACATCTGCTGATGTTCTGAAACGTTTCAAGAGTTTAGAATGACTAATGGGATAGGACTTCATGGCACATAGGTTGGAGGATGCCAAAGACAGCATGATTTTTGAAAGGAGAGAGCATAAGTGAGAAGATGGTATGAAAATCAACCCTGAAATGTTACATAAGAATAGAAAGACCTCTTTCTGGATATTCTATTATTTTAAGGAGAAAAAACATCATGTAAATAAACTGGTCTGAATTAACAATTTAATATACCAATATGATAATGTTTAATGCAGCTGTAACTATTCCAAACTTATTAAGCCATTATAGAATAGACCTATAACAGGGTGGCACTCCATTTATATATACTACATCAGTCAATTTAATAATATTTAATGAAAAAAAAATAATAGAAAATAGCTCTTCGAGAGCCGCACAAAGCTCAAATAAGAACTGCATGTGGCTCTAAGAGTTACATATGGCCACAACTGGAACATAATGACAGACAAACTTGTTTGAATCAAAAAATAAATAGAATAATTTGTGTCAATTAAACTTGCGTTAATTTCGATTCAAATTGTACTTTATGCGTTTATTTCGTCTAAAAAAATTTATCCAACAGCAGATCTTTCTCTAAGTATATATTTATTATCAATTTAAAGCTTTAAAAATATGTCCTAAAAATCAATTTGGTACATTCTGTCAAATTCTGTTTTGATAGAAAGCTAAGCTTCCAAAACTTGTTAATGAAAAAATTTTACAAATATGTGAAGGCAACATAATAAGTTATGAGTAAATACAACATAAAAGTCTAACAAAGTCAATAAACATAACTTTAAATGGCTTTTTAGTATTCTGGAAAAAAAACCCACTACATTTTCTATGCCCTTACAAAATAATTGTGATACAAAATACTATCAACATAGCCACTAAGAACAATGACCCCCTCAAGGTTTTTTCTTCATTTTTATTGCACATGTTTGGTTGCAATACTCATAAGGATGAAAAAGTGTGGGTTTATAAAAAATAATTAAGGCAGTTTAGTTTTTTTTTTTATTACATCTTATTACTATGTTTATTATTTTTTCCATAATTATTTACAGATTAATATAAAAATATGCATACATTTTTATTTGTTTAAATTTTCTTTAAATCAGTTATATAGTGTTTATCTTTTCCATTTTTCTGTGTTGGTAAATGCAAAATACTGACACTGGTGTTGGAAACTTCATGAAAGTGGAAAAACATTGAAAGAAGTCCAGGCACATTTTTATATCTTCTATAAATAAAAATATCCAATATTTTTTAAACAAAGATATCAAAGGTAATAAAAAAAAAGAAATATATTTAAATTTTTAAATAACCAAATAAATTTGAAAATTAGAAAAAAAATCAAATATCAGAAGGTTAAAAATATATTGTAAAAAATGTATAAAAATGATAAAGAAATGTTCAAATAAGAATCAACAAAAATTACCGTCTTTGCCAGCATCATTAGCTAACTGTACAAACAAAATAATTTTAGAAATAATGAAAGAGACATAAATTTTTAAGGAATATTAAATTTAAATAATTCAGACAATTAAGAGATTCAGTTTGTACTTCAAATATAAATGAGTTGTTTACAGCAGAGGTCCCCAACACCCGGTCCGCGGACTGGTGCTGGTCCGTGAATCAAAGGGTACTGGGCCGCCAAGAATCATTAAATTATTTCCTTTTTACTTATTGTGGTGTATTTCTCTCAGATTTAAGCGACTTTCCATGGACGACAGATTAACTGGGAGTTGAGCGGCTGTGCACGGCATTGTAAATAAAAACAATCTAAATACAAATAATCAATGCTCCCCCCTCCAAGTGGGCCGTGGAGAAATTATTAAATGTCGAGTTATAGTAAAAAAATCAGACATAATAAGGACAAAAATTATTTCTAAAATAAAAAAAATGTAGCTATTTACATCATCTAGAAAACTATCAGAATTTATGTAACCCACAACAAAAATCTCACATAAACAGGCATTCAATAATATCAGGAATTTATCACTTTCACATAACAAAAACAAACTGCAAATGGAGGGGAGGATTTTAGATTTCAAATCTTCTCTTATATATATTACATAAAATAAAATAAAACAAACTTTATGAGACGTAAAAGCCGAAGGCCTAAGGCCTCATGTTGGAGGTTTTAGGGGGGTGGGATAGAGACATTAATGATATTGTTCTTATCGAAAATAATTACTTTGCCGAACATTAGCTATAGCTATTGTTTTATAATCATTTTTTATATGGTTTTATTGTAAAATTATAATTATTAAAAATGCAAGTGGAAGAATTGGTAAAGCTTGTTTGGTGTCTATGGCTAAACATGGTACAGCGCATGAGCGGTGAATATGTTATACAATTTTACAACTGACTTTGACCAGACAGGTTTCTACTTGTTAATACACAATGGGATAGTTACATAAAAGACCTAAATTTTGAAATCGATAAAAAGCGACCTTTGGCAGTCTTTTCGATTGAAGAAAACATGTAATTTTCACCCCCTTCCCACTTAATAAAAAAAAAAGCTCCCTTAGCCCTAATGGGCAATTGGGGCAGATCCATCTGTTTCTATAACCTAGGCATATAAAGGAATTGTGTAGCTAGCACAACGCCCAGCCGCCATTACTTCCCCAACTCACGTAAGGTACCCATTTAAAGCTGGGTGGACTTGTGTGACGACTTTGCACCAAATGACACCTGGAAAAATTACATGACTCTCACCAAGGATCTAATAAAGGACTCTCAGGTCGACGGTCGAGTAACTACACCACTCGGCCATCCATCCCACTTAACCAGTAATAAAAAAAGAACTGTCTAAAAACATCTGAAAAACAATACATGTTTTTGTACAGAAATAAATTTTCCACAAGATATATAGATTTCTTCAAGATACATTTAGAATAAGGAGTAGAAATCTATTGCTGGAGTGAAATTTGTAAAAAAATATGTTCTCGTAATTTGGGCCACTTAGCAATTGTAAAAATCCACTTCCGTAATAAGAAGGTTAAAATTTTGATTTCTTTTTTAAAATTTAAGCTAAAATGTCTTAAGTGTAAAAAGTCAAATTGAAATAAAATGAACATTTTAAGTGACGGTTTTGTAAGTGTTTTACTTACCAATAAAATATCTGTCAGCTTAGAAATTATGTTATCAATACCATCTGGCAGATCATAACTTTGTAATAGTCTAAATGTTTCTGAAACTTGAAAAAAAGAAGTAATATTAAAATTCAGCTAGCTTGAAATAAGCATGTAACAATATTTAAAAAAAAAAGCTATAAGTAAACTAAACAAATTAGTATAAAATTGATGAAAAATTCTACTTATTATTTTGATAAATTTTTCAGCAAGCAAATTCATAAAGCTGCTTCCATCTTGAGAATTTTGTAAGTTCAAAATGACTTCTGCCAGTTTTCTGTCTATTGTCGCTACATCTTTAGAATGTAGGATATGCATGGGAAAAGTCTGAAAATAATACAAATATTATGAGAAAGTTAAACAGCTTTTCATTTTAACATATATTTAATAATAAGATTCACAAGTTTATCAATGATTATTAATAACACATCACACTTATGAAGATTATTTCAAAATCACAATTACCAGAATACAAAAAAAAAACAAAAAGAAGAAGAATGGTGATGCAAGGCTTTGTTGTGATTACAGGCAACTAAACAAAATAACTCAAGTTGATAGACAGCCTATGCCAAACATAGATGAGCTTGTAAACGATATGGCAAAAGCAAATATTTTTTCTTACTTGGATTTAACCAGAGGATTCTGGCAAATAGAAATGGAAGTCTTCCAAACAATACACTGCTTTTGTGGTTGGCAATGAATATTATGAATGGAATGTCATGCCTTTTGGCCTCATTAACAGCACAGCCACATTCATCAGAATGATGAATAAAATACTTAAGGACATACCAAATATAAGATATTACATAGATGATATTTGTGTGTTTTCAAAAGATTGGAACACTCACATTGAGACATTAAGAAAATTATTTCAAATTCTAAGTGACAACAACCTAACAATAGCACCGGACAAAATACGAATAGGATTCCATGGTATTGATTTCTTGGGATATCACATTGGAGATGGTATCATAAGGCCTACAGAGAATATTCTAAAGAAAATATTAGAGATAAGGATACCAAAAAAGAAGAAAGAGGTCAGATCTTTAATAGGACTCTGTAACTTCTATAGAAACTTTATTCCAAACTTTGCTGAAATTGTTAATCCTTTAGTAAGCCTGACAAAAAAGAGAATGAAGGACAATGTTGAATGGAATGAAACTTGTCAGATAGCACTAGAACAAATAAAATCAATTTTCCAATCACCACCAATTTTGTCGCCTATAGATTCAAAAAGACAATTTGTGTTGGCAACAGATGCATCTCGTTATGCATTGGCTGCGTGTTTGATGCAAAGTTACCACAATATCAATAAACCTGTGTTATACTTAAGCAGGAAATTAAGTGAAACAGAGAAGAAATACTCAATTATTGAATTGGAATGTTTGGCATTGGTTTGGGCCATCACTAAACTAAGCAAATACCTGCTTGGTCAAGAATTTGTGGTGTTAGTAGACCATAAACCATTATTGGAATTTAATCATAAAAGTATAAAAAATTCAAAGTTGACTAGATGGTCACTGTTATTGCAGGACTTTTCCTTTCAGATCAAATCCATAAAAGGAGCAAATAACCACATACCAGATATATTATCTAGATTGACCTAAGTTAAAATAACTGTTGTAATATATCACATTGTTTATTATATATCAATCTGATCTATGATTGCATGTACTTCTTATTTTGATGTTGAATCACAAGATTGTATACATTGTATATGTACATATTTTTGACACTATATATTCACCTAAATTACGTTTAAGAAAAGGGGGGAGGTGTCATGGTATAGTTATGAGTACTACGCACACAGGTGTGTGTGTATCTTTGGAGCTTGGCCAACCAGGTCAACATGTGGTCACGGGGTCAAGATTTGAGATGTTTATAGAAAATAAATATGTTGTTTATTATTCTAGATATTTATAAAAAATAAATATGTTGTTTATTTGTAAATTGTATTGACTAAATGAGTGAGAGACAGAGCGATGTGGAATGTTTGAGATGGATGGAAGGAAATTATATAAAGACGATGTTCAGTTGAGAAAAGGGGAATTGAGTCAATCGAGTCAGTGAAGTCATTTGAGTTCAGAAGTTCAGTTGAGTATTGAGAGAGTATTCGAGTACATATCAGAAGTTTTAGTTGATCAGTTAAGTTCATTGTTAACAAGTATTATTCATTGGATTTATTCTGCTTATATGTTATTGTGTCGTCAATAAATAATATGAACCATGGACATGAATTGAGTTCTCATTATTAACCAGTTCATACTAATAACGTCATTTACAACAACATTATTACCATTAAATGATATCACAAATTACTAATGATTGCATTTTACTTGATATTCTGGATTATAATATAAACTTCAGAAAACCTTTAAATTGTTTGTAATATGGTGTGTTTAAATATTCATAATCACGTAAAACAGTGCAGCATAAGAGTTTCCTCCAGTTATCTAATAGCATTAGGAATAAACCAATTTGCTTAAAGGGTAAAATTACTTGAAATATGAATTGCAATACAGAGCAGATTAAGTACTAAAGTATATAAATTCCAGATAAAAATGTAATAAAACTAAGAGAATTAATAATTATAAACAAAATACCTTTAAGTCGCTCTCTTCATCCATTACAAAAGCGAAGTTTCACGTATTTAAAAGATTACTAATATCAATAGCAAACTTTAAAAATTGAATGAATATCTGAAAATGCAACAAGTTAAAAAAAAATTGCTCAATGTTCATTGATAAATTTTACTAAAAGAGATTATAAAAAATAATATATCAACTATAAGTATAACAAAAGTTCTCAAACAATAGCACCATCAAACAAATTATTACGTGTCTTCATGCTGTTCGACCAAAAAATAAAAGCCCTCCTTTTATTAAATTTGAGACTTATAATAATTCTCTAGGCCTAACCAATATTTTAAGGATTTTAAGGATTATTTCTTTATATTTTTTTAAAGTAATTAGCACATTTTTGTAAAATTTAATACATTGTTTAAACCAATATATTCTGCTGTTGTTCATATGCTCATTCAGAAAACTAATGAATAGATGAAGTGGCTGTGGTTTTATAATAGAAAAATAATTCATAAAATGCACAATTATAATAATTTAAATGGGCAATTTCTGCATAAGGCTTACACTTGGGACACATGGTTTTTTTTAACAGCCCTAAGTGTATATTTACTGTATTAAATCTATCCATCCATCTCTAGTCTATAGGCCTATATCGCTAAATAATATATTAGTTATAACATAGAAGATAATGCCAGTCTTTTCGCCAGTATTTTAAATAGGCTGAGGGTACAATAAATTTAAGATCCCTAGGACTAAAAGTAAGGACTAAACTAGAATATAGTCTATAACACTATATAGAATATATTATACTAATTATAAAACTATAGTATAGTATTGTTAATTATAGCCTAAACCAGTAGTTCTAAAACTTTTTTGATTTGCAAGCCACTTTGATGACAGTTTTGGTTTTGCAACCCACCATAAAAACTGTTTATCTTTCATGACCCACCTGCAAAGAAAAACTACATTTTCCCTTTTACTTTGTAGATTTACAAACATATAGTTTGTAACATATAGAGAAATAGATCTGTAGATCATATAAATAAATTCTCAATCTTTTTATCATAAATTTTAATTTAGTCGCAAACCAATTTAATTTCATCTGCATCCTACAAGTAGGTTGCAACCAGTTAACTGGTTTAACTCTAGGACTAAGACGTCTTAAGACCCATTCATTGAATAATCATTGATTACTTTTACTTCTGTGGTTTTAGTTATAATCTTTCTGAAATTGAGTAGTTGATTAAAACACTTTTATTTCATTTAATTGAAAAGTTCTAAATTTTTTTTTTAGGTTAGCATTCCTTGGCCTTTCTTTGCAATCTTTGGAGTTGTGCAGTCTTTAAGTGAAAATAAATTATTATGATTACTGTTTAAATATAACAATTTAAAAAGAAGCAAAGTAATCAATGATCATTAGCAGATGAAATGTTGATGTAGGACTTGGAACTAATACTAAAAGTTACAAAAGACATAAGAAACGCATCGCAAGCTGACGTTATAGTACTAAATAGTAAACTACTAAAATTAGTAAAGTAATTATCTTTTGATAGCTAAAAAGACTTAAGAATAAGACTTAAGGACGTCTAAAAAATTAAGACTGTAAAGTAAATCAATCCAAATTAAGTAATTAGTAATTAGATCAACCAATATTTCTCTGCTAAAATTATGAAATATATAAAAGATTACTAAAAAACTCAACGACATAACCATTTAACAAATAAATGAATGAAGATAACTATTTTTACTTACTAAAGACTATTTTAATCTGTTTTTTTTTTAAATTTTACAATGTAATTTTCGCAGACGACTATTGAGATGACCCTCACCCTCACCTTTGACCTTTACGTCATAGTGCGCGTTATTAGCGTGTTGCAATTTTCTTATTATTGTTTACATTTTATCGTTAAAAATAACCGTCCTACAATAAACGCACCACTTGTTAGTAATTAAAATTAAATTATTTTTCGATTTAGTATACAGTAAATTGATTTATTTTCGTCAAATTAGATATTTTGAAAAAAACAAAATGTCAACTGTTCGTTTCTTTTCGCCGTACATATTACTATTAGTATTACTAAACATGCAAAATACCTAAGAAAATGTTAAAAGTGATACACACAAAAAATAATTATCAATTTTATATTTGGAGGAAGTAAATGTAATAGCTGTGAAACCATCATAAATCGATAATATATTGAACATAGGGAGAATTAAAGGTATATTTAAATTATAAAAATCAAAGAGATTATCTGTATTCCATGTATGTATACAATATAACGTACAACAACCCAAGAAAGTGTACGATCAAATGTACGCGGTTTACTTATTACAGCGCCATCAAGCGACAATAAATTATAAAGGGAACAGGTTAGATAACTCTAATTTCCTTAAAAATAGGGCGGCGGCTATAAACATTGGAAAGAAATGCACTCATGTTCAGCCCACTTATAATCCCCAGTTTTTCTTCTATTACTAACAACGTTTTTTTTTATCTATGCATTAAAATACAAGTTGAGAAATTTCTCGTAAGCTGGTTTTTTGGCACATATAGTTAGCATAAATATGCACAATCCTTAAAACATTATCCAAACAAATGCTGGCCTTGCACCTGCAATGAGCTGTAGTCAATTTTAGCGTTACATGCATTTGTGCCTTTCTTTTTTTTTTTCAAGATGCTTAAAAAATTGGCTGATATTTTTTATCCTCTTAAAAAAACATCTTACAATTTTACAACAAGGAAACATGAAGATTTGAAGACATGCCCCTATGACATGTTGAGAAACAGCTGCCAGACAATCGTTCTGGTGTACCCTCTAGCCTAGCAGTTTGGCTTCCTCAAAGGAAAAAAAAATGTTTCTTTGTCGATGCCACAAAAAACGCAAATAACGTCGACTAAGATATCGCGTGTTATCCAATGATTAACAAAGTTGATTATTGTGGAATAAAAGCAAAGAAAATCAAAGAGAGGGATGCATGTACCGAGATGCATTGTTATCAAACCGTTAGAGGCAATAGACAGAAGCAGGTGAGGGGGCTAAAGACAAAGACAGAAATCTTATTTTAGATCTGCAACCGAAGCAAGCGGGTGTAGATGTTATACAGCAAACATAACAGATGATTTATCGCTACTTGAGCAGCAGATGAAAAAAACATGAAGACAAAGGCCAAGGGTACCGTTGCTGGGGGAAAAAAAAGCGTGAAACTAGATACACAAAAGACGGGACGTTTGTTTCAAGATGTGGGCTCCGAAGAAGTGTTGAGAAAAGGTTCTAATCTAGGCTGAGACAGAACCTGCTCTTCTGAACGTCCATGTTTCCTTCTTTTCACCGGGACAAGAGATGAATGAGTGCACTTCACGTGCATCTTTAACAAGCGTACGACTCACTTCTTCTTAAGTTGCATCTGGTTAAGAAAAGTATTAACACGGGCGCCCCATGTGACATCACCGTTGGGGGGTTAATGAGTACCGGGAGAGGGCGGCGGCTTGTTGAATGCGAAATAGGAATAGGCGCCCGATTCAGGTTCATGTACAGATTAGATTGATAGCACTGTATTGTTGTAGTTAAAGCCAAGGGCATGCACCCAGACGCCCCAGACACACATCCATTAACGGCCCTGCACGGAGAATGCTGTGAGACTGACAGCGACGGTTTGCCAAAATGTGAGAGACGTGCCATTCGGGAGCAGTTTATTATTTCATTAAATTGACATTAAAATTTGATTTTAAAAAAAAAAAGTAAAGCCTTTAGGGACAAATGAACAAAATCGACATCTTGTTTTTGTATATTTAAATATAATAGTAACGAAAATAATAAAAAAAAACACACTTCCCTTTATAGTTATAAAAAAATCAGCAACAACATTGAAGTTGCGACAATAAGAGGTTTTTTTTTCCATACCACAAAACAAATGCCAGGCTACTCATAGAAAGGAAAAGAAATTATAGTCACCTGACGGCAAGAAACTTGACTCCTTGGTCCATTCAACTCCAATTAATTTAGTCCGCCCTTGTGGGGGGACACTCACGCAACTGTGCGGTTACGCTGAGGGAAAAAAAAAACGTTATTAATTACACGCTTCAGCTTCAGTGTATGATACAAGTGATGCTTGGCCCCATCATGGTCACGTTACGTCCGGCACCGCACAGAAGTGTCCGTATGATGGTCCAGCATAACACACTGTTGTGTTGTGTTGTGGGAAGACTTGTAATTTCAATGTTCACTTGTACAGAGGAAAGGACAGAAGGGTAACAGTGGGAGGGTGTGGTGTAATGGATTTTTTTTTGGAAAATGATTGATATTAAAACAAGTGAGATAATGTCTCTTTAAAAAAAAAAAAACAAAAACGCCACCAAAACATTTCTAGGAGGTGGAGATGAAGTAGAGGTCATAATTGGTCAATCTGTGTATTACGGACATGAGATACAGTTTTAAAATTAATGGAGGTAATAAGATCACTGTCCACTACTGGTATGCTGGAAAGTTTAAATATGTTCTTTATATTAAAATGAATGAATTTTAATCAATTTTATTGTTTAAACATCAAAACAAGTTTCATTTGGCACTTTTTGTTGCCGGTTTGAACATTATGATATCATTTCAAAACTTGATGGCTGAAAAACCCCACTCTGTTTAGGTTACTAATGGTACAGATTTATTTGTAACTCTATGAAATATTGATAAACAAAAAAGTAAAAAGTTCAGCTTCTATTCTTTTTAAACTATTGTGCTTTTAATCAATGATTTTTTCAGCTCTTTAATATTATTTGATAAGGGTGAAATCTGTTGTTACAAGTAATACACTAATGAATTTTTGCTAAAAAAGTTCTAAATAAGCATTTACTTTCGCATGTTACCAGTAGCTTAATTAAAAAAAAAATCTTGTTAATAAGGAAATTGTCGGGGCAAGCGCAAGGGAAGCAAGAGATTATGGACATTAATTGAATAGTTGGAGTCGTTAAAAGACAGGGTAGGACATCATTGCGGGCCCCTTAATAAACAATGAGTCGTGAAAAATTGACATGGTCGGGGCGGCCGGGCCTCCTGGCAATGACCCCCTGCCCCCCTCTCGGCGTGCCTGTTAAGAGATACCTCTATAGAAAGACTACGTAACAATGCTTATGTGTGTTTGTATGTGTGTTTGTATGTGTGTTTGTATGTGTGTTTGTATGTGTGTTTGTATGTGTGTTTGTATGTGTGTTTGTATGTGTGTTTGTATGTGTGTGAAAGAGAGAGAGAGAGAGAGAGAGAGAGAGAGAGAGAGAGACGGAGCAAGAAATAGTTGCATGAAAGAAATCCTAGAAATTCAGAACATAACTTGTCAATCTTGGATTTAAAAAAAAATACGAACGACACTGATAATAACACTTATAAAGAAAATTACACCAGTTATGATAATTACAGTCGGTAACGACTTGCAAGTATAGCGCATAGGGGTCGCTTGTCTCATAACTGTACACCCTGCAACATCATATCATCTTTAGAGCAAGTCTCAATGAGACAATTCAGACAGGAGATGTTCAACCATAGACGATGTGGCATCAAACCCTTCCTTTACTCTTTTGACTATCCTACATCACAGACTGACACACGAATTGGCAGGGTTGGCTACATGATAACAATATGAACTACTTGGTTACACTCGAGGATCGTTTCAATAAACAGCTTCAGATAATGATCGCTGAGAGACAAGCGGCCCCCCCCCCCCACCCCCTACACCGAGACGGAATCTGATGTTGGTTAAAGAAGGATAGGGAACAAACAAGAAGAGACAAAAAGAAAATATAAAGTACATTGTTCTATTCACAGAGAAATTTGCCTCAGTATTCTTACATCACAACCTCACTACGCCACAACACAATGTTTTAATGTCCGTCCTGTTTCTCATGTTTTCTTTTTCTTCTTGCTTTTTTTTTTATTAAGATTTTTTTTGTTATCCCACAAGTCTCCAAGTTGTTCAATTGTATTTCATCCTATGACAAGAAATACCGGTGTTCTCCCCCCCCCCCCCCACCAAATCCCCCTCCCTCCCAGTTCTTATACCCTAAAATAAAAAGTGCCGCTATTCCTAGAGGGGCAGGCAGGTGGCAGCTAGTTAAGAGACAGGGGCATCGCCATTGTTAGAGATGCGGCCAGGTACTTGATTGGATGGGACTTATGACAGGCTAGATGACAGGGTTCACCCGACTATCGAGTACCGCAGAGTCCAACTAGCATTGTACCGCCACTGGTCCACACGGTATTACAACGGAAAGTGAAACAGACAACGGGACATTTTTTTTTTCTTAACACACTTTATTGTTTCCCCCGTCTTGTAGCCGTTGTAAAATATTGTTGAACTACATCTCTCTCTCTCTCTCTTTCTCTCCCCCCCCCCCTTTCTTTCCCCCATTTCCCCACCGATCTCCGACATACTCATTCAGTTTTCAATTCCATTCCTGAGAGTGTTGCAGAAGACAAGGTGATAGTCTTAAAGATCAACAAAGCCTTTTCGGTGCAGGCTATTTATATAGGTACTAGTTGGCAGCCACTTTCTCAAATTTCCACCATTCATTCAAGCGATGGCTTGTGGTGAGGGCTGTAGTACTAAAATACCTGAATAGAATATTCTTTATACCGCCACTTCACACGGTTTATTTTCTACTGGCATTCATTTTTTTTCCAATCATCTTCCGCTATTTTTTTTTTTTAATTCTAAGAATTAGAGCTCTGGGGCATTTAGATTATTTTATTTATGAATACCCACCCCACCCCATTTCCCCTAGTTTGTCCGTTAAGTCTAACTTAGTCATAATTTGAGTATTATTTTGACAGATGCAGTGGGCAAGTTTAACGCTACACACGCTGCGCCTAACTGTGAATATAATGAGTGAAAAGGAAATAATTTTTTTTTAAATAATAGCATTAATTATAACCGTTTGAGTGCTCTAAAGATTAGTGAGGGATGGATTCAGTTAAAAAAAATATTATTATATATATATATAGATATATATATATATATATATATATATAAAGCACTTTTTATATATATATATACAGCACTTTTTAGTAAACAATTTTATTTGTTTCGTATACAATTGTCTAATTTCATATAATGGAGTGTGATTTTTATGATTAAAAGCGATTTTTTTTCCATTTTTTTATAACTTTTCCAGACGTCACTAGTTTTTTCAATTTTGTAAGGATTGCGTCGCCCAAAGGCAGGGCGTCGGAAAAAAAGTGTATTCATTAGAGGTTCCACGGGCCAATGCACGTTTCTTATAAAAAAATAGCTAAGTAAAAATGATATTAATAACAGTCTAGGAAAAGGGACGTAAAGTGGGCTGTTGAATTTCGAGTTACAGCGTTTTTTTTACAGAGGGTCACCGGAAGTTGATGTTTGGAATTTTCTTTCCGGTGTTAGAAAAATAATTATATTTTAAGTTGATTTAAATGTTTAGTGTCGACAGAGCTGTTTAATCATTGAATAATACGATTACTGTGGATAAGTGCAGTTACCTTGCTAGTTGTAGTTTTATTTTAAATGCGATTTTCTCGAAATACATGTTTTAGCCATTACACGATTGTATTGTCAATAGAAAATACATTTATGAGTGAATTTTTATGGGGTTTGTTTTGTTGTAAAGATTGCTAAGGTCTGCTTCATATGGTACCAATAACTCCATACCCCACTTTAGGTCCCTTTTCCTAGACTTGGTCACAATAGATGCAGAGATGAACATAGTTTTAAAACATTTTCGCATTAATCAATAAAATGTTCTCATAAATGCGGTGTCTATATTTTGAATTCACCCATCGCTTTTAGAGCTAAATTAAAATGTGCTGTAAATAATATGAACTGCTCCTGAAGGATTCACTAGGGATAAATAAACCTTACTTCTTCTCAGGTATAAAAGAATAAGCCCAAAGGCAAACAAATTAATAACAAAATAATAACATTTTAAATAAATAGCGATACTTTTTTTAACCTGCCACAATCTTTCTCAATCTCCCCCCCCCCCCCATTCCCTCCATATATATATTTATATCGTTTTGAAAGAATTTTATTTTCTATGGTTTTTCAAAATTTTGATTGGGCAAGTCTAAAGTAAATAAACTTAAATATTTTGCCTCATGTGCGGTTTGTGTTGTTAAGTTACCCTATTTCGATTATACTAAGAAAAACCATAGCTACATAATCCACAGAAATATCATCAGACCAGTGTTAACTTGGTTTCATTTAAAAATTCTACCCCAAAGTTCGCTTTTTGAACGAATTTGTTGAACGGAAAGCTTATTATTTATTATGGTATTTTCTATAGAATTTCATCTAATTCAGTACTAGTTTCTCGCGGTCCTATCTATCTATCTATCTATCTATCTATCTATCTATCTATCTATCTATCTATCTATCTATCTATCTATCTATCTATCTATCTATCTATCTATCTATCTATCTATCTATCTATCTATCTATCTATCTATCTATCTATCTATCTATCTATCTATCTATCTATCTATCTATCTATCTATCTATCTATCTATCTATCTATCTATCTATCTATCTATCTATCTATCTATCTATCTATCTATCTATCTATCTATCTATCTATCTATCTATCTATCTATCTATCTATCTATCTATCTATCTATCTATCTATCTATCTATCTATCTATCTATCTATCTATCTATCTATCTATCTATCTATCTATCTATCTATCTATCTATCTATCTATCTATCTATCTATCTATCTATCTATCTATCTATCTATCTATCTATCTATCTATCTATCTATCTATCTATCTATCTATCTATCTATCTATCTATCTATCTATCTATCTATCTATCTATCTATCTGTCTGTCTATCTGTCTGTCTGTCTGTCTGTCTATTCATCAATCCATACATCCATCCATAAATCCAGCTACGTTATAATTAAAAGGTTTATTTAAAAGCCATATGCAAAAGGATTTATTTTAGAGTTCCTTTTTCCTCTTTAATCTTTTGAATACTAGATTTTGCATGTCTTTCAACTTCACTCAGTGCTCAAATGAATAATAATAATAACAAAAACTACATTTATTTACAATGAGACGCAAACACGTGTAGACACAAGTTTGCGTGCTCTGTTTAGTAATGGATGCACCAATGAGTTATTATAGAGGTTCTAACATTTCATCATGAGACACGTCCATTGTTTAATAACGAGAAATATTGTTATAAAAAATTGTCATTGTTATCTTATGTTTTGGACTAATTCGTCAGTAATTATAAATGTAAGAGACACAGAAACTACCCCTTCCCCTCCCCCCACTGGTAAATTGTGTCCCTGAACAATGAGACAATGGGACACGCATCACGAAGAGAGAAAAAAGTTAAAATGAGATAAAACTGCACACACACACACAAATAAGGGTTATTATTTCAAAACAAAACACAGCAAAATATGTTACCTTGTCAACACATGGCGCTTCTTTAGAAGAAATGAAACTGTTATATGACATTTGATATTGTCAGACATTTTATTTGATATTGTCAGACATTTTATTTGATATTGTCAGACATTTTATTGTTTTGGTATTTTTTTTTAAATTTAAAACGCACACAACGCACTGAGCTATTATAAGACTTTGATTCACCCACTTATGATAACTTCAAATTAATATTTATTATTATTTTGTTAAATATTTTACTAAATTCATAATCTTAATTCATTTTAAGTTAAACCGTCCTCATACACAAGTTTTTAGCCATTAAATTGAAACTACCGTTTAGGGAATGGACAATGTTAATGAAACCAGTTAACTTTTATCACAAAAAGCCGTTTTTCAATATGTATATATATATATATATATATATATATATATATATATATATATATATATATATATATGTATATGTATAAATTCATGACTCCATCCTTCGCTAATCTATAGAGCTCCATTATCGGTACTCCATTCAAAATAAAATATTGTCTCATGAAGAGTAGGCCTATATTTTTATTTACTAATAATACTTTTCCTAAGCTGAGAATAGCACTGTACAAAAATGAACGGTAATCGTTCTGACGCCATTATATACCGTACCAGAAGTAAAATTTGGAATCAGATTGGGCGCAGGAAGCTGTACGCATTTCGTTGGAAAACGGGACAGGCCGGGAATTTTTTGACCATTCCGGGCAGCGATTCTGTGACTTGTTTCAGGTAAACTGGGGCGTCTGGTCACAGTAGGCTATAACATGTGGGCCTCTAGAAGTTTAAACCATGTGGGCCTCTAGAAGTATAACCCACGTGGGCCTCTAGAAGTTTAAACCATGTGGGCCTCTAGAAGTTTAACCCACGTGGGCCTCTAGAAGTTTAAACCACGTAGGCCTCCTGTAGAAGTTTAAACCACGTAGGCCTGTAGAAATTTAGACGATGTGGGGCCTCTAGAAGTTTAAACCATGTGGGCCTCTAGAAGTTTAAACCACGTAGGCCTGTAGAAGTTTAAACCATGTGGGCCTCTAGAAGTTTAAACCATGTGGGCCTCTAGAAGTTTAAACCACGTAGACCTGTAGAAGTTTAAACCATGTGGGCCTCTAGAAGTTTAAACCATGTGGGCCTGTAGAAGTTTAAACCACGTAGGACTGTAGAAGTTTAAACCACGTAGGCCTGTAGAAGTTTAAACCACGTAGGCCTGTAGAAGTTTAAACCATGTAGGCCTGTAGAAGTTTAAACCATGTGGGCCTCTAGAAGTAATTTCTTTACCGTTAAATCAAAAATGAAGTTTAAAATGTATGTTAGTAAGAGATTTGTTTACTTTCAAGTGTCATATACCTTTATGTGTACTGTCACGTACCATGTACCTTTATGTGTAATGTCAGATATCATATACCTTTATCCTCAGAAAATTAACTAAGAAACATAGCTTGTAAGATTGATCAGATAAAACTATTTTGTGGACATATCTGTTGTAAATGTAAAAGGTTCAACATTTGTTAGTGTAAGAAGACACTGGCGCACGCTGGTCGCACGCGGCCCTTTGTATCCACACGAGCCACCCAACAACGGATTCATAAACCAGATGTTTATTTTTTTTTTCTGTCATTTCTAACATTTTTTCCCCAGATTTCCCCACCAGCGGAAATCTAAACCTTTGCGAATATTATTTATCTATTTATTTGTACTAAATCGTGTTAGACTTTAGAGCACAATATTAAAGCTCTTGGGAGTATTTTATTGTATTTCATTGCTGAACTCGATGGCAGTGTAGTAGAGCGCTGAGACAGCTGAGTCCAATCCATGCCGCCTGTCTCTCTGTCTTTCCCAGTTAATGTGCGACATGAGACAGTCTCTTAGAGCCCGTGAGATCAAACTCGCCGTGTTCCTTAGAATAATGGGACTGCCTTACAGACCAATAGCAAGCCAGCTATCCGACTGGTCCAACCTGTGGTCCGCCAGCACGGGACACTCAAATAGCACATGGTCCACTGTATCCTCCCTACACTGTATCTCCCTACATCGCCGGCACAGAGCATCGCCATTCGGCCTCAACCTCCAAAAGTAAGCTTCGATAGGGCAATGCTTGCCCGTGAGTCGTAGTTTTCTCATGGCTGTTCTAGCCTACCTGTTGACTGCCCGTGGGTCGTAGTTTTCTCATGTCTGTTCTAGCCTAACTGTTGACTGCCCGTGGGCCATAGTTTTCTCATGGTTGTTCTAGCCTAACTGTTGATTACTGTCTGCCCGTGGGCCATAGTTTTCTCATGGTTGTTCTAGCCTAATCTGTTGATTACTGTCTGCCCGTGGGCCATAGTTTTCTCATGGTTGTTCTAGCCTAACTGTTGATTACTGTCTGCCCGTGGGCCATAGTTTTCTCATGGTTGTTCTAGGCTAACTGTTGATTACTGTCTGCCCGTGGGCCATAGTTTTCTCATGGTTGTTCTAGCCTAACTGTTGATTACTGTCCGCCCGTGGGCCATAGTTTTCTCATGGTTGTTCTAGCCTAACTGTTGATGACTGACTGCCCGTGGGTCATAGTTTTCTCATGGTTGTTCTAGCCTAACTGTTGACTGCCCGTGGGTCGTAGTTTTCTCATGTCTGTTCTAGCCTAACTGTTGACTGCCCGTGGGTCATAGTTTTCTCATGTCTGTTCCAGCCTAACTGTTGACTGCCCGTGGGTTATAGTTTTCTCATGTCTATTCTAGCCTAACTGTTGACTGCCCATGGGTTATAGTTTTCTCATGTCTGTTCTAGCCTAACTGTTGACTGCCCGTGAGTCGTAGTTTTCTCATGTCTGTTCTAGCCTAACTGTTGACTGCCCGTGGGTCGTAGTTTTCTTATGTCTGTTCTAGCCTAACTGTTGACTGCCCATGGGTTATAGTTTTCTCATGTCGGTTCTAGCATAACTGTTGACTGCCCGTGGGTCGTAGTTTTTTCATGTCTGTCCTAGCCTAACTGTTGACTGCCTGTGGGTCATAGTTTTCTCATGTCTGTTCTAGCCTAACTGTTGACTGCCCGTGGGTCGTAGTTTTCTCATGTCTGTTCTAGCCTAACTGTTGACTTACTGACTGCCCGTGCGTCATAGTTTTCTCATGTCTGTTCTAGCCTAACTGTTGACTGCCAGTGTGTCATAGTTTTCTCATGTCTGTTCTAGCCTAATTGTTGACTGCCCGTGGGTCGTAGTTTTCTCTAATGACTGGTTCTCAGCCTAACTGTTGACTTACCGACTGCCCGTGTGTCATAGTTTTCTCATGTCTGTTCTAGCCTAACTGTTGACTGCCCGTGGGTCGTAGTTTTCTCATGTCTGTTCTAGCCCTAACTGTTGATTGCCCGTGGGTCATAGTTTTCTTCATGTCTGTTCTAGCCTAACTGTTGACTTACTGACTGCCCGTGTGTCATAGTTTTCTCATGTCTGTTCTAGCCTAACTGTTGACTGCCCGTGGGTCGTAGTTTTCTCATGTCTGTTCTAGCCTAACTGTTGACTGCCCGTGGGTCATAGTTTTCTCATGTCTGTTCTAGCCTAACTGTTGACTTACTGACTGCACGTGTGTCATAGTTTTCTCATGTCTGTTCTAGCCTAACTGTTGACTGCCCGTGGGTCATAGTTTTCTCATGTCCGTTCTAGCCTAACTGTTGACTGCCCGTGGGTCATAGTTTTCTCATGTCTGCATTCTAGCCTAACTGTTGACTGCCCGTGGGTCATAGTTTTCTCATGTCTGTTCTAGCCTAATTGTTGACTGCCCGTGGGGTCGTAGTTTTCTCATGTCTGTTCTAGCCTAACTGTTGACTGCCCGTGGGTCATAGTTTTCTCATGTCTGTTCTAGCCTAACTGTTGACTTACTGACTGCACGTGTGTCATAGTTTTCTCATGTCTGTTCTAGCCTAACTGTTGACTGCCCGTGGGTCATAGTTTTCTCATGTCTGTTCTAGCCTAACTGTTGACTGCCCGTGGGTCATAGTTTTCTCATGTCTGTTCTAGCCTAACTGTTGACTTACTGACTTCACGTGTGTCATAGTTTTCTATGTCTGTTCTAGCTTCTTCACCTTGACTGCCCGTGGGTCATAGTTTTCTCATGTCCGTTCTAGCCTAACTGTTGACTGCCCGTGGGTCATAGTTTTCTCATGTCTGTTCTAGCCTAACTGTTGACTGCCCGTGGGTTATAGTTTTCTCATGTCTGTTCTAGCCTAACTGTTGACTGTTTAAAATCCGTCGGATTCGAATTTGCTCAAAAAACGTCGAAGTTCGAATATCGTCGGATTCGAATTCGAACTCCGTCACATCCCTAGTATAAACACAAGTTATTTAATGATTACAGCAACTCAATATAATACAGAATAAAACGGGGATGTCTTCCCTTAGAATTGGGTAATATAATTTTACTAGTACAAAGCAAATAATAATAATTTTAATGAGCTCGGTGGTCGCAGAAGTGTCTGAACTTATTAGCCGACATACTTTCTTAGCTGGATGACACTCACTTAAATATGCAAAAGTTAGAGGTTAAAAATAAAATATAACTAACTAAAAATAATAATATAATAAAACTATCTTTTCAAAAAAAAAAAAGCGAAATAAAACGTAGGGTTAAAATCTGCTGGGTTAATATCTGCAGGGTTAATATCTGCAGGGTTAATATCTGTAGGGTTAATATCTGTAGGGTTAATATCTGTAGGGTTAATATCTACCACATTCTTAAACAAATTATTTAATTGGCGAAGTCAGTCACGCCTTCGTACAGTACACTCTTGAAAGTCCGGCTTATGACCATCCAGCCTTTGTGCTATCCGGCCAAAATAAACAAAAAAAAAAAACAACAATTGCTTGTGAAAACCCAACAGGTATTTAAATGGGTCGCAAATTTCCGAAATTTTTTTGAATGAAGCCCAAGTGTTACGTTTATATACAAGGCTCAGTTTAAGTTAAACATGTGAGCATTTTGTGTTACTTGCAATTAAGTTAGTCTTGGTAAAATTATTATTTTTGTTGTCATTGATATTTCAAAAGTGTATGTGCATGAGGAACTTGTTTAGATGGCCTTGTGGAGTTGTAGTCTATATTATTAAGAGGTCAGGAAACATAAAAACCAGTAAGTCTTTGGTAAAAATGTGTTTATAATAACACGAGGGAAGGCAGAAAAAATATGCAGGCATTTAAAAACCTGGTCAGTTCTGTCACACCTGCCAGATAGTCGAGAGTCTATTTGACAAGTAAATGTGTTCTATTTTTCACCTTTCGAAAATGAAATTAGCAAACTGGAACAATTAACATTTATTAGCTAAAATGTACAAAAATCTATTAGTACACAAGAGATTTGTTTTATCACTGCAACAGCCTACACGAAATATGTCTCATAAGCTTTCGATTCTAGCATCATTTAATTGGCTGTCTACATTCACTACCATCATTTAATTGGCTGTCTACATTCACTACCATCATTTAATTGGCTGTCTACATTCACTACCATCATTTAATTGGCTGTTTACATTCACTACCATCATTTAATTGGCTGTTTACATTCACTACCATCATTTAATTGGCTGTTTACATTCATCTCTAAGATTCTTTTTCTTTAAATTATCAGTACTATTCCATTTTACAGATTATCATCTCGGATTTCGTCCCCCCCCCCTTTTTTTAAAGACTCCAACACAATTTAAGTCGTTGTGAAGTCCGGACGATAAGCCTGGCTAATAGGACCGCGGTCTCTTCGACACATGACCAACCCAGTCACGTGCAGCAGGTTGAATTGTACACGGTACAAACATCCCACTCGGTGACAGTGCGCGCGAGGCAATGACCGAGCTCCGATTTCACCCGGACTTTAATTACCTCCGACTATTACATGGTCTACAAACAAGCCAGCAAAAACGACTTAGTAACAGCGGCAGTCATCGGTTAGTAGGAATCACCGTCTACCATTACACTAAACACCTGCAGATACAACGTACACCCCGCTTCCATTTTTTTTCCTTTAAAATCCCCCCCCCCCCACCTTTTCCCCTCTACAGTGATAGCGAGCTTTGCATAATTTGAGTTGTAGTCGTGAGTACTTCTTGGTGTACGGCCCTGACGACTCATGCGGATCAAAACGCTTATTAAAGATTTAAGAGCGACTTTTAATTGTGCGGGTACTTAGACACCAAGCTACTTGAAGCTTTCACGGTCTGTCAGAAGAAATACCAAAACTTTAGTCAGTGGTCAATAATATTGAGGCTAGAAGGGCCACGTCAAAAAAAAAAACAAAAAAAAAAAACTAGATAGGGTCTGTGAGTGACTGTATGTGTGTGTGTGTGTGTGGTGTGTGTGTGTGGTGTGTGTGTGTATGTGTGTGTATGATTGTGAACGATTATGGGTGTATGATTTTAATTACGTGCGTGTTATTATGAGTGACTGTGTGCCAGTAGAGGTATACAGCACTTTGTACGCGGAAATTAATTTTAATATTAACAGCATCATCTAGGAGGGGCCCCGCATTTCTTTTATCAACCTGACTGGCTCAAAAATAAAGATTCTAACCCAGGGCCCCAGGCATTGTGCCCCCTCCCCTTTGAAATGAATCACCATTAATAATTAGGGAGTCACCCCCACACCCCGTGGTGTAGTTATTATTTACAAATCACTCAATTATATTCATCGATTAATTACTTTATTAATCGATATCACAGACTACAAATCTTAATTTTTATATTAATTAATTATTAAATTTATCGATTTTGCAGACTACAAAGATATATTTATAGCGTATTAGTGTATTAATTGATATTTACAAAATACAAGTCTCTGTTTATTTACCCTAGTCAATCAATGTTAATACACGTCACTTTATTTTACAGTATAGACATGAATTTTTTTTTTTTGTATTTATCAAAGTTTTAAAGCGATTTCAACACACACTTAATGTAAGAGTTTTCTGGCACTTTGTGACAACAACTTTAATATCTCTAACGCATAAAAATGTAAAAAAAAAAAATGAACATTGCTAAAAATATATAAGCCAGTGCCCATCTAGATACATAGATATAATAAGTTGTTATTTAGCAAAACATATTTAGTCAAGGATATTGCATTCACGCTTTTATTCTTAGTAACGATCATTTATATAAATATTTGTATAATCTAACGCAGTGTTTCCAAAACTTTCAACAACTCTGTACCCCCTTTTTAAATGTTGAGTACCCCAAGTAAAATAAAGACAATTGTATTTAGGGGCTGTCCATTAATTACGTCAACAAAATAGGGGGGGAGAAGGGGGGTCAGAAATTTTTTGACAATTGGAGGGAGGAGGAGGTCAAGAAAAGTTGACGTCAACAATGTTACTTTTTTAAAATTTAATATAATTACTTAAATAAAGGAAAATTAAGCAGCGTTTGTCGTCCTGTGTTACACACACTCGCTTAACATTCAGTATTTTAGTTAAACTAACTATATTCCTACTAATTTTGCCACATAACCATTTTTGAAGCCACCATTTTTAGGGGGGTAATCAAATGTTGACGTAATTTTATAGGGGTGTCATTGGAAGTTTGACAAGTTGTTGACAGGGGGGGGGAAGGAGGTAAAAAATCGCCAAAAATTTGTTCACATAAATAATGGACAGCCCCTTATTGTTGTTACAGACATGGTTTCTCCTTATTTCCGCTATAGTCAGGCATGTTTACCAAAATTACCCCCGGTCATCTCGCCCCGTACCCCTCCCCCCAGTGGTACGTCTACCACACTTTGAGAAACACTGAACTATGGAATTATGTTGAACTTTTTAGATTATTTTAATAGAAGCTAATTTTTTTAAAGTATTATTTATCTTTTAATTTTTTTTTTCATTTAGACTTTTTAGTTTTAAAGAATTAAACTTGCACATTTTGGTCTAAGCTAATTAGTATGAACAAAAAGCTTCACTATTATTTTTATGAGATATTAATTTAAGGATTCGAAATTAATCAAAACTAGTGTATTGCCATGTGGTATACACACGTGTGTCAAATATTTGAGCTTTCTCTCTGAACAGATATAAAATTGAGTAACAAGATCTACAGACAAAAAAAAGCAAAACAAAACAAAAAGTGATGTTAATTAAAAGCTTTAAATATTAAATATCAGTGCTTTTTCTGTATTCAAAAATGTACTGTTTACTTTACTATGTTTTCTGTTTACTTCACTATGTTTTCTGTTTACTTTACTGTGTTTTCTGTACTTCTGCACTATGTTTTCTGTTTACTTCTTCACTATAGCCATTTACTCGTTTAAACCTTCACTATGTTTTCTGCTCTGATACTTTCACTCATAGACTATTTAAGACTGTCGCTTACTGGGCTATGCTAGACACTATGTTTACTGCGGACCATAACTTTAAAAAGAGAAGAGTTCAATTCTGTATAACCTGATGACGTAGTACGCATATAAACCTTAAGAAACCGAAATAAATAGCAGAAGACATTTGCACTTTTTTTCCTAGTGTTTTCAAAACTTTTTTAATTAACTTTGACACGAGTTCCGTTGTGCAACCTTTTTTTTTAGATTAAATTATTACAACTGTTAAATACAAATATATTTTTTTCGGACACATCAGTAGATTTTAAAAGCATAATACTCTAGCATGAATGGGATTTTTTTTTTTTTAATTAAAAAGGAAGGAAATCTTTTTCGGTAAAAAAAGGAAAGAACTGTACAGAATTGTACTCTTCTCTTTTTAAAGTAGGGGTCTCGAATACAACACTTTTTCGGTCTCTATTAAATAAGCATAAGCGATCTAGTCTTATATATCTATGCTTTCAATTAAACTCAGAACACAAGCTTACTATTTCATTTGATGAGTTTCTTAATAAATCTTGGTGAAACTACGTGCTGCAGTATTTCGCACCAAATGAATGGGTTTTTTATGCCATTGTTATACTCAGAATTCTATAAATGTAATACATTTTGATGTACTTTAAAAAAAAAATCTGTTCGAATTACTTTGAGCCTAACCTTACATCCCAGGATCACGTGACATTGGATCTGACCTTAGGTTGTCAATTTTTAAAAAAAGTCACCTTGACTAGACTGCCTACAGAGTTGGCCAGGACATGGCGAAGTTCTGACAGCAGTGAAATGTTCCATTAGCTGCTCAGTATCAAATGTTCACTCGGCTCCTTCACTCAAGTGTGACTAGTTGGAGTAGACGGACACCTTTGTCCAGCCCAGCTAGTGCTAAATGTGAAATGTTTTCTTTTTTTTGCGGAATAGACAGAACACAAGTCAACCAAAGTCAGAATACAGAGTTCAGTAGATATTACTAACTCATCTGACATACCGAGATAAAGAGCACTATAGCTAGCTAATTACCATATACCTGTAGGTGGGTAACTTTTAACACATTAACCCCGAGCGGGTGAAGTTTTTCAACCTAATTAAACCAAAATATATTTAGTTTTCCCTCGAGACCTATTTATTCACTTTTAATTTGACTTCAGGGGCCTCTCATTGTTATTGCATTGTGGGTAATTTACTCAGCTTCACCCCCCCCCCCGATCCCGCACATGATATTATGTCCCATTTCATTCTGAATGATTTGACCAGTCATCCACAACCATGATTGTTATGCCCATACTCTTTTGTGTAACACAGCAATATCACTAGACCGTCATATACCATAATAATATTTTTTTAATATACTATATATTTTATTTTTAGGCTTCCGATACTCCCCAAGATGTTTGGGTCCAATGCAGATTCCGTGATGTTTGGGGTCCAATGCAGAGATTTCCATGATGTTTGAGGATTCCAATGCAGAAGATTTCCGTGATGTTTGGTTCCAATGCAGAGATTTCATGATGTTTTGGTCCAATGCAGAGATTTCCATGATGTTTGAGTTCATTGCAGAGATGTCCACATGATGTTTTTGAGTCCAATGCGAGATTTCCATGATGTTTGGGGTCCAATGCAGAGATTTCCAAGATGTTTGGGGGTCCAATGCAGAGATTTCCATGATGTTTGAAGTCCAATGCAGAGATTTCCATGATGTTTGAGTCCAATGCAGGAGATTTCCATGATGTTTGAGTCCAATGCAGAGATGTCCATGATGTTTGAGTCCAATGCAGAGATTTCCATGATGTTTGGAGTCCAATGCAAGAAGATGTCCATGATGTTTGAGTCCAATGCAGAGATGTCCATGATATTTGTCCAATGCAGATTTCCATGATGTTTGTAGTCCAATGCAGAGATGTCCATGATGTTTGGAGTCCAATGCAGAGATGTCCATGATGTTTGAGTCCAATGCACAGAGATGTCCATGATGTTTGGTGGAAATAGGCAGAGACTTTGGGGTGGTAATAGGCAGAGACTTCCAGATATGTTTGAAGGTCGATCCTAGTTAGGTACATCATGAGATGTTTGAAGGCCGGTCCTAGTCAGGTACATCATGAGATGTTTGAAGGCCGGTTCTAGTCAGGTACATCATGAGATGTTTGAAGGCCGGTCCTAGTCAGGTACATCATGAGATGTTTGAAGGCCGGTCCTAGTCAGGTACATCATGAGATGTTTGATGGCCGGTCCTAGTCAGGTACATCATGAGATGTTTGAAGGCCGGTCCTAGTCAGGTACATCAGGAGATATTTGAAGGCCGGTTCTAGTCAGGTACAATCATGAGATGTTTGAAGGCCGGTTCTAGTCAGGTACAATCATGAGATGTTTGAAGGCCGGTTCTAGTCAGGTACATCATGAGATGTTTGAAGGCCGGTCCTAGTCAGGTACATCATGAGATGTTTGAAGGCCGGTCCTAGTCAGGTACATCATGAGATGTTTGATGGCCGGTCCTAGTCAGGTACATCATGAGATGTTTGAAGGCCGGTCCTAGTCAGGTACATCATGAGATGTTTGATGGCCGGTCCTAGTCAGGTACATCATGAGATGTTTGAAGGCCGGTCCTAGTCAGGTACATCATGAGATGTTTGAAGGCCGGTCCTAGTCAGGTACATTATGAGATGTTTGAAGGCCGGTCCTAGTCATGAGATGTTTGAAGGCTCAAAGCAAAGTACCTTTCATGGTCCTCATGACATTAAATTTAATAGAAAATAATAAATGAAAGGGGCGGGGGCACTATGTGGGTCCCAATCAGTTGCCAAGTTTTCCTATCCATAGACCGGTTCCGGTTAGTCAGTCCTAATCAGTTGCCCAGTTTTCCTATCCATAGGCCGGTTCCGGTTAGTCAGTCCTAATCAGTTGCCCAGTTTTCCTATCCATAGGCCGGTTCCGGTAATATTAAAAATATAATAACAGAGCCACTGAGTAATATGTCATAAAATATGATATTTAGGTATGTAAAATCTAATAATATGTGGCGTAAAATATGGCACTCAGATGTAGTAAAAATCTGGACATACTGAAACGAATAAAAGATTTTTTTTTCTACTATACTACCCGATCCAGCACGTGACCCTCCTATATAAGTGGCACGCGCCATTCACAATAGTATTATTTCAGTGTAAATGTGAACCGTTCACAGAGTGTCTAAATTATCCCCCACTGTGAAGTAACTCTGTGTGGGAAGTAGTTTATGTTGCCGGAGGCTAACCTCCCTTTCAAATAAAAAGGGGAAAAAAAAACATCACCCGACCATATTTTCTTTTTCTAACAACACAATGCAGTCTGAAGTTTTCACTTTCATTCAAAAGAACATTCGCCCCAATTAATTTACAGTCCAGTCGTAGGGTACACAGATTTACTTTGTCAAGTAGAAGTGTAAAAAGAGAGAGAGGGCGGGGGGAGTTTTGTTGTTGTAGAAACTAGGTGTATACTTTAATACTTTATTTAAATCAACAGATTCGTGGAGGCGATAACAACATTTTTCTGTAGTGCCAGAATATATTATTATGTTAACCATCCTGCAGTATAAGATGTTTTGACTGAAAGTGGCTCTTAAATAACATTATGATATTGTACGAGGCTGGTGACAATAAGCCACTCAACAGTTGTACAAATATTTGAAGTCTTCCGAACGAGTGACTTGCACGCTCTGAGGAGAATCGCGAGGGTCAAAAGGAACGCGATATTGGATTTTAAAAAAAAAAAGAACTTGACGGAGAAGGGGGGGGGGGGAGTAGGCAGTCTTAAACTGTTCTTTACGATCCAAGAATCGGCAATGATGACGTCGTTGGCAGCATATGGTCGTAACAAATTAGCGACGTCAGTGTCATGCCATCTCCTCCCCTTAGTTTAAAAAAACAAATTATTTAGGATGTGTTGCCTTTTGTTTTGTGCAACTGATAACACAGGCCTGACACGTTGATCTCCGGGTGTAATGACATCTCGTAGTGAAATGTATCTGACATTGCAGCAGGGCCGCAGCTAATGTTGGGTGGGGGGGCAGCCCGAACATATGTCAGTGCCCCCCAGGGCCTTTCAGACTCCCCATTGGTTGCATGTATTTTTTTTTTAAAGAATGACTTATCTATTGGTGTGTGTGAATAGAGGAGCCCTGAAATAAGGAGATTGTGTCAGTAGCCCAGTTACTGTATAGTGTGTGTGTGTGTGTGTGAGTAAAGGAGCTACAGACAATGTGAGATTGTCAGGGACGCTAGATTAGTTAGCGGCAGCTCTGTTAGTATATGGTGTGTGTGTGTGTGTGTGTGAGAGAGAGAGAGAGAGAGAGAGAGAGAGAGAGAGGGAGAGTAGAAGCGCTACTGAAAACTGAGATTGTGTGTGTGTGTGTGTGAGTAAAGGAGCTACAGACAATGTGAGATTGTCAGGGGCGCTAGATTAGTTAGCGGCATCTCTGTTAGTATATGGTGTGTGTGTGAGTGTGTGTGTGAGAGAGAGAGAGAGAGAGAGAGAGAGAGTAGAAGCGCTACAGAAAACGGAGATTGTGTGTGTGTGTGTGTGAGAGAGAGTAAAGGAGCTACAGACAACTGAGATTGTCAGGCGCGCTACATAAGTTAGCGGCATCTCTGTTAGTATATGGTGTGTGTGTGAGTGTGAGAGAGAGAGAGAGAAAGAGAGAGAGAGAGAGAGAGAGAGTAGAGGCGCTACAGAAAACTGAGATTGTGTGTGTGTGTGAGTAAAGGAGCTACAGACAACTGAGATTGTCAGGCGCGCTAGATTAGTTAGCTGCAGCTCTGTTATTATAGGGTGTGTGTGTATGTGTGTGTGTGAGAGAGTAGAGGAGCTACATATAAAAGAGATTGTCATTGACCCTAGATTAGTTAGCTGCAGCTCTGTTAGTTTACTGAATGTGTTATTTTCATCGTATAATGTCTCAGAACAGGTTCAATCAAATAGTTAACGGCAATGAAAAATCTGAATGCAATAATTTTATTGAAATTAAGTGTCAGTAGACAGTAGACTCACGGTATCCGGCGTCAGTACTGACCACAAGCGCGGCCTGAAATTAATATTTACTTGTTTTTTTTTTAAGTTCGAAAAAGCCCCAGGCTCGGGCCTCACTGAAGCCCAGGACATGGGGGCGTAGACCCCCCTAATGCCGGCTTCTGCACACATACACAATGACACACACACACACACACACACAAACACTCTCTCACAGGCAGACACATTGCATCAACTGTCTGGTCAATGACTGAATTTATGATTGGCGCATAAAAAAAGCCGAGGACCGCCAGGGTCATGTGAAATCGCCCGTTACCTGACGCCTGAATAGGGACAACTATCTGGCTAACAACAATACCTCAGCACCGGTGTCTCCTGTTACATGGGTGGGGACGATAAGCAACTGGGACACCCTCCGTGTTCTATACAGCGTTGAAACACACAGCGGTCATACAGGGAAAGGTGGGGGGGGGGGAGAGGGATAACTAGCTGATATATATATCAACCTCTAACTCGGATGAAATATACAGCCTTCATATCTCTCCCCCCACACTCCCCACACCATTTAATAGGCCTAACGATGTTAACTGAATTACAATTGAATACATTACGAAATACTGCAGCGGCTGAATATTTTAAACAAAACAGAGCAACATATGGAGTACACATTGCAATGTTTCTTTCAACAGCAGTGTTTTTTTTTTTTTGTTGGACCCGGGGGGTGGGGTGGGGAGGCGGGTTGGGTCCAGGTATTGCGTGGGGAAGGGGGGGAGCCCTGACCTACCCAGAAGACACCTCTCCACCATGACCTGCAACATCGTTGTTGTAGTGGGTTTGGGGAAGGGAGTGGAGGACATTTCTCATGACCTCTCGGTTGTCTCATGACCTCTCGGTTGTCTCATGACCTCTCGGTTGTCGACAGCTCGAGCAGTAGAATACCTGAACCAATCATGCGTGACCTTTAATTAAGTGTACTCTTCTGTGTCACTTTAACATGTCATCAAACTGTCCAGTTTTACTGGGAAGATGGACGTTGAGAAAAGGTGGTCTTTGTGTGTGTGTGTATGTCTGTGTGTTTGTTACTGGTTGCATATCATCGTCTGCTCGCGTCTTTGTTTGCTCTTCTTTTGATAGTAGAAGACGTATGACGTCAGCTGAGTCTAGAAATAAAGGATGTTCTGTGTATCTCTCATAGAAGTACAATGTTACGTATATAAACAATTGGTCTGTGTATCTCTCATAGAAGTACAATGTTACGTAGATAAACAATTGGTCTGTGTATCTCTCTTAGAAGTACAATGTTACGTATATAAACAATTGGTCTGTGTATCTTTCACAGAAGTACAATGTTACATAGATAAACAATTGGTCTGTGTATCTTTCATAGAAGTACAATGTTACGTAGATAAACAATTGGTCTGTGTATCCCTCATAGAAGTACAATGTTACGTAGATAAACAATTGGTCTCTGTATCTCTCATAGAAGTACAATGTTACGTAGATAAACAATTGTTCTGTGTACCTCCCATAGGGTTGTAAAATGTGTAGTAATGTAAATAGGTATAAGTCATAGAGATTACCAACTTCGCTGTTTGCCAGAGGCGTATCTAGGGTGGGGGGAGGGAGGGTCCAAATTCAAAAGTACCCCCGGGTCCCAGCTTGAGGGGGGCCCCCAAATTGTTTTTTTTACATTAAATATTAAGTACATTATCTCATGTCATGGTGTCGAATGTCGAAATGCAGGGGCCCCCAAAGAGGCCAAGCCCCCCCCCGAGCCCGCAAATCCCTAGGTTCGGCACTGCTGTTTGCCTTTGTCTGCTTCAGCTTAGTGAAGTTATATAAAGAAGTTATATTGACTGTTTATCTACTTACTCGCATGTTGTTAGTAAACCACGAAGAGTGAATTAAAAATCAACAGATATTAAAGAGAAAAACGGACGCTAGTTCTTTGAATACTTTTAAAATAAAGTTGACAGAGACACCACGACAGACAGGTGTCAACTCCTCATATTACACGTAAAATGCCATGAACATAAAAAAATCAACCCAACAAAGATGATGTCCAGGTAAGGCCTTAAGTCGCAGTCTTTAGGTGAGAACACACTAGCGGCAGACCAGATATGTGGCTCTGATATCTTAGTTCATCTGTTACATCACCATCTCCCGCGTCGCGCTGTCAGATCATTTCGAGGGTTTCCCTCTTAATTTATCGTCAGCGCGATTCACAATGCAATCGCAAGAAATAGAGTCAAAGAAAGAGACAAATTGACGGCTATTGTTGCCACGGAAACCATAGCTGTCTACTTTTTCTAAACGAACTGAGAAGGGGACGTAATTCTTCCTGTTACAGAGAAGGGGGAAGTAATATTTCTGATACACGAAACTGCAGTGTTACGTAATTTATGGGACATTTTTTTTTAAATTCTTTTCGGCCACGTATATAAAGAATGGACGGGAAGGTTGACTGTGCTCAAAAAACAAATAAATAATAACATCAACCCTATCCCAGTTTGACACAGAGGCAAAGACGAGGTGTCTTTTTTATAAACCGATGTGGGAACGTGTTGGTGCGCGTGCCCCAAGTAGACGCCCGGGCCACGAGTTCTTCCCTTTCAAGAGATCCCGAGCCTGACACGATGATTTGTGAGAAGTCAGACAGACAACTCGATTACTGAGACTGCTCTCGGGTTAGACTCGCGGGATTAAAGAGCTGCCGTTTACATTTCAGGCTATTTCCTTACAATGAATTAACATTTAATAAAGGGAAACATTAGAGCGATCTTCAACAGTGAAGTTTTATTTGTAGGGAACATTTGATTAATTTTCAACAGTGAAGTTTTATTTGTAGGGAACATTTGATAAATCTTCAACAGTGAAGTTTTATTTGTAGGGAACATTTGATCAATCTTCAACAGTGAAATTTTATTTGTAGGGAACATTTGATTAATCTTCAACAGTGAAGTTTTATTTGTAGGGAGCATTTGATAAATCTTCAACAGTGAAGTTTTATTTGTAAATACACGGAGTGATCTTTTTTTATTGTTTTAAGGAATGGTGTTATTGTTTTCTAATAATTTAATTTTGATCTGTTGTATGTCCGGTGAATGTAATAATGTCTGTTAGTAGAATATTTGCAGCGACATAATTATACTTCACTTTATATTGACCATTGCATTAAAAGCGGAAACAAAATTTCACGCCTTGGCTAATAAACAGAAGATGAAGATATAATTCAATTCAACTACTCACATGTATGTTTACATAGAACTTGTGTTGAAGATGAAGACATAATTCAATTCAACTACTCACATGTATGTTTACATAGAACTTGTGCTGAAGATGAAGACATAATTCAATTCAACTACTCACATGTATGTTTACATAGAACTTGTGCTGAAGATGAAGACATAATTCAATTCAACTACTCACATGTATGTTTACATATAACTTGTGCTGAAGATGAGGATATAATTCAATTCAACTACTCACATATATGTTTACATAGAACTTGTGCTGAAAATGAAATCAAATACTTTTAAGATATTCAACACAGATGACCCCACATAAGAGCCTCGATTTGATTTTATCTAGTACAAAATACTATAAATAGCCTCACCAAGGTCAATTGCACAACTCACCAAGGTCAATTGCACAACTCACCAAGGTCAATTGCACAACTCACCAAGGTCAATTGCACAACTCACCAAGGTCAATTGCACAACTCACCAAGGTCAATTGCACAACTCACCAAGGTCAATTGCACAACTCACCAAGGTCAATTGCACAACTCACCAAGGTCAATTGCACAACTCACCAAGGTCAATTGCACAACTCACCAAGGTCAATTGCACAACTCACCAAGGTCAATTGAACAAGATTTATTTAAGAAACAAACAAACTGAATACACTGGAGTCACACTAAAGACATTTAGAGCCATTACAGTAGGCCAGCCACATGCAAACTAAGGCTCGTGGGCCACATCCAGCCACATGCAAACTACAGCTCGTGGGCCACATCCAGCCACATGCAAACTACAGCTCGTGGGCCATATCCAGCCACATACAAACTACAGCTCGCGGGCCATATTCAGCCACATACAAACTACAGCTTGTGGGCCATATCCAGCCACATACAAACTACAGCTCGCGGGTCATATCCAGCCACATACAAACTACAGCTCGCGGGCCACATCCAGCCACATACAAACTACAGCTCGCGGGCCATATCCAGCCACATACAAACTACAGTTCGCGGGCCATAATGGAACTATTTTATCCGGCCCGCCACTTGTTTCAGAGTGAAGCACAGCACTGGCCGTTATAGTTTATATCAGTTCATGTCAACTCTCCACCTATTTGTTCTTGTTCACCCCGCCGGTCAAATTAACCAATGTGGTCTAGGAGCTACATTCGGCTTACATTCTAATAGAATGTGGTCTAGGAGCTACATTCGGCTTACATTCTAATAGAATGTGGTCTAGGAGCTACATTCGGCTTACATTCTAATAGAATGTGGTCGAATGCGGTTCTTAAATCCACATGCGGCTCTGCGATGATTTTTCGTTTTTTTCTACTGCAGAGATACTTCTGTTCATTAAATCTTGAAAAAAATGACTATGGTGGCGGCTCTTTACAAAATCATTTTTTTTACTCCATAGAAACTGGACTGCGGCTCTAATCAACATCGTGTTTGGTCGACCTTGTATTAAACTTTAGTTAGTAGCAAATAATACTTGTCTACTGTGTGAATAATTGTCTTAACGATTGACCGTCTGAATGACGGATGGCCAAGTGGTTTAGTTGGTGTAGTGTGCTTGACTGTCGACCTGAGAATCCCAGGCTCGATCCTCGGTTATATGAATGAATGACTGCCTGAATGACTGTCTTATGAATGACTGCCTGAATGACTGTCTGTATGAATGACTGTCTGAATGAATGACTGTCTGAATGACTGTCTGTATGAATGACTGCCTGAATGACTTTCTAAATAACTGATTGTCTTAATGACTGATTATCGGAATGACTATCGGAATGACTGCCTGAATGACTGTATGAATGACAGTCTGAATGACTGACTGTATGAATGACAGTCTGATTGACTGACTGTAGGAATGACTGTCTGATTGACTGACTGTATGAATGACTGTCTGATTGACTGACTGTATGAATGACAGTCTGAATGACTGACTGTATGAATGACAATTTGAATGACTGACTGTATGAATGACTGTCTGATTGACTGACTGTATGAATGACTGTCTGATTGACTGACTGTATGAATGACAGTCTGAATGACTGACTGTCTGAATGAATGACTATCGGAATGACTGTGTGAATGACTTTCTGAATGACTGACTGTCTTGATGTCTGTCTGTACAATTGAATAAATGTCTGAATGACTGACTGTAATAATGACTGGCTATCTGACTGACTGTCTTAATAAAAAATGTCTGAATGACTGTGTACTATTGACTGTCTTATATAATGACTGTCTGTAAGCTGTCAATGTCTGTTCATCTGTCTGTTTATCTATAAGCCAATAGATGTACATCTTCCACTCGTGAAAATGTTCATTAAACGGTGGATGTCAAAGAAGACGACAGTACAACTGAGCTGTGAATGAGTCAATAAGTGTGAAGTACAACTCACACAGATTATATATAATACAAGATTAGTGTCATACAATAGAGGCGTGCTCTATTTTTGTTGTGTCCCACGTGACTAGCCGAGTACAGACTAATGAGACGTATTCTCTTTTCTTCTTCCACCAAAATTTTAATTTAGCCAGACATAGTACAATACATTAAAATTAATAACAATAATATAGGGATTAATGATTATAACTTCATCTTATACATACAACAACAACAATAGCAACCACTTTGACATCCACAACAATACGAAAAAAAAAATCAAATTGATATTTGTCTGAATATGCACCGGATATGAAAATAGTGCCATCCAATAGAAACGTGCGTAATGTTTCCTCCTTTTAAAACCTCTACAACGCGCATCGCAGGAAACTGTTTATTCTACCATCAGAACAACGTGATTAAAAAAAAAAGTTGATTGTGTTAAGTACTTCGGGCGTATGTCGCCATATATCATCGCGCCCTTATTTAGCTTCATCACTTTACCCGGGTCAAGTTGTTGCTCACTGATCCAGTGATGAAGGCACGTGACCGCTCACCTTCAGTGACAATCCCGCAAGTGACAAACAGCGGTAATTGTGACAAGGTGGATTTCTCCGAATTAACGCCCCCACCCTCCCCCCCAATCCCAGCTCCTCTACCTCACCCACGGGACGTTTAGAGACCCCCCCCACCCACCACCCCCTCTTCCTCCCTGGTTAACACAGGGGGGGGGGTAATTACCTCATCAAAATGATCCACAAAAAAATAGAAAGAGGGAAATAAAAACAATGATCTCGCCGCAAACACAACCACAGCCAACAGCCTATCACTCACAGACGTTGGTCCAAAGAAACTAAAATATGAACACGTTTTTTTTTAAAAGGTTACATGCTTGGCTAGTCACATGACACACACACACACACACACACACACACACACACACACACACACACACACAAACGGTGAAGAAATTCGAGCGTCGCAGCTACGCTCTGACACGGTACGTGAAATTATTTTCAGTGAGTGTAATCCACACCGATTGGCTCATGTCTGATGTCTAAATTGTCTTGATTGACACTTCATCGCTTCTATCTCTCTTCTCACCCCCTCCCCTCCCTCCCTCCACCAAATCCATTTTACCGCCATCTTCCTCGGACATACTGAGTATGCCGTCACGTGCTTGGTGACGTGAAATTGCCACTTTGGCAGACGTTTCCTAATTTTCTGGCAATGTGCAGTTTTGACATGACCTGGATAGTCCCCCCTCCCTCCCCGGCCCCTCCGCTAAGAAAGTTGGGGACAGGGTGAGTAAACAATAATTTTCGGTTATATTTTTGTTTATACTGAGTACCGCTACTAGAAAAAAATAAAATAAATGTTTGTACGCTTTGTTTAACTGATTCTCGCTGCCATAGAGAAGCGGAAGTGTAGTAGGCGGGTCACGTGACAAGCAATAATATTTTAAAGCCGTAACGTTTATGGCTTCAAGTTTGTTGCTCGTGGTTCGTCGTCGCAAGGAACTTAATCAAATAATTCAATGGAGTAAACAACAATAAGCAATCAGGATATCTACATACTCAACATTTTTATGTACAGCAGAACAATTCAAAGTTTATGTGTAACACGGACGGGTCCAGACTTTTTCATTACAATTTTTAAAAGCTTTTCTTACTGATTCGGGTCGGATTTTTAGGAGGCCTCACTTTATGTAGATTTTTAGGAGGCCTCACTTTATAGATTTTTAGAAGGCCTCACTTTATGTAGATTTTTTAGGAGGCCTCACTTTATATAGATTTTTTTAGGAGGCCTCACTATATAGATTTTTTAGGAGGCCTCACTTTATATAGAATCGTTTCGATGCACAACAACGCGCGATATGATACATTACTTGTAACCAAACTCAGACACTACAAATATTTGTACACCTTTTTTTAAAACATGCTGCATCAGGACGTTCTAATGACTGATTGGTGGACGTATGGACGACCGGTCTAGAAGCCTGTTTGGCAACTAGTGACATTAGCGACTACAGATAAATAGAGAAATGACTGGACAACTTGGTACTGCGAGTGAAATGACAGAGGTCAGTGACAGTGATGACGTGTGGTTTGTTCTATGTTGGATATATTACGCCTCGGTGTAT
This sequence comes from Bulinus truncatus, assembly GCA_021962125.1. Taxonomy (NCBI): domain Eukaryota; kingdom Metazoa; phylum Mollusca; class Gastropoda; family Planorbidae; genus Bulinus; species Bulinus truncatus. The sequence continues at coordinate 659,606 of JAGDYQ010000276.1, read as the reverse complement.
TGTTACTGCAAAGGTTTCATCTTTTCATTGATGACTTGAAGTCAGATGAGTTTATTATAAATTATAGAAACAGAGAACAAAAATGAATGAAAACCATCTTATAAGACCATGCACACAACAGGTGCAGTAATGGGTACATGAAGTATACACAAACTGTAAACACTGGTAGTAAGTCAGCGGCGTAGCGTGGGTATCGGCCGCCCAGGGCGGAAGACGATTTTGCCGCCCTCTCATTTAGGTATTTCAATTTAATCTATACATTTTTGCCCCCCCCCCCTAAAAAGTAATAAAAAGTGCCGCCCGGTTCGGACCGCACCCACCGCCCCCCTAGGTACGCCACTGTGGTAAGTTAAAAAACAAACATCGACTAATACCTTTTACTGGAGTGACTGTGTTGACCTATGCTATGAATATGGACATAAATAAATGGGAAAAAAAAGTTACCAGGTAAATCGAATTGATGAAACTCACTGTAAGAGAGTTGATTGGAGACAGTGAGAGAGGTGATTGGAGACAGTAAGAGATGTGATTGGAGACAGTGAGAGAGGTGATTGGAGACAGTGAGAGAGGTGATTGGAGACAGTAAAAGAGGTGATTGGAGACAGTGAGAGATGTGATTGGAGACAGTGAGAGATGTGATTGGAGACAGTAAGAGATTTGATTGGAGACAGTGAGAGAGGTGATTGGAGACAGTAAGAGATGTGATTGGAGACAGTGAGAGAGGTGATTGGAGACAGTAAAAGAGGTGATTGGAGACAGTAAAAGAGGTGATTGGAGACAGTAAAAGAGGTGATTGGAGACAGTGAGAGAGGTGATTGGAGACAGTAAGAGATTTTAGGGAGATCAGAGATTAGATGAGAGTCAAGAGGAACAAAGTAAATAACTTGTGTAATCCCTCGATATAGAAGAATTGGATTTCTCCAAACTCACCGCTGAGAAGCAATGCGACAATCTTTACAAAAGACTAAATCTGGCCACTATGCACCATTTAGTTATATTATTTATTACTCTGTGTACCCTGCAAAACCTTTACATTGAGTTATATTCCCTTAGGTTTGATCGGTAGGCTAGGTTACTTTTGGTTTCGGACAAATCCGATTTTTTCATGATTTTATTACCATTTAAAGATGTAATATGTTGTAGAAATACAAAAAGAAATAAATTTAAATGGAATTATTTTACATTTTGGCCTTTGTGTTTTATTTTAGAAAACCGCAGAAACTATTCAAAACTGTAGATTTAAAAAAAAAAAAAACAATTATCGAATCGAGACGCCGGCAAGGCGCCATTTTGAATTCTTGATTTCCACTTTCGATTTAACGCAGAACCCACACCGCTATTATTTATATAGATTCTATACATGTTTTGTCACTGTGACATATCTAAATTTTCTATTTAAAGTTTTATTGTTTAATTTTGCTTCAAGGCGAATTTCATAGAATACAATGTTTGAGAAACAAAAAGTGTACAGCGGAAAAACCAAAAAAAAAAAAACCAAAAAAAACAATTGGGTTTAATCTATCTGGATTTTAAGGTAAAATAGGTTAAGGATAACTTTAAAAACACACATCTTGCAAAACACAAGACCACAGGGGATTAGGTGAGTGCTGAATGAGTGTGTGTGTGTGTGGAGGGTGAAAATAGTATACGAATCATTACTTGGTACAAGATCACTATAATATAAAATCTGTGTACAAGACTAATGAAAAAAAAAACAACAGAGATAATGTGTAAAAAAAAGTGTAAGAACAGATGTACCCTATGTAGAGTTTGTAGCTAGACATTTACGTCAAATATATTTGATGGAGAATGAAACTCAAATGTAATTTGTTTTAATGAAGATTTTATGATTGATATGAAAAGTTTATTAGGGCTCGTCCATCATATATATATATATCATCACCTTACTCCATCATATATATATATATATATATATATATATATATATATATATCATCACCTTACTCCATCATATATATATATATATCATCACCTTACTCCATCATATATATATATCATCACCTTACTCCATCATATATATATATATATATATATATCATCACCTTACTCCATCATATATATATATATCATCACCTTACTCCATCATATATATATATATATATATATATATATATATATATATCATCACCTTACTCCATCATATATATATATATCATCACCTTACTCCATATATATATATATCATCACCTTACTCCATCATATATATATATATATATATATATATATATATATATATCATCACCTTACTCCATCATATATATATATATATCATCACCTTACTCCATCATATATATATATATATATATATATATATATATATATATATCATCACCTTACTCCATCATATATATATATATATATATATATCATCACCTTACTCCATCATATATATATATCATCACCTTACTCCATCATATATATATATATATATATATATATATATATCATCACCTTACTCCATCATATATATATATATATATATATATATATATATATCATCACCTTACTCCACCACCATCACTATACTCCACTATCACTATTCTCAACTATCAGTATATTCGTTCATCACCATCTCCTGAATCCATTCACAAAATTGCAACCTTCGATGTGGATCGTCGTCATTTAGCTTTTGCACCAGCCTTGGAATGTAAACACGATACTTGCCTCTGTTCAGAATGCGTAGCACGCTGCTAGCACTTACAAGACTTTCACGTGCCCCTTGCCTTGAAGATTTGTTAGGAGAGCGTTGAAACAGTTCCAAGACTGCCGTTGATGACTCATCACTTGTAGCTGTTCGAGGCCGACCTAAATGACCTTTATGCACAGCACACACTTTTCCATGAACTTCGAATTTGTCTCGTATGCGTGTAATTGATAATCTAGAAGGTGGTTCTGTATCATACTCCCTTCTCCACTATCTTTGAACTTCATTTACATTCTCAAACTTCCAGTACCACTTAATAACCTGCTTACGTTCTTCAAAACTCAAACGTTAATACTGTTCACATTGGTGACCTGCAGCATCAATACAATTCTGAGTACGAGTCACCACTGATTCTGTACATCGTATCAAAACGTCCAATGAGATTTCTCTGCACACGGCTTGAATCTCATTCCAAAGAATGTCTAGGTTACGTGGTTTACGTTTGTACACCTCATCTCCGAATATATTGATATTGATAGTCGAGTACAGTAATGGTGGTCGAGTATAGTGATGAACGAATATACATTTCATTTAATTATGAGCACTAACTGTAAACACATTCCTTTCATAGTTGAAATCAGAAGCGGATTTATGAAGGTTAGATCCCAGGGCTTAGAAGTAAAAAGTGAGTTTCTCATAAAAGACAGAGAGAAGTAAAATAAAGTTACAAGTGTTATGTAAAATAAAGTTACAAGTGTTATGTAAAATAAAGTTTCAAGTGTTATATAAAATAAAGTTACAAGTGTTATGTAAAATAAAGTTACAAGTGGGCTATGTAAAATAAAGTTACAAGTGTTATGTAAAATAAAGTTACAAGTGTTATGTAAAATAAAGTTACAAGTGTTATGTAAAATAAAGTTACAAGTGTTATGTAAAATAAAGTTACAAGTGTTATGGAAAATAAAGTTACAAGTGTTATGTAAAATAAAGTTACAAGTGTTATGTAAAATAAAGTTACAAGTGTTTTATTGAAGTTTAAAAAGTATATGACGCGTGCCCGGCTAGATAACTCCCGTCCTCAAAATAGCCTCTAAACGTCCATTGCTGTCCAGCTCTGACCATCGTCCATCACTTCAACTGATTAGATCGACATATTCCCTCCAAATGATTTCAACAAAAAAATTTAGTAGGAAAAAAAAAAGTTCAGAGTCCACCATTAAAATGACAGCCTGAAATATTTGGCCATGAAAGTGAAACGTCAAAAGTTTCTTGTAAGATGTCAGCTCCACCAGACGAGGAAATCTGACCCATAGAGGTCAGTGAAATATGTGGGCGGAGACAGAGACATCAGGCCCGTCCAGCAGACCAATTAAAGAATTGTAGCTTCTTTTTTTTTTTATATCGGACTTTTATATTTTAACCACAAGTGATCTTTCTTCTTCAACCGCGGACTTTTTATTTTCCCAACCGATGTAAAGACAGCTGGTCAAAAAAAAAAGTAGTTCGATGTGTATTCATGCGATTTGTTCAAAGAAGAAACAAAGGAGAAATTACTAAAAAGTGACCACCGAATAGGGACATTTTTTTTGTGATGACCTTCGGTAATGAACGGAGAGTTTATCGCAGATCTGAACATTTTTTTTGTTCAATTAATGGCTGCCAACTATCCAGGTCACGGAGTCTGGAGTTGAAGCCTTTTATCTTTTATTTGAATTGTTTTTTTGTTGTAAACATAGCTGGAATATATTGATGTTAGCTATAACAATTGTTTGTGTTGTTATATACTGATGTTAGACATAACAATTGTTTGTGTTGTTATGTACTGATGCTAGCTATAACAATTGTTTGTGTTATTATATATTGATGTTAGCTATAACAATTGATTGTGTTGTTATGTACTGATGTTAGCTATAACAATTGTTTGTGTTGTTATGTACTGATGTTAGCTATAACAATTGTTGGTGTTGTTATGTACTGATGTTAGCTATAACAATTGTTGGTGTTGTTATGTACTGATGTTAGCTATAACAATTGTTGGTGTTGTTATGTACTGATGTTAGCTATAACAATTGTTGGTGTTGTTATGTACTGATGTTAGCTATAACAATTGTTTGTGTTGTTATATACTGATGTTAGCTATAACAATTGTTGGTGTTGTTATGTACTGATGTTAGCTATAACAATTGTTGGTGTTGTTATGTACTGATGTTAGCTATAACAATTGTTGGTGTTGTTATGTACTGATGTTAGCTATAACAATTATTGGTGTTGTTATGTACTGATGTTAGCTATAACAATTGTTTGTGTTATTATATATTGATGTTAGCTATAACAATTGATTGTGTTGTTATATACTGATATTAGGCATAACAATTGTTTGTCTTGTTATGTACTGATGTTAGCTATAACAATTGTTTGTGTTGTTATGTACTGATGTTAGCTATAACAATTGTTGGTGTTGTTATGTACTGATGTTAGCTATAACAATTGTTGGTGTTGTTATGTACTGATGTTAGCTATAACAATTGTTGGTGTTGTTATGTACTGATGTTAGCTATAACAATTGTTTGTGTTGTTATATACTGATGTTAGCTATAACAATTGTTGGTGTTGTTATGTACTGATGTTATCTATAACAATTGTTGGTGTTGTTATGTACTGATGTTAGCTATAACAATTGTTGGTGTTGTTATGTACTGATGTTAGCTATAACAATTATTGGTGTTGTTATGTACTGATGTTAGCTATAACAATTGTTTGTGTTATTATATATTGATGTTAGCTATAACAATTGATTGTGTTGTTATATACTGATATTAGGCATAACAATTGTTTGTCTTGTTATGTACTGATGTTAGCTATAACAATTGTTTGTGTTGTTATGTACTGATGTTAGCTATAACAATTGTTGGTGTTGTTATGTACTGATGTTAGCTATAAATAATTGTTGGTGTTGTTATGTACTGATGTTAGCTATAACAATTGTTGGTGTTGTTATGTACTGATGTTAGCTATAACAATTGTTTGTGTTGTTATATACTGATGTTAGCTATAACAATTGTTGGTGTTGTTATGTACTGATGTTAGCTATAACAATTGTTGGTGTTGTTATGTACTGATGTTAGCTATAACAATTGTTTGTGTTGTTATATACTGATGTTAGCTATAACAATTGTTGGTGTTGTTATGTACTGATGTTAGCTATAACAATTGTTTGTGTTGTTATGTACTGATGTTAGCTATAACAATTGTTGGTGTTGTTATGTACTGATGTTAGCTATAACAATTGTTTGTGTTGTTATGTACTGATGTTAGCTATAACAATTGTTGGTGTTGTTATGTACTGATGTTAGCTATAACAATTGTTGGTGTTGTTATGTACTGATGTTAGCTATAACAATTGTTAGTGTTGTTATGTACTGATGTTAGCTATTAACAATTGTTTGTGTTGTTATATACTGATGTTAGCTATAGCAATTGTTGGTGTTGTTATGTACTGATGTTAGCTATAACAATTGTTGGTGTTGTTATGTACTGATGTTAGCTATAACAATTGTTGGTGTTGTTATGTACTGATGTTAGCTATAACAATTGTTCGTGTTGTTATGTACTGATGTTAGCTATAACAATTGTTTGTGTTGTTATATACTGATGTTAGCTATAACAATTGTTTGTGTTGTTATGTACTGATGTTAGCTATAACAATTGTTGGTGTTGTTATGTACTGATGTTAGCTATAACAATTGTTTGTGTTGTTTTATACTGATGTTAGCTATAACAATTGTTTGTGTTGTTATATACTGATGTTAGCAATAACAATTGTTGGTGTTGTTATGTACTGATGTTAGCTATAACAATTGTTTGTGTTGTTATATACTGATGTTAGCTATAACAATTGTTTGTGTTGTTATGTACTGATGTTAGCTATAACAATTGTTGGTGTTGTTATGTACTGATGTTAGCTATAACAATTGTTTGTGTTGTTTTATACTGATGTTAGCTATAACAATTGTTTGTGTTGTTATATACTGATGTTAGCAATAACAATTGTTTCTGTTGTACTGTACTGATTATTAGTATTTTTAAATAATGAAATTTAAATAATAAATATTTTCTATCGCCACTTGTATTCTGAGATATGTGTAAACAATTCCATTCTTTTATAAGTGTTTTCTCTGTTTAAACCTAACCTGGTTGTCAAGTCTAAGATGCAACATACACATCTATCTATCTATCTATCTATCTATCTATCTATCTATCTATCTATCTATCTATCTATCTATCTATCTATCTATCTATCTATCTATCTATCTATCTATCTATCTATCTATCTATCTATCTATCTATCTATCTATCTATCTATCTGTCTGTCTGTCTGTCTGTCTGTCTATCTATCTATCTATCTATCTATCTATCTATCTGTCTGTCTGTCTGTCTGTCTGTCTGTCTATCTATCTATCTATCTATCTATCTATCTATCTATCTATCTATATGTCTGTCTGTCTATCTATCTATCTACATATCGAATTTCCGTCTGTTTGTCTGCCTGTCGTTCTGTCTGTCTATTGCTAAAGTACCTTCAGTCAAAAAAAGAACTAAACAAAAAAAAAACAACTAAACAATAGACATAAAACAAAGAACTAAACAATAGACATAAAACAAACAACAAAAAAATAGACATAAAACAACAACTAAACAATAGATATAAAACAACAACTAAACAACAGACATAAAACAAACAACTAAACAAAAGACATAAAACAACAACTAAACAATAGACAGAAAACAAACAACTAAACAATAGACACAAAACAAACAACAAAACAATAGACATAAAACAAACAACTAAACAATAGACATAAAACAACAACTAAACAATAGACATAAAACAAACAACTAAACAATAGACATAAAACAAACAACTAAACAATAGACATAAAACAACAACTAAACAATAGACACAAAACAAACAACAAAACAATAGACATAAAACAAACAACTAAACAATAGACATAAAACAACAACTAAACAATAAAGCGAATAAATAAAAGTTGTAAAATTCAAATCCTGAGGTACCCTCGGGGCCGCGACGCTCACTGTGAGCGGGAGTGGCGGGGGCGAGGTTACACAGAGTGAAAGTTTATTACCTCTTCACTTTACAATGGGGCTCTAACATGTGACCCAGTTCTCCCTGCCCTCTTCCATTTTATTGGAGATAATTAGCCCATCAATATGGATGAAGTACACAGGGCCAAAGTTTTAATTGTATTTGTTTAAATTTCCTTCAACCTTTTGTCCCCAAGGCCAGAAATTTATGTTGGCAAAAGCATGCGCGACATTTTTTGGAACGTACCCCGAGCCACCAGATTCCATGCGGTGAGAGCTCAGCCCGTGACGTGCGTCTCTGCCTTGTTTATGGCCCGTGTTTATTCCCCCCTCACCCCCACCCCCACCCCCGTGTCAGACACAGTACAAAACAACACAATGTCGACTTTTGACCAACGTACGTGTTGAGATCTTCAATGTTTTCATTCCATTGTGAGTTTGTTGTCTTTCAACAGCCACAAAATAATGTGAAATAGCTCATCCCACTTATGTTAGTCTCAGATTTGAATATTTCAGCTGTTCTCGCTTGTAGTTCTATGGGGGGAGGGGGGGAGTGACAATAATAAAAAAAAATTCACACAATTACTAAAGTTTTGATCAAAAGAACTAGTTAAAATAAAGAACATGTCCAAGTCCTGAGTCAATGTTGTGGGAGGGTGAAGGACGAGAAGATGATACAGTATTCAGAAATATAAAGGTATACAGTATTCAGAAATATAAAGGTATACAGTATTCAGAAATATAAAGGTATACAGTATTCAGAAATATATAAATATACAGTATTCAGAAATATAAAGGTATACAGTATTCGGAAATATAAGGGTATACAAATATCAAACGATTACGACTGGAAAATTGAAAGTAAAATAGACTCTCGACTATCCGGATAGAAATTATGTCGTCGTATTATCCGACTGAGTTTGAAAATTATTTCTTTTTTAAAATGAGGAATAAATGAATCTTTGTGCTAAAAAGTTGTTTGTTTCTGGTGATTGAAGTAGGAGACAGGGGGCGAATTAAGATCCACTGGGGCGCCAAACGTAGGAGAAAATTTCGGACGCTCTCATAAGAGAAATAGGTCAATCAATAGGTATATAGGAGAGAGAATTTGGGGTTTTGCGGGCGGAGCGTCCCGTGAATCAGCCCCTGGTGGGAGACGAACATTTATAGAGACAGGTCTATCCGGCTTTGGTAATATCCGTTATGTCAATTCGCTATGTTAGGCCAGTCTTCAACAGTTTAATGTCAGACTTCTAGAAAATAAAAAAAAAAAATTGAATGAAGATTATTCCGTTGGTGTGTCTCTTGACCTCTCACTTTGACCCCCCCCCCCCATGATTTCCCCTTTTCCTTTCCTTCACTTTGGCTTACCAAAACTAGAATGGCATACTCTGGCTCTTAAATCATTAAATGTTCACTCGTCTAAACTAACATTCCTGTCTCTAATTACAATAACTCGTGTTCCTCACCCTCCATGACCATAACTTTTGTTATTCATTCAGCATGACATAACTTTTGCTATTTCATTCAGCATGCTATAACTTTTGTTATTCATTCAGCATGCTATAACTTTTGTTCTCTTCACTGAGACTAACAGATTTTCTCAAGTGTGTTCATGTAACATCAAAGACGGTTTGGTCATCAACATTTTTTTTATCTCAAATCACTGGACTAAATTCTGTGTTCAGAATTCCAAGCAAGTCCACCTCTCACTTTGTGTGATCCCCATGTTGTCGTCTCCGGACAGCCTGGAATTCCAGAAACTTTTTTTTCCGAGAAGTCCAGAACAATAGCTGCCCTTGTGAAGTGAGAATTGTTTGAAGGCCAGTATGGTCAAGTGATCCAAGTCAGCCATACACAGAGCATCTCTAATTACTACTTGAGTTCATACTGTGGAATAACAAAAAAAAAACGCGGCTTAAAAGCTATCAGTAACAGAACTTGGCTGGCTGCCCCTGGATTGGCGTTTATGAGAAGAGTCAAATCTTTTTAAAATGAAAGTTACCGTCCCTGATGAAGTTTTGATAAACATCATTTGCTCCTAATGGAATACGATCCCAGATCTTTAGTCCCATAAGTACGAGGCCGCCAGAATTCAATTTAGTCGTTCTCTCCTTGGACTGCCTGAGTGGCTGTGACGGGCGGGGCGGGTGAGGGGGGTTCAGTGTTGGCCTCTACGTGATGTGGATGAGTAACAACAATTACCGCCACAATATTATACCAGAATGAATGGACTAGAATGGCGGTTCCCAGATTTTTTTTGGATCTTTCTTTCCGGAATACATTTCTATAACGGAACCCTTAAAGATATACCCTATGATTTACACATTAACGGCGTTTAGAAGTAGTGTTAATGGGGAAATTAACACATTGATTGTCAGGAGCTCTTAGTAAGTGCACACGTTCAGAAATATTCTGATACAACAGATTATTGTCTTATGTATGAATCAGTTGGTTTGAACATAGATATTTGTCTTATGTATGAATCAGTTGGTTTCAAAATAGATATTTGTAATATCCTACCTTACCGTTCTGAGTATATATTGTGCCGCCCTGTGCAAGTTAAATATTTTGGCGCCCTACTCCGGATCTAAAGAGTGATACAACAGTTATCTGTGCTATTTCGGAGCCATTTTCTGGTTCGGTGCACATCCCCCGTCCAATACCGGAAAATATTAAATTAATCCGAAATAAATTAAATTGTTCGCACAGCATGGCATATACATTTGTATCGCTGTAAGTGCTGATAGTTTTAGGTCATAGAAATATGGC